>CH003304.1:469069-600644 GCA_000149265.1 Ciona savignyi
ATAAACCAATAATAATGGCAGTGAATTAATTAACTAAGACATAAGTATTTTCTTTCAATATAAACCACTTATTCTAAAAATAATAGCAATCCTACATACTATACAGAAACCAAACTTAAACCATTTTTATCAATAGATATGATATAAAGAAACGATGGAAAACAACAAGTTCTAACAATGCAAAAAACGCCAACATTCATAAAAAATTATCGACTGCTCCAATAAAATACTTTAGTTCACACTCATAACAATGCACAAAATGATAACATCAGAAAAAAAATTATAGACTGCTACAATAAAATACTTTAGTGTACACTCATTCATAACAATGCACAAAACGCCAAAATCAGTACTCACCCATTGAACGTAGATTCTTGAAAGTTGAGAGAGCCTTCGATGATGGTGCAGTTCTTGTTGAAATGCATTATATTTTGTGAGTTTATCTCCTTGTCGTTCTTTAGTGGCCCATGCCCCACGCCGAGACCGTAGCAAACTGGGTTAAAGTTGAATTTGACAAAGTGCTTTGTAAGGAAATTTTTTATTTTAAGTCCGGCCGGTTAGTCTGGTGGTTTAGTGCGACGCATATCAACCGAAAGGTTGCAGGTACGAAACTGGTCGCTGCTAGTCGGTTGTGTTCTTGGGCAAGGCACTTAATGGACATTGCCTGAATCCAGCGGATCAATGGGTTCTACCAAATTGAAGAAAGGTCTCAATTATGCAACACACTGCAATAGCTCCGGTAACCCAACGGTGAGCACAAGGTTATCTGACGATTGCTCGAGTGTTAATGACCCTTGGTTTTCTCATTCACGGGGCTAAACACAAAATACTATCCTATCCCGCCCTATTTTAGTAAAGGTATTTGATAAACAAATTTATCTCTGTGTGATTAAATGGGAAAATTGTCACCAAATAAAATGGGTAGAACTTTAAAAATATGTAAATTCACATCAAAAATCTTGTATCATTTAAGAATTTGTCACAATGTCATTTATCAATTATTAAGCAAACATAACATAGAAAACATGTGATTCGTGAAACCAAGTTTGAAAATAATGGATGTGCACTATGCGATTGCTTATAATAAATGTTCTTAAGCATATAAGATAGCATGATGCACTTACAAATGTATAGCAGAACCACTGGAACTAGCCATACAGATAGTGTGGACAATGTCCACGCAAATATTAAGCATATTTATATAGCAGTCTGTGTGATAACGGCAATTACGTTTTACATTTGCTGGAATAAAAAAGAAGTATCCTACACTATATAACCCCAACTAACACAGTGAGCTTACCATTTTCGCATTCTCCATTCCTGCAAGTCTTGCAGATGTTGCTGTCGTAATCGAACGTTCCTTCGGGACAATAAGTCCGACAGAATACAGTAGTTTGTGGGACATTGACTGGAAAATATAAAGGATTTGATTTTTTTTACTGAAAAAACTGGGGTAACCAGCATGCTAATTATAAACAGTTTTAATTAAGGCAAAAATTAGTCCTGATTGAATGAGATTTCTAATACGTCGGAGACATGCCTCCCTCGGTAATCGACAGCTATTATTATACATTATATATTGTCTTTATTTTTTTTGTATTGATTTATGTCATCTTCTTGTGTTTTTGTTACAACCTACACGCACACAAAAATTGAATCCTGCTTTAATCAAGATTCTATACTGTGTTGACATGCCGCTGCAGAAAGCAAAGATTATGCTAATACATATTATATTGTCTTCATTTGTGTGGTAATTTTGTGTTTTTTCTTAGCACCTAGAGTCTTTCAGGTATTTCAGGTCTTTTCAGATAGCTTAAGCATACTTATAATTTGTAAAAAGTTTCAACCTTTAAACCTGTCAGATTAAGTAATTTGCAATATTTTATTTATCTTTAACTTTAATAAACCCACACCCACGAATACTTACATGGACATTCCGGTACGCAGTATCTTGCAAACTGATAAGTTTTCAAGGTCGGAGTGATCTCAGATACGGAGTTCATTTGTTCTCCTTGTGGGCATGCCTCAACACAGGTGCCGTTGTTGTTCATATCTTTGCAAGCCTGCACGAGTCACATTGGTGTGTTATTATGAAAGCTCTGAATTATTTATTGAATGTTAATCCGGTCAGCAGAGTGCAATGCAGAGAAAATAAATTGAAATCATCAGAATCGAATTAGTGTCTCTAGAGTTTTTAACTTTACGCATGTATAAGGGGGGCAAAATATATGTTATTATTCAATGCATTTTATATAAAAAAATAAATGAATTAAAATAATCAAAATCGAGTTATTGTCTCTGCAATTTTTAACTTTACGCATGTATAGGGGTCAGAATATATTATAATATTCAATGCATTTTATATAAAAAATAAATGAATTAAAGTAATCAAAATCAAATTATTGTCTTTGCAAATTTTGGAAAACTTTATGCATACAAAAGAGTCACAATATAATATTTAAAGCATTTTATATCGAAAGATAATATTCATAGAAACGGACTTAGTAATATTAGCACTACATTAATGGCAGATGATTTAAAACTAAAAAAACAATTTTTCCCTATTTTTCACATAAAAATTTTTTTTAGGTATTTATTTTGTTTAAAATCATTCCTTAAACCAAAGAAACAAAAAAATATGTCAAAACAAAACACAAGAAATGAGTGCTAAAATATGTCAAGATAAAAAAAGATCAACCCAAGTTAAAATATAGCAATTTACATAAACTGACTCTTTACTAGATTACTACGACTCTCGATGAGTTAATGTTAAATGATTAACCAGTTTAAGTTAACCATTAAAACTTGAGAAGCGGTTCATTGATTTGTGTGTACCAAATAAATTAGTCACTGGAAGGAGATTACTCAGACTCTTGAATTTTTTAATTTGGAACCTAACATTTGTATATTACTATTTTTTATTGTGTAATACAAATTGTCAATTCAAGAAATTTACTGTTTTGAGATTGGAACAAATTAATAAAATGACAACAATTGACTAAAAGTAGCTGACATTGGTATTCTTATAAAGTCAACTATATTTATTTCTAGGTAAAGAGACTACATCAATACTTTAAATCTTGGTATAAAAACAGCAACAATACATAAAATCTAGGTATAAAGAAAGAGCAAAACACTCAAAATCATGGTTTAGTGATAAAATCAATTCTCAAATGCCAAAATTATGTTATAGTGATAGAATCAATTCTTAAAAGCCAACATCATGGTGTAGAGACAACATTAATACTCACATAGCACCACTTGTCTTTATCTCCAGTGGCAGGCATGTTATCGTAACAGCCCCCGGCACACTTTCCATTGCAACATGCACCAGCTGCGTTACATCTGTCGTTCCCACACTGGATGCGACACTTCGATTTCGTTACTGCAGATAGAATATTTATGTTTTTTAAGGGTAGTATGTCCATGTTTATCCCCGTGAATGGAAAAACCAAGGAGGTTAACACACGGACAATCGTCAGATCACCTCGGGTTAATGGAGCTATTGCAGTGCGTTTTGTATGATTAAGATGTTCCCTCAATTTGGTACAACCCATCAATCTACTGGGTTGATGCAAAATCCGTAAATGCCTTGCCAAATGACACTACCCACGAGCTAGTGACTAGTTTCAAACCTGCAACCCTTTGGCTGAAAAGCAACGCACTAACCCGCCAAGCTAATTAGTGAGAAATGAGGTCCAAATGTGTATTTTGACTGTTTTTTTTCCGTAGTATAGATATTGGCTTTATATGCCTTGCTTATATGATGTTTAGGGATCAACCAACATGCATATTGCACAGTAAGCTTGAAGCATGTGTGATGCTGTAATTATTATTTTTGGTTGTAAATTCTTATTGGTCATTTAAGAAAGAATTTACTCTTTAGAAAAAGTGTGCAAAATGCTTTTCAAAAACGATCTGTGTGTTGTTATAATTATTATGTTTGTGTGTTGCTGTATTTGATTTTAAACTATTATTGGTCATTTTAAGAAGAAAAAATGTACTTCACAGCATACAGAAAGGGTGCCGGTGCAAACTGCTTTCAATATACAATCTGAATTATGCACCATAGCCACTTATATATTCCCAGTGCAGTTTTGTGCATACTATACACCCCATATGGCAGAGAGGAAATAAAAACATGCAGGCTATCTAGTATTCAAGTCAGCTTACTTATCTGGCAAAGATTATTAGAGGAAGAACCCCAACAACGGGCAGTGGGTGGGTTGCCAGAAACACAGTTGTTTGGGCATGGGGAGCCTGGGAAAGGGTTAGATATTATGAATATTGGTTGATGGTTTTTGTTGTAACTGTTTCCTACATTGCGTTCTGGATAATTTAATTCTGATTTTTCATGTTTAGTTACGATTGCAATATAATTGTTAAGCATTGGTGTAGTATATATACTAATGAATAAATTCTAAAATAGAATAAATTAACTTTCAGAAAGATGTAAAACTTAAGTTTTGTATTTATATTGGCCTTAAGTGCATTACTATTCCATGCATTAGGTTGAGCCAAATGGATAATGCATGGTAACCTAATTTCCTTTAAGCCCAACCGCAATTGTGGCCCACAGGGATTAATCAATGTTAAAGGCTTAGTATCACAAATGAGCATAATTCTGATCCTCTAATATTTAACCCATAAATAAAGCATTATAAAATCACAAATATAGTGCAGGCAATTAAGCCAAAATACCATTACACACAACAAAATTATAAAAAAAACAATCAGTACCACTTGAAGCCTTATATCATGTATAATAACAAAAATCCAGCCTATATTAAACATTAAACAACTTTTAATACAACCACTACTAACGTAATATAAATGCATACTTTTATCTGCAACCACTGTATCTTCAAAAACTTTTGGAAAGTGTTAATATGGGTGTATTTTTATAATACAACGAACTACTCATTGTGTTTTGTTTTGGAAATAAATGGTGAATTTTAAAAACTTACAAGTCTTGTTTCTGTTGTCTGATTCAATAACCACAGTTTGGTGATTACTATTAAATATCTCATCCGTCCATTTAATGGTTTCTATATTGCATAACCTTGAGTTGCCGAACTTCACATTTCCAGAGGAAATTTCTGTGGATAGTTATTCTTGTAGTAGTTAAATAAGCCATTATATTAGTATCCGTTAACCATGCTGTACCTGAACTGGTGGTCTACTAAAAACTTAAACAGTGATCTGATGCAATAGTTAAGTGCATACAGCAAAGTTGTTTTGTACCAAATTATTGCATAGTTATATGCAGCTGTTAATAATTATGGGATTTTGATTTAACTCCAATTTTTTTTTTATTATAATTTTTACTTTAAATTAGATTTTGTGTGATCATTACTGTAAGTGGATTAATAGCATGATCATGATGATATTATGATAGTGGAAAAAAGTAAATAAACACATCTCTAATTATAGGGTTATTATAACTTTAAGTAGTCATGACATGCAATAGTGTGTTGAAATGTCACGTTTTAATGACATCACTTATACCTTAAACTACACTACAGTGTAAAAACTTTAAGAATGCGATTAATATCAATTTTAAAACCATGTCTTCCATCTTAAAGCTGGGAATAAGCACATCAGAAGAATTAGAAGAAAAAAAAAGTAAATAGCTAGTGAACTAATATACAATAACATAACATATCAAAATATACAAAAACATATAGAAAATGTAATTATTCACAAAACATAAATTTAATAGATAATGCAAATGCTAATAACATAACATAATAAACGCCACTTCGGAAAATATATAAACTATAAAACACCACCCCAGTACATATTAAATAGGACTTAAAGTATAACAAAAAAATAAGAGTCTTATTAAACAATATTTGGCAGCAAACTGCCGTAACCTGATGGAAAAGGCTTCATAGCACTATACAAATATATAAATCTATCGCTTATGTAAAAAAGATTTCAGATACGGTACGTAAATATATAAAAACCCAAACGATGAACATGATATTTTTGAGTGTGTCATAAACGTATGTGTATTGTTGACTGTTAAAACAGATATTAGATAAAAAAAAGTTGACACAGCGTCTTGTGAGTTAGGAGCTGGATAAAAGAAAGAAAACACAACAAAAAGGGAAAATGAGTTTCGTTTTGGGTTGTTTTGAAATGTAACTCGATTCTATTATCACTTGTTTAACAATGTCATGACAACACTTGACCCTGACGCTGCTTTGAAGACTTTTTAATGGTTTATAAATAGAATTGAGTAAAAACGTTTCAATGCATTTGGATACGAAATTTCCATACATTATATGAAGGAACACATTACAAGCTTTACCTGTGAGTTGAGGCATCCATATTTCTCTCACATAATCAGTGTCTGATGAAATTTGGTTGACATAGATGGAATATCCTGGTCCTGCAGCGGTTGGTCTCGACGTGGTGTTGGTGGGGCAATCGGTGTTCGAAAGCGGGGTATATTGGGTCAAACCGCGGATCAATCGCAAAGATGAGAGATTGATTGAGGTCATTCGAGTTCGGTATATCAACAGGTACCCGGTGATTTGTTCAATATGCTGCAAGATGAATAAATGAGTATGTAGCTGGAATTCTAGAATGTGCTGCAACGTGTATAAATAGGTATAAAGCTTGAATTCTAGAATATGCTGCAATGTATATAAACGGGTATAAAGTTAGAATTGTAAAATATGCTGCAATGTATATAAACGGGTATAAAGCTAGAATTTTCAAATGTGCTGCAATTTATATTAATGGGTCTGAAGCTGGAATTCTAGATTATGCTGCAACGTGTATAAATTGGTTTCAAGATGGAAAATTGTGGAAGCGTGTGTCAGGCAATGGAAAAACACATGCACAAGGTGAACTTCAAAAAACCTCTTGTGCACACAAGTCTGGATAACACGCGATAAACTTCTCGGCAGCTTTAAGTGTGCAGTGCAAATAACATTGAATGTCGTCATACAGAGTGGAGACGAATAGGCCACATGGGAATGTAACATATAATGCAACATTCTAACTTGACCAATTACAACACTGGTGTGAACTAATATTCGGTATAAAAATGCTGAGGCATCAATAGTTTAGTAGATTTTATGATTCAAGTTGGCAAAATAGGAAATAAAAACCTGTTTTTAATATAAAATTAGGAATAAGAAAATTATGGCAAAATCAACAAAACATGTATATTATCACAGTAACTATACTAATTAATTAGACATAGAAATAGCTAGATAGGGTCATTAGTAAAAATAAACCTTAGTCAATAGTAAAACAGTTTAAGAAATTAAAATGTGAGGTATATTACCAAAACTACAATTTGGCCTCGATAAAAAGTTTTGTGAACATAGTAACACGAAAATCTACATGACAATGAATAATGATGATACACAACCCTGGTAAAACAAGTAACATCTGTGTCAGGCCATAAAAACCAGTACTGTGGTAGAGTGGATGAATTGACGCATAAATCTTAATAATATTTTGGTTCTTTACAACTCTATATTATTGCAGGCTGTACTGAGAAATCTCGTTACCCGTGTAAATTCAATTGTCGAAATGCCATCGTACGGAAATAATCCGGACAACTCTAAATTCCCGTTCACAAGTGTGCAGTTCGTGAAAATCTTCTCTAAATTGCCGTATTGGATCTTGCTATCGCCTGAAGATGTCAGTTGAGTGTTGGTGCCTTTGCAAGCTGAGAAAATATTAAAGTTAATTTATTAGTTGGTCAATAAAACCATCTCAAAGTATAGACCACTTCAATCAATATTGCATTGCACTATTAAGACCACACTCTTATTGGAAGTATGCCTTGACTATAAATATCAATTTTAGCTAAGTACATTGATATATGGGAATTAATTTTTGTTTATTTACACATAGTAATTTTAATTTGCACTAAGTAGCACAAATTTTAACTAATGTAAAAGGAAAAGCAAAGACAAATAGACAAAAATAAGTGTTTTTACCATAAAAAGAACATGAAAAGGGATTAATATTACACATCCACACAATTTTACTCATGAATAAATAAATATATATATATATACCAATATCTGTGGTTTGGTGACAAAAGTCAATGCTTCAACTGTGGCTAAGTTTTCCCACTTAATGGGATAAAAAGTATCATATCCTATCATAACATCAATAGAAGTAAAACAATAAAATAGGATTTGCCTTATACCAACTGATCTGAATACAATAATTTGTGACACATAAGACAAGACCAGCACATAATGTATGTTAGTTAGATGATGGATGCCCAAGAAAGTGCCCTGTGTCCAACCACCAACATTTACTGTCCCAACCACAAACATAGGCATGTATACATTTGTACATGGGCTATTTATATCATCTTAAAAGGAATGCGCTGAAGAGACAATACAAGTAATTCAATACGCCTTGAGGAAATATCTCAGAACACAGCTAGAATACCAAGAAAAGAACCGTCATTAAAGTAATGTGGTGGGAATATTGTTGTGAGAACGCAGGACATCCTAACTTTTCTCTGAAATCGGTAATTCCCACATACTTGCAACAAGATAAGTCACTCAAATTTGGAGAAAAAAAACAGACTTCTCATTTAATTTTGCAAATTACATCCAAAAAGAAATATTCATGTATAGTTTAAATATTTTAAAGAAAACCTAAATATATATAGGATAGCCTATTAGAGTACTAGGATATGCGTATAAATATACATGTGTATGCTTTACCAGTTTGCTAACCATACAGGGCAAAAAATACAATACAACTGGTATGTTTAAACAAAGAAATCCAATAACTTACTACAAACAATTTTGACGCAGCACTTTTCCTTCCCAGGGTATGGCAAAACGAGCTCTGTCTTCGGATGGGGGCAAATCACTTGCTCAGGGCAAACCACATTGTTACATTCTGTAGAAAAAGTAGGCCTCTTATAAAAATGATAGATTTAAAAAAAATGATAATGAATTTGGTACTATTTTTAATTACAAGTCAACATTTTTGTTTATAGGAACTGAGATGTCTGGTTTTAAGGTAAAATTGATTTGTTTTTATCATATATGTAAAATATTACTTGACATCTGCCGTTATAACCACTTCCATTTGTTGTCAAAATGTGAGCTGAACAATAAAGGTGTACGGTTGTGTGGCCGAATGGTAACGGGACCGGTACCAATTCTATACAAAAACGGACCGAATAACGATCCCATCTTGAGTTCGAAACTTGGCTTGGTAGAAAAAAATAAAAATAAAGTAACAGTACCAAAATATAAACATACACAACAAAAATTGTAAAACATGCAGTATGTCTATTCAAAAATGGGATGTCTATTGAAAAAAATGATCATTCACATCTTATTATGGTCTTTCAATTCATAATTTTTTTAATTCACTTATTATTCGACTTTAAGAGTACCGGTACCCATACATGCACAAAGAAAAGAAACTCAAATTCAAGAAATAACAACTGTTTCTACTAATAATTAAATCCAAAGTAAAAAATCAAGATTCTGGTTAAATTGAATTCAAACCAAAACAGCAATTAATGGAAAGCTTACCTGAACTTGAGTTGCATGAAGAATGTTGAAGACTTAAACAGAAGACAAAGAGAAAAAGGTAATATCCGGTAAGCACCATAACAACGTTAAGCGGTTGAACTTGGTACAGTAATCATTGCTTCAGATTGCAAGTTTACAAATTTATACAGCTATCTTACACAGCTATTAGAAAGAATAGGTCGTTTGGGTTGACTAATACCCAAAAACTATTACATCTAGTAAGAGTCAGCGACATCCTACAACATATGAATACACTTCCTGCTATTACACTTCCTAAGTACAAGCTTTTTAAATCTGAATCACGATAAATATCAACTAATTGAGCTAAAATCAATTTAAATCAATTATAGATCTGACATGAACTATGTCAACAAGCGTCTTACTCATGTGAGATTACATCTATTTAATTATACATCAGCTACCGCTAAGCTACAAGTTAAGTGCTGTATTTAGAAAATGACACTATGCTTAACAAGAAGTTTATCGAATCTGTAGACACGAGTTGGTGACCAAAGAAAATAAACAATTTTGCGCTGTCATTTAAACCGTAAGCAACAACAGTGACTTAGTCCTAACCCTTGAACTGACAATAGCATTAAACAAGAAAAGTTTACTAAGCCTAAATGATCTTGAGATTAAAAAAGAAAAAAAAGCATGTACCGGTATTGTCCAATTTCAAGTTAACAAATTTTCTAGATATTATCTAGGCTGATAATTTAGTATTCATTAACTTTTTATCATAATATCGCCCAAACACAAAACAATATAAAAAAATTGGGTTTTAAAATACAGATTTGTAGGGAGGCCAATGTATGAAACCACTTTTTATTAACTGATCAGACATTTTTAAAGTTTCCTGGCTTTAAAAGCTTATTTCGCCTAATTCAATTTTGCTAACAAATTTAAATTTGACAATATCTCATAATTTAAGTCTGCTATCTAATTAAATACAACTTTAGACGATAGGGCCAACCAACTACGTAACTTAACTTAATAAGGACATCAAAATCCCCTAAAATTTTTCTCATTCTAAAAGGTTATATTACATACACTACGTATTAAGCGATTCACACCTACGCATCCATTACTACTACAAATGATACGGCGAAATGACCCCAAATGCGTAACACACCTTTTACGCTAATTCTAAGAAGATGTTCTAGTTCTGCAAATTCTGCGCCAATGCAGGCTGGCCATTTGCGCCATCTAACGACTGACGTTAAGCAGAACTGCTTTACGTTTAGTTTTGTTTGATATGTTTTTTATCACTTGTGACGACGCTTTTGGACACTTGTGACTATATATATGTTTAAACAAGTATTTAAAGATTTTAAAATTAAAAAAGGTAAATTAATGTACCCATCTTTAAATTCCTTAAGACCAGTGCGATTACCGCGCTCACCCTTACCGGATTTCCAGAGCGAATGCACAGCGTTGTGTTTGATACGTAATTTCAGTTTTAGCACATTTAATATGTTCAGGCGATGTCCGCTAAGTGCCATGTCCAATTTAAGATCCTGTAACCCTTTACTTAAAAGCGACGAACTAATGCCAAAAGGTATCCTTTCGGATAAACCGGCCCGTTGGTCTAACGGTTAAGTGCGTCGCGTTTCAATCAAAAGGTCGCAGGTGCGAAACTGGTCGCTAGCTAGTCGGTTGTGTCCTTGGGCAATGCACTTTACGGACTTTGCCTGAACCTAGCGGATTAATGGGGTCTACCAAATTAAGGTGATCTGACGATTGCCCGTGTGTTAACCCCCTTGGTTTTCCCATTCACGGGGATAAAGATGAATATCATATCCTATCCTAAACACATTATTGAAATCACTATAAAGCTGAAAAATATTTAGCCCGTTATTTCTTTGGTTGGTCAACTTATATATGAGTAAGGATCATTCGAAAATTGCCCAGTTACGTCATTAGCCTAAAATAAAAGAAAACTAACAATTCTCCTAACAAGTTTGTGACGCGGTCGTTGTAAAGTCATTGTTGCAAATTTTCGTGTAATAGTTTCCCACAATCATTATATATATTAATTGCACCGGTTGTACAACAGAACAAACAACACATTGATCGTCACGACAAACGTCATAAAACGCGGACGCCCTGTGTTATTGCATTCGCGCCCATTGTCACTTTCAGTATAAATTGCCGTGTTTTGTATTTACACATCAGTCCACTTGGGACTCACCAATAGTTCCTTCCAGAACTGACTACCACTGCCTTGTTCATATGTCCACTTGGGGCTCACAAATAGTTCTTTTTAGAACTGACTACCATTTATTTGCTGTGAGATGGCAAAACTCATGCCCGTTCGTGTTTTCTTACCGAACCGTTGCGCGAGTCATGAATAAATACGACTTTAACCCTTATCGTATCATTGATCGTTAGCCCAAATGGTAAGGAACCGACACCATTTTAAACATCTTTAATACCCTGTCTGTAATACAAATGGTTTGCGGCACTACATAAAAACCACACAAAATTTGATAGATGCTTTATGTCATCTTAAAACGTTGGTTTTCGGAGGATTTGCTTCGACTCTCATTGATAGCATTGGTATTATTGAGTGGCGTGGAAAGAATCTGCAACAATTTGATACTTTCTACTGTTGAATTTGACCCGGAGAGTAGGCCTACTGATCGACATGACAAATTAGTGTAAAGATTAATCTATAGTTCTTTTTATTTTCCTTTCTGAGTGAGGTTTTACCTTTGTTGCGTATTTATTCGATTTCAAGATATCACCAGTTAATGTTTAAAACCCCGGTTGGTGGAAAAATGCAAGGAAAGTTATTGCACAAGATATACGCCAGGGTTAATTGAAGCGTTATAAAGTCCGGCCCGGTGGTCTAGCGGTTAAGTGCGTCGCCTTTCAATCGAAAGGTTGCAGGTGCGAAACTGGTCGCTAGCTAGTCGGTTGTGTCCTTGGGCATGGCACTTTACGGACATTGCCTGAACCCAGCGGATTAATGGGTTCTACCAAATTAAAGGAACGTGTCTATCATATACAACACACTGCAATAGCTCCGGTAACCCGACGATGGGCGCGAGGTGATCTGACGATTGCCCGTGTGTTAACCTCCTAGGTTTTCCCATTCACGGGGATAAACATGAATATCCTATCCTCCTATCTATCCTATCCTAAATCACGGGGAAAATTAGCACAGTTTTAATTACCGTTAAATTCATGAACCATGTATGAAGTATAGTGCCTCCAGACAAAGTCAACTAGCGAGAGGCTGGTTTTGAACCTTCAATTCTTTGCTGTACGCGCAACCACGCAGCCGTTTTTTTTTCGAAAGGATAGCATAGGATAATATATTCATGTTTATCCCGTAAATGGAAAAACCGAGGTGGTTAACACACGGGCAATCGTCAGATCACCTTACGCCCACCGTCGGGTTACCAGAGCAATTGCAGTGTGTTGTGTATGATTTACACGTTCTATTTGGTAGAACCCACTAATTCACTAGGTTCAGGTAATATCTGTTGTGCCTTGCCCAATGGCAAAACCGACTAACTAGCGTCGAGTTTCATATCTGCAACCCTTCGACTGAAAGGCGACGTACTAACCCACCCAAACTAATCTGTCAGAAAGAGTGCAGTAATACAGGCTACAAAAGAAGACGATGATTCTTATTCATTGAAAGAACTCAATCAAATAGTAATTAAAACAACTCAATCATACACAATGCACTTTAGTAGCGATTGCATGG
Source organism: Ciona savignyi (assembly GCA_000149265.1). Taxonomy (NCBI): domain Eukaryota; kingdom Metazoa; phylum Chordata; class Ascidiacea; order Phlebobranchia; family Cionidae; genus Ciona; species Ciona savignyi. The sequence goes on from CH003304.1 coordinate 482,330, forward strand.
CGTTAGGAAAAAAAAGATTCACACTTCTTGCGCGTTTCTATTTACTAGGATACAACATGCATATCCAAAATTTAGCTATATCCTGTTTACTGTTATACACTTTAAACTCGTTAACATTAGTTTGTTTTTGTTTGTCCAGTTATTACGATTAGAACTTACAACAAGATTAATAATACTGAAAAACAAATGGAACAATAATAATAATTAGAAAGATTATAAAACAGTTGACAGTGTTTCGGTGGCTAGGAGAGTATTACAAAACGCAAGGGTATACAATACTTTAAAAAAAGAAAAAGTAGTCTTTACCGGTTGGTTCTTCAAGGTCCATAGTTGTAAAACAACCAAAAATAGATAACAGGGGCCTATATCGGCATAAGAGTAATTTACTAAATGGGTTTTAAAAAACCTCTGTTTGATTTTGAGGAAAATCTGTTCAAATTGAAAATGATGCTAAGTAGGATAGGACAGGATATTCATGTTTTTATCCCTGTGAATGGGAAATTCAAGGGGATTAACAAAGAGATAATCTTTAGATTACCTCGTGCTCCCCGTCGGGTAACTGGGGCTATTAATGGTGTATGATTTAGATGTTTCTTTAAATTAGTAAAACACATCATTTTACTGGAGAAAGGCAATGTTCATTAAATTCCTTGCCCAAGGACACAACAGACTAGCTAGTGACCAATTTCAGCAACCCTTCGGCTGAAAGGCAACGAACTAACCCACCAAGCTAATCAATCGTATAAGGTACAATGTTTTCTTGAACAGAATTGACACAAACACAGCATTTGGTTTGGCTACACATAAAAATCAATATATTCGTTCTTTGTTAGTTAATACTTACTGACTCTGTCTTAGTGCAACATTGTGTGCCTGATTTAATCAATTAGATAATTAATTGTCGTCTAGCAAAATATAAGTAACTAAAGTTACAAGAATGCTGGGATATATATATTGCTTTTGTAACCGAGAATATATCAAAACCAGTGAAGAGCTCGTTAATAGGTGTGTAACAGCAAAAAACAAATGTACCGAATGGTTAACGCGACCGATACATACATACCTATTCTTTACAAAAACGGTTTTGTCACGAGCCCATCGTGGGTTCAAAACTTGGCTCGGTTAAAAATAGGGAAAAATCAACGGTAACAAAACGAAGAACGGTTAATATATTTCCAGTAGCTTTGAAAAGTGTTTCCCTTTTTGTGTTTTTTTATATTTGTTTTTAACCGGGCTAGGATTTGAACACTGATTATGATGGGCTTGTTACCAAGCCGGGTTTTCTATTATGAAAAAGGTACATGTATCACTCACGTTAACCATTCGGCTATACGACCGTACTGTCCCCTACAAATTTTCTTTACTGAGTAAAGTTTCGAACCCATGATGGGCTTGTCATCAGGATCGTTTTTTTTTGTATAATAGTCAGTGTATGTGATACGATCGGCTGTCGTTAACCATTCAGCCACACGACAGTACTACCAACTGCCCCCTACAACAACACAGTGCAGAGATCGCGTGTGGCAAAAGCGCGTCCTTCTCGGTGGTTTTGTAGTCCGCTGCTGCTGACATCCTTTACTCGAAGCAACACCACTGTGAATCCTGGACCCCGACTTGGGTACTTTGTCCGCCACTTTCCGTTGTAGGCTTGCTGGCCTGAGCTCGTAAACATTTGATTGTTCTGTAGAATTGAGATGGTATAAGATTATCATGGTTATGCAGGTGATTAAGAAACCACAATGGTGTTACCACATAGGCAATAGTCAGGTTAAATTTTAAATATTAAAGTAGTACGGACGTGTGGCCAAATGGTTAACGAATAGTCATAATCTTATTATGTGGCCAAAATGGTAAATAAATTTAATAGTCAGGTTAAATTTTAAATATTAAAGTAATACGGACGTGTGGCCAAATGGTTAACGCGACCGATACATATACCTACTCCTATATAAAACAAAATCCGAGTAACGAGCCCACCATTGGTTCGAAACTTGCTTCTGTAAAAAATATGTACGAGTACGGACATGTGACCGAATGGTTAACTCGACCGATATACCAACTATAAAAAAAAACGGTCTTACAGACAATCCGGTCATGGGATCAAATCTTAGCCCCCAAAAAGTAAAAAAAATATGTAAAGGAGCGTTATCACGGTCATAGCCAGATTACCTTACGTCCATAGTTGGGTTACTGGTGATATTGCAGAGCGTGCGCATGGTTGAGACGTTTCTTTAATTTTTAAAGAACCCAATAATTATCTATATTCTATAGGTTCAGTTAATATCCGGTAAAAATGGTCTAACGGTTAAGTGCGTCACCTTTCAATCGAAAGGTTGCAGGTGAGAAACTGGTCGCTAGCTATAGTTGGTTGTGTTCTTGGGCAAGGAACTTTACGGACATTACCTGAACCCAGCGGATTAATGGGTTCTACCAAATTGAAGGAACGTCTCTATCATATACAACACACTGCAATAGCTCCGGTAACCCGACGATGGGCGCAAGGTGATCTGACGATTGCCCGTGTGTTAACCCTCTTGGTTTTCCCATTCACGGGGATAAAGATGAATATCCAATCCAATCCATATTCAGTCTGAAATTGATTAACGACGCCACCAGTGTTGAGTTGTGTGCAGAAAGTCTTAAATGTGTCATCTACAGACAAGGCGGACAGAACACAATTTATTGCTAAAGTATTAAAACTCTTGTTGGCAGAAGTTAGGCTATATTTGGGAGAAACATTTTGTTAAAAATGTTGTTAAAAACCGTTATGTTAAAAAATGTAATGGTTACCTGAAAGGTTTTTCAATTACATGTTATCTTAAATTATATGGGTGATAAGTTTAGTTTATTCATTTTTGTCCCAGTATTAAATAATGGCAAATAAAGCAAAGTCGCCAAATATACGCATACTAACAAGTCACATTATCCAGTCCGACAGATTTAGTCTGGTTGTTAAATGCGTCATCTTTTAGCCCAAGGTGGGCGCGAGGTTTCTTACGATTGCCCGTGTGTTAACCCCCTGGTTTTCCCATTAACGGCGATAAACGTAAATATCCTATCCTATCAATTGATAAAGCTTAGAATATTGTAATGAATATAAAAAGGGTTGACACAAACCGTTGGGTCGAAATTCATCCCAGTCCAACTTTCCGAGTGGATTCCTCTTATATACGTGGCGTTGACGTAATTATGTACTTTGTAATACATCTCCCTATTAATTATGTCTAATAACGTTCCACCATATTTTTCGCAGGATTTGTTAGATTGAGCTTTCGTCTGGACGGTTTGAATTCCAGGAGTGGGCATCCAAATGTAAAGGTTACCATACATTATTCCGTTACCACCTGTCGGGAAAATGCTTTAAATTTCGTTTTAAACGGAATGCTCCAAATTCCTGCCGAATAGCATAGTTTGCTTAGCTTTTCAGGCCAAAAGCTGTAAAATCGAAACTGCTCGCTAGCTAATAATACGTTGTCCTCTGGAAAGCACTTAGCGGACGATCTCTGGAACCAATGGATTATTTGGTTGTTAAATAATCTTAAAAACGACTTTATTAAATATATCACACAGTAATAAGTTCGGGTAACTTCTGTGGTGGACACGAAGAAAAATCTAATGATTTGTCAGTGGTATTCCTCATGTTTAGTGACAAATAAGAATTAAAATATTTTCCACTATAATGTTAAAACCTTTAATAGTAAACTTCTAGCTAAAAATATAATGCTGTATACGAAGCAGTCTTACGATTAACATGTATCAACTGTATAAATAAATGCCATTGATAACCAGCCGATAAGAATTTAAAACCCAGCCCGGTAAAAAAAATAAACATTTAAAAAAGTCATATTTTTGAGCGGGCATTGTTTAATAGGACTTCAACTAGTATAATAACCTAACGCTCTATACTAACCTGAATAAAACACCTAATTCATAACAAGATCCACATTCCAGCCTGAGGACTGGTCAGTTCGCTCTAATTCCATATTAAACCCGTGGATAAAAATGTGGGTGACTGTTACTTTAAATGTGTACGGCAAAGATGGATCTTGAGTCCTTACTGTAGCTTTAACAAAAATGGGTACAGACGTCATACACAACTCGTAAGCGATGAATGCCCTTGTCTTTGGGGAATTCGAGGGAAATTTTAGATCAAGGCCTCCACTGGTGGAAGTTGGTAGCTCTGTTATAAAAGAGGAGTTAAAAATACAGATAGAAAATTGTCGCATGGCCGAATAGTTACCACGATCGGATCACATATGGAATTCTGTTCCAAAAAGTGTTTGGCGATTTTAAATAAAGGCATACAAAAAACGTGTATTTAACCAAAAACCGTACTTTATTTTACATAGCATAATTTTGTTTATCCCCGTAAATGGGAAAACGCGAGGGGCGTTAACACACAAATTTAATTCTCTGCGGCAGTTTTGTATACAGTTATAGACCCTCGTGTACTGTTACTTTATACAAAATTAAACCTTACCTGGTGCAGCAATGTTTAAACCCCATGCAATAACCAACAAGCGAACAAGGTTCATAATTAAATACCTAACCTAACATGCAACGTACTCTGTAGAACGATAATTTATAATCCTTGTCTAACATTACACCTTTTTGTTGGAGAAATTGTTTAATACAGCTAGGCCAATAAACAAAAAAAACATGTCTCATCCCTTTGGTAACTTTTACCAAAATGGTCGATGTACTAAAAAGGCAGTCATCATCCTAGTATATTTACGTAGTTAATTATCGAAGTAACCAGAAATATAACGGCAAAACCGCTACGTAGACACTACGTTAGCTTTCACTGTAAACTACACCATTGGTCTTTATAAATTAGCCTACATTAATCATAATGTTGCAAGTCACATCTGCGGCGTTTCCCCACGAATAATAGTTTCCTGCGCGATGTAACTATTATTGTGCTTTTGCTTATAAAATAATCTATTTACTGTTGCGGTATAGAACATTATATTCACTACTTCTACTGGCAATGCCTTTGAATGATTCATTTTCAGTGGCTATACAATTTGCTGTGCGTATTTAATTTTGTATTATTGGCAGTTTAGTTTAAAACTTGTCGTATGTACCTTGTTAAAATTCTTCTTTTAAATTTCTTGAAAGTTACTTCGAACGGATAATCCATTAATTATCTCGTCCGACTGTAGGTTTACTGGAGCTAGTGCAGTGTGTTGTGCGTAATATATTGTGTTTTAGTTCAAACAAATCAACTAGGTTCAGGCAACGCCCGTTAAGTGTCTTGCCTAAGTACACAAACGATTAGACAATTCCGCAACATGTCGGCCATTTGCAGATTAACCATTCGTTCACACAACCGTTACATTTTTTACTGGGATAAGTTTCGAACCCATGATGGGCTAGTCACCAAGACCACAAGAATCAAACTCGTTAATTAAGTGGACAGGAGACCGTTCCATAATTTACGAATATTCAGTCGCGCACCAAGTTATGAATGACGGTATAACCACCAACTCCCGCGGCCATTTTGTGAAACAAAACTCCAAATTTCATTCGTCACTCTGAATGAACTTACAACCTTTTTTGTTTTAAAGATCGTTGCATGATTGTGGATTCATGGCCTAATCAGAAATCTTAAACACCAGTGACCAACTTGTTAGTCCGTAGAGCCCGGTGGTCGCCAAAAACTTATGTGACGTAAGTCTATCTCTGCCAAGATGGTTATGTCTTTGGATAAGACGATTAGTAGTGTGGATGAATGGGTAAAACAAAAGGTTACGATAATATATCGGCCAGCTCAACACACTGCAATACCTCTGAAGCTCCGACTGTGGACAAGGGGTTATCTGACAATTGCCAGTGTGATGACTTTTATTACATATGTTCGCGACATTCTAACAATTGCCCGTGTGACAACGTCGGCCGCGTCTCCCCACCTGAGTAGATAAAGAATCTTGATATTAGAAAAGAAAAAAGGCATGTATCAAACAATTTAAGCGAACAAATTTCCTAGATATTATCTAAAGGATATTATGTAGGCTGATACTTTAGTTTATTTGTTAACTTTTTATCATAATATGGCCTATGCTACATTATAACATGGCCCACACACAAAACAATACAAAAAGTCAGTTAATGCAAATTTGTAGAGAGACCAATGTATAAAACCACCTTTTGTTAACTGATGAGATGATTTTTTTAAGTTTCCTGGCTTTAAAAGCTTATTTCGCCAACAAAACGTAATTCAATTATGCTAACAAATTAAAATTTAACAATATCTCTTAATTTAAGTATGTTACCTAATTAAATACAACTTAAGACGATAGGGCCAACTAACTAAGCAACCTAACTTAATAAGGACATCAAAATCCCCTAAAAATGTATCTCATTCATAAAAGGTTATATTACATCTCACTACGTATTAAGCGATTCACACCTACGCATCCATGTACTACTACAAATGATACGGCGAAATGACCCCAAATGCAGTAACAGCACCTTTTACGCTAATTCTAAGACAGATGTTCATAGTTCTGCAAATTCTGCGCCAATGCTAGGTTAGGCCATTTGCGCCTATCTAGCGACTAACGTAAAGCAAAACAAGTATAGTTTACGTTTATTTTTTATTTTAAAAAAAAAAACTTGTGACGATGCTTTCGGAAACTTGTGTATATGAATATATTGTGTATATACTATATATGTTTAACAAGTAATTTTTGATTTTTAAGTTAATGTACACATTTTTAGATTCCTTAAGACCTGTCAGATTACCGCTCTCCCACCACCGGATATCCGGAGGTATTGCAGTGCGTTGTGTTTGAAACGTAATTACAGTTTGAGCACATTTATTAGGTTCAGGCGATTTTGCTAGTAAATATATTCTATCCTATCCCCTAGCCATTTTTTGAAAAAGTGATGTCGTCGTACTGGTTGCAAAAGAACACAACAACACTCTGTAAAAAGCCATTAAACGACGCAATCGTACACAATGGAGTTGGTAACTTAGCGATTGGCATTGGAAAAAAGACAAATTAACACTCCTCGTGCGTTTCTATTCACAGGGATACAACCTGCATATCCTATAGGTAGCTATATCCTCAGCGTTATTTACTGAAAAGTTGACATTCTCAAATAATATACATTAATTGGGATTATTAATACCGAAAAACAAAAGGAACAATAATAATAAATTTTTTTTATACAGTTGGCAGTGTTTCGGTGTCTAGGTGACTATTACAAAACGCGAGGGTTTAAAACGCGTTGAGAACAAGGCAAAATTAGTCTTTACCGGTTGGTTCTCTACGATCATTCTTTTACGTTGTTGCCCTTTTTTGTGTTATTTTTTTTAAGTAAGCTTGGATTTGAACCATGATGGGCTCGTCACCAAGCCCAGTTTTCAGTATTACAAAAGGGTAAATGTATCACTCGCGTTAACCATTCAGCTATACGACCGTAATGTTCCCTACAACAGCATAGTGCAGAGATCGCGTGTGGGAAAAGCGCTCCCTTCTGGGTGGTTTTGTATTCCGCTGCTGCTGACATCTTTAACTCGAAGCAACACCGCTGAGTAGCCTGAAACCCAACTTGGGTAGTGTGGCCGCCATTTTCCGTTGTAGGCTTGCTGGCCTGAGCTCGTGAACATTTTATTGATCTGCAGAATTGAGATGGTATAAGATTATCATGTCTAAGCTTGATCAAGAAAGTGCAAGAGGGTGTTACCACATACGCAATGGTCAGGTTATTTTTTTAATATGTTAAGGGTACGGTCGCGTGGCAGATGTGTGACCGAATGGTTAATCCGGCCGATACACATACCAACTATAAAAAAACGGTCTTACAGACAAGTCGGTCATGGGATCGAATGTTAGCCCGAAAAAATAAAAAAATATATGTAAAGGAGCGTTATCACACGATAATCGTCAGATTACTGGTGATATTGCAGAGTGTGCGCATGGTTGAGACGTTTCTTTAATTTTTAAAGAACCCAATAATTATCTATACGTTCAGTTAATATCCGGTAAATTTCTCGCTCAAAGACACAACTGATTAGCTAGTAATCGGTTTTGAACCCGTCACTTATAGGTTAAGAGGCGACGCACTAATCCACCAAGATATTCAGTCTGAAATTGATTAACGACGCCAGTGTTGAGTTGTGTGTAGAAAGTCTTAAATGTGTCATCTACAGACAAGGCGGACAGACCACAATTTATTCCTATAGTATTAAAACTCTTGTTGGCAAAAGTTGGGCTATATTTGAGAGAAACATTTTGTTAAAAATGTTGTTAAAAACCGTTATGTTAAAAAATGTAATGGTTACCTAAAAGGGTTTTCAATTTCGTGTTATCTTAAATTATACGGGTGATTCAGTTTAGTTTAGTTTATTCATTTTTGGCCCAGTATTAAATAATGGCAAATAAAGCAAAGTCGCCAAATATGTGCATAGTATCAAGTCACATTATCCAGTCCGACAGATTTAGTCTGGTTGTTAAGTGCGTCACCTTTTAGCCCAAGCGTTGAGGGTACGAAACTGGTCGCTAGCTAGTCAGCTGTGTCTTTGGTTAAGGCACTTAATGGACATTGCCTGAACCCAGCGGATAAATGTGTTTTACTAAATTGAAGGAACTGAAATAGCTCTGGTAACCGGATGGTGGGCGTGAGGTTTCTGACGATTGCCCGTGTGTTAACCCCCTGGTTTTCCCATTCATTGTGATAAACGTAAATATCCTATCCTATCAATTAATAAAGCTTAGAATATTGTAATGAATATAAACAGGGTTGGCACAAACCGTTGGGTCGAAATTCATCCCGGTCCAACTTTCCGAGTGGATTCCTCTTATATACGTGGCGTTGACGTAATTATGTACTTTGTAATACATCTCCCTATTAATTATGTCTAATAACGTTCCACCATATTTTTCGCAGGATTTGTTAGATTGAGCTTTCGTCTGGACGGTTTGAATTCCAGGAGTAGGCATCCAAATGTAGAGGTTACCATACATTATTCCGTTACCACCTGTCGGGTAAATCCTTTAAATTTCGTTTTAAACGGAATGCTCCAAAATACTGCCGAACGGCATAGTTTGCTTGGCTTTTCAGCCCAAAAGCTGTAGAATCGAAACTGCTCGCTAGCTATAATACGTTGTCCTCTGGAAAGCACTTAGCGGACGATCTCTGGAACCAATGGATTATTGGTTGTTAAATAATCTTAAAAACGACTTAATTAAATATATCACACAGTAATAGTTCGGGTAACTTTATAGTGGACACGAAGAAAAATCTAATGATTGTCAGTGGTATTCCTCATGTTTAGTGACAAATAAGAATTAAAATATTTTTCCACTACAATGTTAAAACCTTTAATAGTAAACTTCTAGCTAAAAATAGAATGCTGTATACGAAGCATTCTTACGATTAACATGTATCAACTGTATAAAAAATGCCATGATAACCAGCCGATAAGAACTTGAAACCCAGCCCGGTAAGAAAATAAACATACAAAAAAGTCTTATCTTTGAGCGGGTATTGTTTAATAGGACTTAAACTAGTATAATAAACTAACGCTCTATACTAACCTGAGTAAAACACCCAATTCATAACAAGATCCACATTCCAGCCTGAGGACTGGTCAGTTCGCTCCAATTCCATATTAAACCCGTGGATAAAAATGTGGGTGACTGTTACTTTAAATGTGTGTGGCAAAGATGGATCACGAGTTCTTACTGTAGCTTTAACAAAAATAGGTACAGACGTCATACACAACCTGTAAGCGATGAATGCCCTTGTCTTTGGGGAATTCGAGGGAAATTTTAGATCAAGGCCTCCGCCGGTGGAAGTCGGTAGCTCTGTTATAAAAGAGGAGTTAAAAATACAGATAGAAAATTGTCGTATGGCCGAATGGTTACCACGATCGAATCATATATGGAATTCTGTTCATAAAAGTTTTTGGCGATTTTAAATAAAGGCATACAAAAAAACGTGCATTTAACCAAAAACCATACTTTATTTTACATAACATAATCTTGTTTATCCCCGTGAATGGGAAAACGCGAGGGGCGTTAACACACAAATTTAATTCTCTGTGGCAGTTTTGTATACAGTTATAGACCCTCGTGTACTGTTACTTTATACAAAATTAAACCTTACCTGGTGCAGCAATGTTTAAACCCCATGCAATAACCAACAAGCGAACAAGGTTCATAATTAAATACCTAACCTACCATGCAACGTACTCTGTAGAACGATAATATATAATCCTTGTCTAACATTACACCTTTTTGTTGGAGAAATTGTTTAATACAGCTAGGCCAATAAACAAAAAAAGCATGTCTCATCCCTTTGGTAACTTTTACCAAAATGGTCGATGTACTATGCCTTTGAATGATTTATTTTCAGTGGATATACAATGCTGTGCGTATTTAATTTTCTATTATTGGCAGTTTAGTTTATAACTTGTCGAATGTACCTTGTCTCCGTTCTTCTTTTAAATTCTTTGATAATTACTTCGAACGGTAGATGTCGCGCATGAGCCGCTAAATGCAGCATTTCCCGATGGCCACACTTGGTAATTTTTGCAAATATGAAACCGCTTATACGATTCCCCTTTGTCGATCGGGTGACCAAGTGGTTAACGCGACCAATACATATACCAACTATTTAAAAACGGTATTAGGAATCAGTTCTGCAAGGATTCTTACTTTACCTCAATAAAAAACTATACGATTTACCATCTGCAGGAAAAAACGTATATATTGTAACCCAGTGGACAAAATTTTAAAACTATCATACGACGCATTTTTCCAAACTAAAAAACGTGTTGACTATAGCTTTTTTTACATATACGCCTTATTAATAGGCTATGGTTATATCAATTCAAATAAAGACATTTTTTCTGAAGGGTTTTTAAGTGCATGCAATAATTTTAAATATTCCTTTTAAAGGTCTATACCGAGGTGGAAACACTTTTTGAATCAGGGACCAAAATTAAACCATTCTTAGACTGGCGGACCAAATGATTGAGTCACAGTTTACATACAGTTGTCACTGTTGATAAAAAGATAGAAATACGGTACATTACTGTGTAAAAGCAGAAAGCACTGTTTCGTCAAGCGACGCACAGATATAGCTGTGACATCATAGTTTAGCATGTAGCTGTGACATCACAATTTAGTCTTACAACATGTCGATACATCCGGCGGGCCAGAAAAAAATCCGACAGGCCAAGCCGGATTTGGCCCGTGGGCATGTATGTCAGCAAAAAATTTAACACACAAAAAACTGCTACCGCCTCCAAAAGTTTAATTAAGTTCTTTTTCATTTTCTAACAAAGAAAACAAAATCGTTTACTTATGTTTTATTGTGGTATGGGAGAATTTATTAGAATGCGAAAAACAAATTAGCTAAAAACAGTCAAAGACCCCAGATAGGTGGGGTAGTTACATTTTTACCATGTTTGGTAAGTGGACTAACATTTAACAAAATTGATTGCGTTTTGGAGGCTATGATTGCGAGAAAACAAGACACAGAAAAAATAAATTATATTTTGCGAGCGTATGAAATTTTACCCTTTAGGTTCGGCCAGTGATATTACCGGGCAATCATAAATTATCTCGCCCCACTGTAGGGTTACCGGAACTTTCGCAGTGTGTTGTGCGTAATATATTGTGTTTTAGTTTAACAAATAAATTGACTAGGTTCAGGCATCGCCCGTTAATTGTCTTGCCTAAGTACACAAACGATTACACAGCGTCTAGTTTCGATTCTGCAAAATGTCGGCCATTTGCAGATTAACCATTCGTTCACACTTCCGTTACATTTTTTACTGGGATATGTTTCGAACCCATAATATGGCCTATGCTACATTATAATATGGCCCACATACAAAACAATACAAAAAGTCAGTTAATGCAAATTTGTAGAGAGACCAATGTATAAAACCACCTTTTGTTAACTGATGAGATGATTTTTTTAAGTTTCCTGGCTTTAAAAGCTTATTTCGCCAACAAAACGTAATTCAATTATGCTAACAAATTAAAATTTACCAATATCTCTTAATTTAAGTATGTTACCTAATTAAATACAACTTAAGACGATAGGGCCAACTAACTAAGCAACCTAACTTAATAAGGACATCAAAATCCCCTAAAAATGTATCTCATTCTAAAAGGTTATATTACATCCACTACGTGCGTAACACACCTTTTACGCTAATTCTAAGAAAATGTTCTAGTTCTGCAAATTCTGCGCCAATGCAGGTTGGCCATTTGCGCCATCTAGCGACTAACGTAAAGCAAAACAAGTATAGTTTAGTTTATTTTTTATTTTCAAAAAAACTTGTGACGATGCTTTCGGAAACTTGTGTATATGAATATATTGTGTATATACTATATATGTTTAACAAGTAATTTTAGATTTTTAAGTTAATGTACACATTTTTAGATTCCTTAAGACCTGTCAGATTACCGCTCTCCCACCACCGGATATCCGTAGGTATTGCAGTGCGTTGTGTTTGAAACGTAATTACAGTTTGAGCACATTTATTAGGTTCAGGCGATTTTGCTAGTAAATATATTCTATCCTATCCCCTAGCCATTTTTTGAAAAAGTGATGTCGTCGTACTGGTTGCAAAAGAACACAACAACACTCTGTAAAAAGCCATTAAACGACGCAATCGTACACAATGGAGTTTGGTAACTTAGCGATTGGCATTGGAAAAAAGACAAATCAACACTCCTCGTGCGTATCTATTCACAGGGATACAACATGCATATCCTATAGGTAGCTATATCCTCAGCGTTATTTACTGAAAAGTTGACATTCTCAAATAATATACATTAATTGGGATTATTAATACCGAAAAACTAAAGGAACAATAATAATAATTTTTTTTTATACAGTTGGCAGTGTTTCGGTGTCTAGGTGACTATTACAAAACGCGAGGGTTTAAAACGCGTTGAGAACAAGGCAAAATTAGTCTTTACCGGTTGGTTCTCTACTATCATTCTTTTACGTTGTTGCCTTTTTTGTGTTATTTTTTTTAAGTAAGCTAGGATTTGAACCATGATGGGCTCGTCGCCAAGCCCGGTTCTCTGTATTGAAAAAGTTAAATGAATCAATTGCGTTAACCATTCAGCTATGGGACCGTAATGTTCCCTACAAATTTTTTTTTTTTTTTTTTTTTTAATTTTTTTTTTACCGAGCCAAGTTTCGAACCCATAATGTGATCGTTACTCGGACCGTTTTTGTATTGTAGTCGGTATATGTATCGGTCGCGTTAACCATTTGGCCACACGACCGTACAATGTTCCCTACAACAGCATAGTGCAGAGATCGCGTGTGGGAAAAGCGCTCCCTTCTGGGTGGTTTTGTATTCCGCTGCTGCTGACATCTTTAACTCGAAGCAACACCGCTGAGTAGCCTGAAACCCAACTTGGGTAGTGTGGCCGCCATTTTCCGTTGTAGGCTTGCTGGCCTGAGCTCGTCAACATTTTATTGATCTGCAGAATTGAGATGGTATAAGATTATCATGTCTAAGCTTGATCAAGATAGTGCAAGAGGGTGTTACCACATACGCAATGGTCAGGTTATTTTTTTAATATGTTAAGGGTACGGTCGCGTGGCAGATGTGTGACCGAATGGTTAATCCGGCCGATACACATACCAACTATAAAAAAAACGGTCTTACAGACAAGTCGGTCATGGGATCGAATGTTAGCCCGAAAAAAATAAAAAAAATATGTAAAGGAGCGTTATCACACGATAATCGTCAGATTACTGGTGATATTGCAGAGTGTGCGCATGGTTGAGACGTTTCTTTAATTTTTAAAGAACCCAATAATTATCTATAGGTTCAGTTAATATCCGGTAAATTTCTCGCTCAAAGACACAACTGATTAGCTAGTAATCGGTTTTGAACCCGTCGCTTATAGGTTAAGAGGCGACGCACTAATCCACCAAGATATTCAGTCTGAAATTGATTAACGACGCCACCAGTGTTGAGTTGTGTGTAGAAATTCTTAAATGTGTCTTTAACAAATAAGGCGGTCAAACATATCACAACTTATTGCTATAGTATTAAAACTCTTGTTGGCAGAAGTTAGGCTATATTTGAGAGAAACATTTTGTTAAAAATGTTGTTAAAAACCGTTATGTTAAAAAATGTAATGGTTACCGGAACGGTTTTTCAATTACATGTTATCTTAAATTATATGGGTGATAAACTTTAGTTTAGTTTATTCATTTGTGGCCTAGTAGGCTATTTAATAATGGCAAATAAAGCAAAAGTCGCCAAATATACGCATACTAACAAGTCACATTATCAAGTCCGACAGATTTAGTCTGGTTGTTAAGTGCTTCACTTTTTAGCCCAAGGGTTAAGGGTGCAAAACTGGTCGCTAGCTAGTCGGCTGTGTCCTTGGGCAAGGTACTTACCGGACATTGCTTGAACCCAGCGGATAAATGGGTTTTACCAAATTGAAGGAACGTCTCAATCAGACGCAACACACTGCAATAGCTTCGGTAACCCGACGGTAGGCGCGAGGTGATTTAATGATTGCTTATGTGTTAACCTCCATGGTTTTTCCATTCACGGCGATAAACATGAATATAGACCCTATCCTATCATATCCATTGATAAAGCTTATAATATAGTAATGAATATAAACAGGGTTGGCACAAACCCCTTGGTCGAAATTCATCCCAGTCCAACTTTCCGAGTGGGCTCCTCTTATATACGTGGCGTTGACGTAATTATGCACTTTGTAATACATCTCCCTATTCATAATGTCTAATAACGTTCCACCTAATTTGTCGCAGGATTTTTTAGATTGAGCTTTCGTCTGGACGGTTTGAATTCCAGGAGTGGGCATCCAAATGTAAAGGTTACCATACATTATTCCGTTACCACCTGTCAAAATAAATCCTTTAATCTTCATTCAAAATCAAATGTCCCGTGTTCCTGTCGAACGGCATCATTCGCTTTGCCGTCAGCCCAAAGGTCGTAGGATTGAAACTGCTTGCTAGCTAATACGTTGTCCTATGGAAAGCACTTAGCGGACGATCTCTGGAACCAATGGATTATTGGTTGGTACTAAGTCTGAAAGAACGGCTGATTTAAATACTACACACAGAAATAGGTCCGGTAACTTTGTGGTGGACACGAAGAAAAATCCGATGATTGTCAGTTCCTTCTGTTTAGTCTTAAATAAGAATTAAAATATTTTTTCACCTAAATGTTAAAACCTCTAATAGTAAACTTTTAGCTTAAAATAGAATGCTGTATACGAAGCAGTCTTACCATTAACATGTATTAACTGTATAAAAAACGCCCTTAATGACCTGCCGATACGAGTTCCAAACCCAGCCCGGTAAAAAAATAAACATTCAAAAAAGTCTTTGAGCGGGTATTGTTTAATAGGACTTCAACTAGTATATTATACTAAAGCCCCATACTAACCTGAGTAAAATACCCAATTCATAACAAGATCCACATTCCAGCCTGAGGACTGGTCAGTTCGCTGCAATTCCATATTAAACCCGTGGATAAAAATGTCGGTGACCGTTACTTTAAATGTGTGTGGCAAAGATGGATCACGAGTCCTTACTGTGGCTTTAACAAAAATTGGTACAGACGTCATACACAACTCGTAAGCAATGAATGCCCTTGTCTTTGGGGAATTCGAGGGAAATTTTAGATCAAGGTCTCCGCCGGTGGAAGCCGGTAGCTCTGGTATAATTAAGAAGTTCAAAATTTAGATATCTTGGATTTCGTTCAAAAAGGGTCTGGGTGGCGTTTTCATCGTAAGGTCAAACCTAACTCGGTAAAAATGGGAAAACCTTGGGAGTTAACACATGGACAATCGTCAGATTACCTCGCGCCCACCATAGGTTACCGCAGTTATTGCAGTATGTTGTGTATGATTCACATGTTCCTTTAATTTAGCAGAACCCATTAAATGGGCTAATGCAAGGCCCGTTGAGTGCAATACCATAGAATACAACCTAATAGCTACCGACCAGTTTCGTGCCTAATAATTAAGCTATGCGGTCGGTCTAATGTAATCTACATAATTTTCGACTAAAAAGATATTAGTAACACGTCGATCACGGATTTGTTATTTAGCCTGTTTAAAAGTCTTATAATAGACGGTCGTGTGTATGAATGGTTATCGGAATCGATTTATGTACTGCATACATTTTAAAACACGAACATCGTAACAAGGCCAATGCATGCTTAAAACTTAGCCGATAAAAGCATACAAAAAACGTGTATTTAACCAAAAAACGTACTTTATTTTACATAACATAATCTTGTTTACCCCCGTGAATGGGAAAATGCGGGGGGCGTTAACACACAAATTTAGTTCTCTGCGGCAGTTTTGTATACAGTTATAGACCCTCGTGTACTGTTACTTTATACAAAATTAAACCTTACCTGATGCAGCAATGTTTAAACCCCATGCAATAACCAACAAGCGAACAAGGTTCATAATTATTCTTTAAAACTAAGGCAAATACCTAACCTAACATGCAACGTACTCTGTAGAACGGTAATTTATAATCCTTGTCTAACATTACACCTTTTTGTCGAAGAAATTGTTTAATGCAGCTTGACCAATAAACAAAACATCTATCTCAACCCTTTGGTAACTTTTACCAAAATGGTCGATGTACTAAAGAGGCAATCATCATCCTGGTATATTAACGTAGTTAATTATCGAAGTTACCAGATATATATATGGCAAAACCGCTACGTAGATACTAAATCAGCTTGCAGTGTGAACTAGACCATTGGTCTTTATAAATTAGCCTACCTTAATCATAATGTTGCAAGTCACGTCTGCGGGCGTTTCCCCACGATTTATAGTTTCCTGCGTGATGTAACTATTATTGTGCTTTTGCTTATAATTAATCTACTTACTGTTGCGCTAGATAATTATATTCACTACATTTACTGACATTGGCTTGGAATTATCCATTTTTAGTGGATATTCAATCAACTGCTGGGTGCCTGACAAGCCCAACTAATGATTTATGTTATGTTCGACGAAATGTGTTATATTTTATATATTAGCAAAAATAAAACAAACAAAAGCTGCTGCCGCCTCTTAAAGTTCAATAAAATTACAATTTTCCCTTTTTCACAAAGAAAAAAATCACTTATGTTTTTTTGCGGTTTGGGGCATTTATTAGATGCAAAAATTCATATTGGCTTAAACAGCCAAAAATTCGGTGATCACCACCCCAGATAGGTTACATTTTTACCATCTGTTGTAAGTGGACTAACATTTCACACAATTTATTACGTTGGGGGCTATGATTGCTAGAAAACAAAACCAGAAAAACAAATTTTATTTTGCTAGTATATGATATTTCACACTATACTTAAGGTTTCGGCATGTCCAGTGGTCCCATCAAAGGGCAATCATAAATTATCTCGCCCCAATAAGGGTTACCGGAGCTTTCACTGTGTGTTGTGCGTAATATATTGAGTTTTAGTTATCGACTAGGTTCAGGCAACGCCCGTTAATTGTCTTGCCTAAGTACACAAACGATGAGACAGCATCTAGTTTCGATTCTGCAACATGTCGGCCATTTGCAGATTAACCATTCGTTCACACCACCGTTACATTTTTTACTGGGATAAGTTTCCAACCCATGATGGGCTTGTCACCAAGACCACAAGAATCAATCTCGTTAATTAAGTGGACAGGAGACCGTTCCATAGTTTACGAATATTCAGTCGCGCACCAAGTTATGAATGACGGTAACCACCAACTCTCGCGGCCATTTTGTGGAACAAAACTCCAAATTTCATTCGTCACTCTGATTGAACTTACAACCTTTTTTTGTTTTAAAGATCTTTGCATAATTGTGGATTCATGGCCTAATCAGAAATCTTAAACACCAGTGACCAACTTGTTAGTCCGTAGAGCCCGGTGGTCGCCAAAAACTTATGTGACGTAGGTCTATCTCTGCCAAGATGGTTATGACTTTGGATAAGACGATTAGTAGTGTGGATGAATGGGTAAAACAAAAGGTTACGATAATATATCGGCCAGCTCAACACACTGCAATACCTCTGAAGCTCCGACTGTGGACAAGGGGTAATCTGACAACTGCCGGTGTGATGACGTTTATTACATATTGTCGCGACATCCTAACAATTGCCCATGTGACAACGTCGGCCGCGTCTCCCCACATGAGTAGATAAAGAATCTTGAGATTAGAAAAGAAAAAAGGCATGTATCAAACAATTTTAAGCAAACAAATTTCCTAGATATTATCTAAAGGATATTATGTAGGCTGATACTTTAGTTTACTTGTTAACTTTTTATCATAATATGGCCTATGCTACATTATAACATGGCCCACACACAAAACAATACAAACAGGGCCGGTTTTAGGCCGATTTGACCGATTAGATCAAATTGGGCCCCGCACCTTGAAGGGGCCCCGCGCTAGCGGGGGGTCTTCCTGTATTACGAGGTTTAAAATACTTTTGAAACGTTAAATAAAAAGTGAAATGATATTCTTTCTCATAATATCAATTTGTTACATCTGAACTAAGTCAAATTTATATTTCTGTGTCTGCCTGTTACGTCATAATGAATATGGTTGATATATAAACACCCATCAATTTTGCTATGAACAGTAGGGGCCCCGCCATCACATTTCGAATTGGGCCCCGCGGTTCCTAGCACCGGCCCTGAATACAAAAAGTCAGTTAATGCAAATCTGTAGAGAAAACAATGTATAAAACCACCTTTTGTTAACTGATCAGATGATTTTTTTAAGTTTCCTGGCTTTAAAAGCTTATTTCGCCTACAAAACGTAACTCAATTTTGCTAAATAATTAAAATTTAACAATATCTCTTAATTTAAGTCTGTAACCTAATTAAATACAACTTAAGACGATAGGGCCAACTAACTAAGCAACCTAACTTAATAAGGACATCAAAATCCCCTAAAAATGTATCTCA
The DNA here is from genome assembly GCA_000149265.1 of Ciona savignyi. NCBI lineage: Eukaryota > Metazoa > Chordata > Ascidiacea > Phlebobranchia > Cionidae > Ciona > Ciona savignyi. Next base: position 501,283 of record CH003304.1, read on the forward strand.
TTCTAAAAAAAGGTTATATTACATCCACTACGTATTAAGCAATTCACACCTACGCATCCATTACTACTACAAATGATACGGCGAAATGACCCCAAATGCGTAACACACCTTTTACGCTAATTCTAAGAAGATGTTCTAGTTCTGCAAATTCTGCGCCAATGCAGGCTGGCCATTTGCGCCATCTAGCGACTGACGTTAAGCAAAACTGCTTTACGTTTAGTTTTGTTTGATATGTTTTTTATTACACTTGTGACGACGCTTTTGGACACTTGTGACTATATATATGTTTCAACAAGTATTTAAAGATTTTAAAATTAAAAAAGGGTAAATTAATGTACCCATCTTTAAATTCCTTAAGACCAGTCCGATTACCGCGCTCACCCTTACCGGATTTCCAGAGCGAATGCACAGCGTTGTGTTTGATATGTAATTTCAGTTTTAGCACATTTAATATGTTCAGGCGATGTCCTCTAAGTGCCATGCCCAATTTAAGATCCTGTAACCCTTCACTTAAAAGCGACGAACTAAGCCAAAAGGTATTCTTGCGGGTAAACCGGCCTGTTGGTCTAACGGTTAAGTGCGTCGCCTTTCAATCGAAAGGTTGCAGGTGCGAAACTGGTCACTAGCTAGTCGGTTGTGTCCTTGGGCAAGGCACTTTACGGACATTGCCTGAACCCAGTAGATTAATGGGCTTGTGGGAATCCCACACGTATTTATAATTGTCTTACTGAACATTTTAACAATTAGGTCGCCATGCCATGTGTTCATATTTTGTGCAAGGGAAATTGCGATTAGTTTCCTGACAGCCCAGTCGATGAATTATTTCCCGCGTTCTGATTAACGAGGTCCAAGCCTCGTGTATACAAACATGTGTTTCCTGTTATGTATCTTATATAAACCGTATAAGATTTCGTAATATCAGAGAGCATTTTAGTTAGTCTTCCCTTAGACTAGCTGCTCTCTCAAAACCTTTACCTATACCTACCTAAGCTATGCCTCTTGTGTGCAGCGCTCTTCTTTGCTGCACCTTGCGTAAATACCCAATAAAAAACTTAACCTATGTTCACCCTTCTTTTACTCCGGCAAACCCCGCTAAAACCAGTTGGTTGCTACAGGCTCTATACCAAATTGAGGTGATCTGACGATTGCCCGTGTGTTAACCCCCTTGGTTTTCCCATTCACGGGGATAAAGATGAATATCCTATCCTATCCTAAACACATTATTGAAATCACTATAAGGCTGAAAAATATTTAGCCCGTTATTTCTTTGGTTGGTCAACTTATATATGAGTAAGGATCATTCGAAAATTGCCCAGTTACGTTATTAGCCTAAAATAAAAGAAAACTAACAATTCTCCTAACAAGTTTGTGACGCGGTCGTTGTAAAGTCATTGTTGCAAATTTTCGTGTAATAATTTCCCACAATCATTATATATATTAATTGCACCGGTTGTACAACAGAACAAACAACACATTGATCGTCACGACAAACGTCATAAAACGCGGACGCCCTGTTTTATTGCATTCGCGCCCATTGTCCATTTCCGTATAAATTGCCGTGTTTTGTATTTACACTTCAGTCCACTTGGGACTCACCAATAGTTCCTTCCAGAACTGACTACCACTGCCTCGTTCATATGTCCACTTGGGACCCACAAATAGTTCTTTTTAGAACTGACTACCATTTATTTGCTGTGAGATGGCAAAACTCATGCCCGTTCGTGTTTTCTTACCGAACCGTTGCGCCATGAATAAATACGACTTTAACCCTTAACGTATCATTGATCGTTTGGTACCGACACCATTTCAAACATCTTTAATACCCTGTCTGTAATACAAATGGTTTGCGGCACTACATAAAAACCACACAAAATTTGATAGATGCTTTATGTCATCTTAAAACGTTGGTTTTCGGAGGATTTGCTTCGACTCTCATTGATAGCATTGGTATTATTGAGTGGCGTGAAAAGAATCTGCAACAATTTGACACTTTCTACTGTTGAATTTGACCCGGAGAGTAGGCCTACTGATCGACATGACAAATTAGTGTAAAGATTAATCTATAGTTCTTTTTTAATTTCTTAGTGTGGTTTTACCTTTGTTGCGTATTTATTCGAGTTCAAGATATCACCAGTTAATGTTTAAAACCCCGGTTGGTGGAAAAATGCAAGGAAAGTTATTGCACAAGATATACGCCAGGGTTAATTGAAGCGTTATAAAATCACGGGGAAATTAGCACAGTTTTAATTACCGTTAAATTCATGAACCATGTATGAAGTATAGTGCCTCCAGACAAAGCCAACTAGTGAGAGGATGGTTTTGAACCTTCAATTCTTTGCTGTACGCGCAACCACGCAGCCGTTTTTTTTCGAAAGGATAGCATAGGATAATATATTCATGTTTATCCCGTAAATGGAAAAACCGAGGTGGTTTAACACACGGGCAATCGTCAGATCACCTTACGCCCACCGTCGGGTTACCAGAGCAATTGCAGTGTGTTGTGTATGATTCACACGTTCTATTTAGTAGAACCCACTAATTCACTAGGTTCAGGTAATATCTGTTGTGCCTTGCCCAATGGCACAACCGACTAACTAGCGTCGAGTTTCATATCTGCAACCCTTCGACTGAAAGGCGACGTACTAACCCACCCAAACTAATCTGTCAGAAAGAGTGAAGTAATACAGGCTACAAAAGAAGACGATGATTCTTAGTCATTGAAAGAACTCATTCAAATAGTAATTAAAACAACTCAATCATACACAATGCACTTTAGTAGCGATTGCATGGCGTTAGGAAAAAAAAAGATTCACACTTCTTGCGCGTTTCTATTTACTAGGATACAACATGCATATCCAAAATGTAGCTATATCCTGTTTACTGTTATACACTTTAAACTCGTTGACATTAGTTTGTTTTTGTTTGTCCAGTTATTACGATTAGAACTTACAACAAGATTAATAATACTGAAAAACAAATGGAACAATAATAATAATTAGAAAGATTATAAAACAGTTGACAGTGTTTCGGTGGCTAGGAGAGTATTACAAAACGCAAGGGTATACAATGCTTTAAGAAAAGAAAAAGTAGTCTTTACCGGTTGGTTCTTCAAGGTCCATAGTTGTAAAACAACCAAAAATAGATAACAGGGGCCTATATCGGCATAAGAGTAATTTACTAAATGGGTTTTAAAAAACCTCTGTTTGATTTTTAGGAAAATCCGTTCAAATTGAAAATGATGCTAAGTAGGATAGGACAGGATATTCAGGTTTTTATCCCTGTGAATGGGAAATTCAAGGGGATTAACAAAGGGGTAATATTTAGATTACCTCGTGCTCCCCGTCGGGTAACTGGGGCTATTAATGGTGTATGATTTAGATGTTTCTTTAAATTAGTAAAACACATCATTTTACTGGAGAAAGGCAATGTTCATTAAATGCCTTGCCCAAGGACACAACAGACTAGCTAGTGACCAATTTCAGCAACACTTCGGCTGAAAGGCAACGAACTAACCCACCAAGCTAATCAATCGTATAAGGTACGATGTTTTCTTGAACAGAATTGTCACCAGGATCGTTTTTTTTTGTATAATAGTCAGTGTATGTATCGGCCGCGTTAACCATTCAGCCACACGACAGTACTACCAACTGCCCCCTACAACAACACAGTGCAGAGATCGCGTGTGGCAAAAGCGCGTCCTTCTCGGTGGTTTTGTATTCCGCTGCTGCTGACATCCTTTACTCGAAGCAACACCACTGTGAATCCTGGACCCCGACTTGGGTAGTTTTTCCGCCACTTTCCGTTGTAGGCTTGCTGGCCTGAGCTCGTAAACATTTGATTGTTCTGTAGAATTGAGATGGTATAAGATTATCATAGTTATGCAGGTGATTAAGAAACCACAATGATGTTACCACATAGGCAATAGTCAGGTTAAATTTTTAAATATTAAAGTAGTACGGACGTGTGGCCAAATGGTTAACGAATAGTCATAATCTTATTATGTGGCCAAAATGGTAAATAAATTTAATAGTCAGGTTAAATTTTAAATATTAAAGTAATACGGACGTGTGGCCAAATGGTTAACGCGACCGATACATATACCTCACTCCTATATACAACAAAATCCGAGTAACGAGCCCACCATTGGTTCGAAACTTGCTTCTGTAAAAAATATGTACGAGTACGGACATGTGACCGAATGGTTAACTCGACCGATATACCAACTATAAAAAAAACGGTCTTACAGACAATCCGGTCATGGGATCAAATCTTAGCCCCCAAAAAGTAAAACAAATATGTAAAGGAGCGTTATCACGGTCATAGCCAGATTACCTCGCGTCCATAGTTGGGTTACTGGTGATATTGCAGAGCGTGCGCATGGTTGAGACGTTTCTTTAATTTTTAAAGAACCCAATAATTATCTATATTCTATAGGTTCAGTTAATATCCGGTAAAAATGGTCTAACGGTTAAGTGCGTCACCTTTCAATCGAAAGGTTGCAGGTGAGAAACTGGTCGCTAGCTATAGTTGGTTGTGTTCTTGGGCAAGGAACTTTACGGACATTACCTGAACCCAGCGGATTAATGGGTTCTACCAAATTGAAGGAACGTCTCTATCATATACAACACACTGCAATAGCTCCGGTAACCCGACGATGGGCGCGAGGTGATCTGACGATTGCCCGTGTGTTAACCCTCTTGGTTTTCCCATTCACGGGGATAAAGATGAATATCCAATCCAATCCATATTCAGTCTGAAATTGATTAACGACGCCAGTGTTGAGTTGTGTGTAGAAAGTCCTAAATGTGTCATCTACAGACAAGGCGGACAGACCACAATTTATTGCTAAAGTATTAAAACTGTTGTTGGCAGAAGTTAGGCTATATTTGGGAGAAACATTTTGTTAAAAATGTTGTTAAAAACCGTTATGTTAAAAAATATAATGGTTACCTGAAAAGTTTTTCAATTACATGTTATCTTAAATTATATGGGTGATAAGTTTAGTTTATTCATTTTTGTCCCAGTATTAAATAATGGCAAATAAAGCAAAGTCGCTAAATATACGCATACTAACAAATCACATTATCCAGTCCGACAGATTTTGTCTGGTTGTTAAATGCGTCATCTTTTAGCCCAAGGTGGGCGCGAGGTTTCTGACGATTGTCCGTGTGTTAACCCCCTGGTTTTCCCATTCACGGCGATAAACGTAAATATATTATCCTATCAATTAATAAAGCTTAGAATATTGTAATGAATATAAAAAGGGTTGACACAAACCGTTGGGTCGAAATTCATCCCAGTCCAACTTTCCGAGCGGATTCCTCTTATATACGTGGCGTTGACGTAATTATGTATGTTACTTCCGCGGGTGGAGTAACGGGGTTGCTTTGGTTTGAAAATAACTCGTATCGAATAAAAGAACAGACAGTTTGTGTCCTCGAATTATAATTGGCGATCAGAGTTCAACGGTTACAGATGTGGAACGGAGGGGGCAGGGACGATATGGGGATGATATGGACGGAGATACGGGGATGATACGTGGATGATACGCAGGGGTACGGGGATGATACGGTTTTCTGTAAATTAAAAAATAAAGAGACCAAAATCAATAATTGACGGGTGTACGTATGAAATAGTAAACAATTACACTCACCAAACTTTGGCTTTAGAATCGGAACGGAAAATACACGGTATCAGATAAATTACTGTGCTGCCGACTGTACGGTGACTAAATCAAAAAGGAAGCATTTTCTAACACGCGGTCGGGTATAGATATTGTAACACAAACTCCCCATTGTGACGTAATTTGGTTGTGATGCAATTTATGATTTATCATAGACATCAATAAAACATTAATGGGTCGAGATATCTTACATCCTCCCCCCGCCAAAAATGGAAAAATGCGTCATCAAAGCAGTTTCAATTTTTTTACACAAAGAAAAGATTCGAGGCACATTTTTGACGAAGAATAAAAACAAAAAACTATACACAATATATACAATAAGGCGTAACGCCGTGCCAGGTCATGGGGCGCTCCTCTCTCGCTCGCTCACGATCACGCAGAGTTTTGCGATAGGCCGCTTCATTAACCCAGCGGGCAGTCTTCACTTCGACGCTTCTAACGATCCCATGTTTGTCATGAAACAAGGTGTTCACGCGGCCTAGAGGCCATTGTCCTCGAGGGGCGGAATTGTCCACAAGGAGTACAACATCTCCTTCAGCAACATTGTCCTTTTGCTCGTGCCATTTCTGTCGAGAGATTATTGATCGAGGGTACTCTTGGATCCAGCGTTTCCAGAACTCGTCAGCGAGATACTGGACAACTCGGTAGCGTCGTCGGGCGTAGCAATCTGTACTACGTGTCACTGTCGGTGGCGGAGTAATTGTAGGGTTGATTTTCAAAAGGTGATTCGGTGTCAGCGGTAGGTCTTCTCCGATTCTCCCAGCGGCACTTGTGTAAGCGGTCTGGAATTGACAATGTCCTCCACTTCAACAAGCAGGGTAATGTAGAAGGTCATCATCGAGCGGCTTACCCTGCAATAATGCCTGCAAAATAAATTTCACGGAACGGATCAATCGTTCCCAAGCCCCACCAAAAAGTGGCTTGGGCAGCTGGTGGGTTAAATTTCCAGACTATATTTTTCTGTCTCAGGTAGTCGCCGACTTGATTGCGATTCCATTCTTCTATACATTCTCGAAGTATCCGCTCGCAGCCGACGAAGTTAGTGCCATTGTCGGAATACAGGTGAGTGACAGGACCTCGTCGGGACGTAAAACGTCGCAGGGCATTTATAAACGCGTCGGTAGACAAGTCAGTAGCGACTTCTAGATGGATGGCGCGAGTAGTCATACATGTAAACAGACATCCATACCGTTTCACTTCACTTCTCCTTAACTTGGTCAGTAGCGGGCCGAAGAAGTCCACTCCTGTATGGGTGAACGGTGGTTTGTCAATTTGCAGTCTTGACGGCGGGAGATCAGCCATGATCTGTCTTTCGGGCCTTGCAGCTCTTCGCTGGCACAGTAGGCATCGGGACAGGATACGTCGGGTTGCAACTCTAGCATTTTGCACCCAGTAGCGCTGAAATAAGAATGTTTAGAGTGTGATTCATACCAGAGTGTGCAGCATCAACACTGTGGCAGTGATCGATGAGTAAGTCAGTAAGGTGGCAGTTATCGGGGATAATGGCAGGGTGGCGTGCTTTGTAGTCAAGACGTGCATTGTCCAATCTACCTCCCAACGCGTAACATGCCATCATTGAGAATAGGGTTCAGTTTGTAGATCGGTGACGTAGAAGGCGGATGTCGGGTAGATTGCATGCGCATCCAATCGGGGAACTCCCGACGTTGTACGTACCGCACGAGGGCGCTCTCAGCAGATCGAAGCTCCTCGGCGTCAATCGGCGATGTCGGAATTTTTGCGGTGTCCTTCTTTACCTTGTTCTTCAGGTATGCACAAAAACGTAGAATCCAGGACGTGCTTATCTTCAATCGATGCAGGGACGAGGAATAACGGATGAATTTGTCCGTGGGTGAGCAGTTGGTAGCTGGCAGAAATACAGATTCTGGTTTTGGCAGGTCAAAACTTCGGTAGATTTGCTCCGTTGGTTGTGGCCGTAAAAACGTAGTAGGCCAGTCTTTAGCGGGACGGTGTAGGAACTTAGGGCCGGAATGCCACGTTCCTGTCTTCATCATGGTCCCTGCCGTCGTTCCACGTGACGCTTGATCAGCTGGGTTCAGTTTCGTAGGAACATGTCTCCAGTCGTGCACGCTTGTGTATGCTTCGATTTGAGAGAGGCGGTTTCGGGAGAAAACCGGAAAGTTCTTGCAGTCAGAGAAAAGGCTTTGTAGAACAATCGTCGAGTCCGTCCAGTAGATACACGGGCAATCGTCCAGTCCGAGTTCCCTTTTCACGGTTCGCGATAATTTTACGGCGTCCAGTGCAGCTTCGAGCTCCAATCTGGGGATTGTGTGCTTACCAGAATCGCAGAGAAGAGACTTTCCCATGACGAAAGAACAAGTCGTGCTGTCGTCATCCAAGGTGGTTCTAAGGTAGCATACACAGCCACGGGCGGCGGTAGATGCGTCTGCAAATACATGGAGCTGTACTCCGGGGGTCGGATGACGGACTTGTGGTTTGAAGCACCGAGGAATTCTAATGCGGGTCAGTTCATTAAGGCTGTTGCACCAAGCTTTCCATCGCTCGAGCTCAGTACCAAGGACCTCCTCGTCCCAGTCGGTTTTCATCAAGCAGAGATCTCTGTAAATAAGTCGGGCCTCCAATACAACGGGGGCAACAAAGCCTAATGGATCGAAAAGTGAATTGGTAACGGAAAGCATACCTCGTCGTGTCAGCGGTTTTGTCGGGATAGTGATGTCGAATCTGAACTCGTCGTCTTGGACACACCAATTGATTCCCAGAACACGTTCATGTACCTCTCCTCCTAGCGGAATATCTTGAATCACCTTTGCTCGATCATCGGCCGGAACGGATTCCATCACAGCGACACTAGTGGATAGCCACTTCGTCAGTTTAAAGCCACCCATTGAAAGTAGATTACGTAAATCCTTCACCAGTTGGATGCCGGCTTGATCATCAACGGCGGTTACGAGGCAGTCGTCCACATAAAAGTTATTCTTTACAACTTCGGCCACTCGTGGATGAAAAAACTTGCCAAATTCTCTGGCAGTTTCGCGCAGGCAGAAAGCTTGCGCAGCACGGTGACGAGCGGGCGCCAAACAGGTGCACTTTCATGCGGTGCGGAACGGGTGATTTGGTCAGGTCGCCTTCTGGCCACCACAAGAATCTCAGAGCGTCACGATCCTTTTGGGCAACTAGAACTTGATGAAACATTGCTTCTATGTCGGATACGATAGCCACGCGTTCTCTGCGGAATCTCATCAACACCCCTACCAGCGGGTTCACTAAATCAGGGCCCTTCATCAGCTTGTCATTTATAGATTGTCCTTCGCATTTCGCCGCACAGTCATACACGATACGAACCTTACTTGGTTTCTTTGGGTTAATTACAGGGTGATGCGGGAGGTACCATAACTTGTTGGTAGTATTCACTTCGTCCTCTGGCACTACTTCTGCGTACCCATTGTCCAACATCATCGTCATGTATTTCGTATACTTTACGGAAAAATCGACATCTCTCGCCAGTCGCTTCTTCAAACTTGATAGTCTGCTCCTTGCCATTGGCAGGCTATCCGGTAAAACGGTGCTGTCGTCTTTCCATGGCAGCGGAAGTTGGTAGTGGCCTTCAACTCTTTCAATTCGGCGCGTCATTATATCGTAAGCCATGACGTCTTCTTTTGAGTACTTCATGCCAAACTCCGACGCCTCCTTGTGGCTTCGAAGCCAGCACATCAATGTTTCAACGTCGTCGGTTGCAGCAGTATCGGAGGAGGGGAACACATCACCAACGTCATTGATCAGTAAATTCTTTATAACTTCGTTACTTCCTGAGCCTGCTGTGGCTTGAAGTAAGAATCCGGCTGCGCCCTCTTCGTTCGGCGAGCTGTCCAGTGACGGTCCTTTTAACAGCCAGCCTAAGGGGGTTCGGATAGCGTCCGGCGTCTCCCGTGGATTTGGTGCGAAGCGACTTTCCAGGCACCGGTGTGCCATTGCGTTGTCGTTGCCGATCAACAGCATCACTTCACCATCTGGAATTTGTGGCAGGTCCACTCCACGAAGGTACTTATATCGGTTTAGTTTATTGGGCTCTGGAATCTTGCTCGGTGTAGCGGGAATTTCCTTAATGAGCGCAACGTCGGGCAGGTTAAGCTCTTCGCCGCCAGCAAGCGGAATGAACAGTTAACGAGACGGGAAGTCGTTTTAACATTGATCGGTTCGGAAGTAGTCATTGTACACAGGTCAAAGTTCGCGGCGCGACCAGTCGGCGTAGCTTGTAACTGATCGGCAAGTCGACGGTCACAGAATGTGCGGTTCGCTCCGGAATCGAGAAGAGCGTACACTCTCGTCTCTTTGCCTCCGCTTCTAACGCGTACGGGGACAATGTCTAAATATGCGGAAGTCGATACCACGGTGTTTTTCTTAGCGCTAAGCGAGTGCATGCATGCTTTAACGGTCGTGTTGCTCTCAATTCGGTCTGCGGGTCTGATGATCCATCTCGGGTCATGGAGCAAGGTGTGGTGGAAGTTGCCGGTGCAACCTTCTACACTGCACTTAATTTTATGTGGGCATTCTCGCACGGAATGGCCTGCCTTTAGGCATTTAAAGCATAGGCCGCATTCCCGGGTTACGCGCTTACGTTGCTCGTACGATTTATCCTTGAAGTCGCGGCAGGCGCCAATCAAGTGTGGTTTCTTGCAGACAGGGCACTGCAGCCCGGACGGTTTCGAAGTGGGAGCGGCAGCAGTGGGAGATTCGGCAGTCACGTTCACGTTATAAGCCGACACTTTCGGTTTTCGTGCAGTAGTTACTACAGGATTTGTGGACTTTAGCAGTAAACACTTTCCATACACAGAGTTAGCTTCGCGACTCTGTTCTCTAACGAAGTTAGCAAAGTCTTTAAAAACAGCTACCGCACCTGTTTTGTCCTGTATACTCAGCGACTTGGATATCCATTTCTTTCTCAGTTCCAATGGTAGCTTGTTGACCAGCGTCGAAATGAAGCCAACAGCAACAACGGTGCGAGCCACTTCGACTAGTCACGTCGGTCGTCAGGCGTCGGTGACGCCTTTAGTGTAATGTTGAAGCGAGGCGTCAGCAACCGAAGCGTCAGGCTGGCGAACCCGTCAGCAACCAAGCGTCAGGCTGGCGAACTCGTCAGCAACCGAAGCGTCAGGCTGGCGAACCCGTCAGCAACCGAAGCGTCAGTGCTAGTTAAGAGTGACAGAGATTTGAAATAGTAATAGATTGAGCACGGAAAGTTAAAAAGTTAGACTATTCTGTATCATTTCTACAACAGTATTTTCGAATCCTATTCTTGAATAGTTTTTATTAATGTTTACCTCATTAGTTTGTTGTAGTTAAATTCACGATCCTGAGAGATTCGAATCCGAAATGATTGTATTTTTGTGTGTGTAAGTGAGCGGTTCCATACAATACCGAGAAGATAACACTAAGAATGTACATCATGAACTTTAAACTTCTTGTTCGCAAATCAAAAACAAATGGAAGAAACTCAAGGAAACGTATCATGAATTCTGTGGCGGATTAAACAAATCTGGTGCAGCATCCCAAAAAGCTCTTGGCCATTTTTTAATGCAATGAACCGGATATTTGCATCAAGAAGCGTGGTAAGGTAGTTTTATAAACTATGGTACCAGGGTACTGTTTTAGTCCAGCAATTTAAAATACAGCAACATGTACTTATGGCTTACAGCTATTTGGTAAGGGTATTGTATGACTACCCCGATGCGACACATTTTCAGGTTCTTTTTCCGAGACTGTAAAAACTGTTTGGATGTTGGAAAAAGTGCTGGAAGTTGTGCCATGTTTTTTAGAATATTGAAAAAGTGCCTTTTATTAGTGCCTGCATTTCTTAATTTTCTAGGCATGTGCGAGTGGAGGTGTTGAATATATCTCCATGGATTCTGAACCTTTAACTGCAGCCACTGAACAATTTTTTAGCAGTGAACCCCCATTACCACCGGTGAATGAAGATGAGGGCTGGCCCATCAGAAATGACCAAACAGACCAATGATATATTTATTTTAGAATCCATTGGTAAGTTTTATTCACTCCTATTATATTTATTTACTAAAGTAAATAGTTTAACCTAACATTCAATAAGCAATCTTCTTGAGAAGGCAGCTAAGTATTTATAAATTTAGGTACAGAGGCAAAAGCTCGTGATGAGAATAAGGGAACAGAAAATTAGCCTCAGTAGTTGGCTGGAGTGTCAGGTAATGATTTGTTTGGGCAGTGAGAGTTTATATCTAGGTCAATAGGGTCGAACAAAAAGGAGACATAGCCAGAAGGTACACAACATAGAAAAATGCTCTTGCTTTAATCACATATATTTTTTGGTTTCCAGCTAAAGAAGAGGGGTGCAAACTTCTGTCAGAGGAAGGATAGAGCACTGATTGCACAATAAAATGAAAAGATGATGAAGACTATTTCTGAAGAAAATGAAAAATTTATTGATGCAGTTTGTGCATTAAGTCATGCTGTGCACCAGTGCCTAACTTTTATTTAAATGTTGGACTTCATTTTTAATTCTGCCCAATACCTGGTTACTCACCCTTTTGCCAAATAGGTAACGTACATGTCAAGTATTCTAATAAAATTCTGTTTATTAAATGGAAGTGTGTACAATGCAAATTTCGCCACAATAAATCGTACAGAAAACTGTACTGTCTGTTCAGTTTGCAATCTTGTAAGACATGCTTCTATTCTGTTTGGATATGACTTTGCTGCCTCCTAGTGAAAAGAAAATGTAATACTAAATTGCTTTTAGCGGAAATCACACACATATGTGTGTTCCACAAACCTTAAAGAAATCATTTCTTACAGCATACATGGACCTGCTGTCATTTGTGGCACCAGCATCACCATGTCACTCTTGCCACAAAATAAAATTTGTTTGATATGCTGGACCTAAATATACCTTGTTTTAAATTGATATGTAAAAGTATAGATAGAACATCATACCTACAACAAAGCACTAGGTAATATAATAAATAATTCAATTCTACATATTGCAAGTCGAATGTATATATAGAAGTACACTAGTTGTGTTAACTGAAATTAGACTGGGCAGCAGGTCAGGTGATAAAGTAAAAGCGATTACATGCAGTTGACAATACAACACATCTCTGCTGCCTTGCCATGCTATTCACACTCCTTGTGTTATAAGATATGATATGTATTAAATACTTAATCTAATAAATAAGAATGATGGTTTGGCACTTATCCCAGTATTGTTGGGAATAATCTAACATTATTAATAATTTTAATGATAATTGAGAATACTTTATTGAGCTTGGTACTCTCTTTTCATCTTCTACACTAGCCTACTTTCAACAACAATCCACGGTACAAAATACAAATTAGTAAATTACCGACATTCGCTAACGTGTTGGTTGCTTCCTACTCAGCTAAGCCTGACGCTTTGGTTGCTGACGGGTTCGCTAGCCTGACGCTTCGGTTGCTGACGGGTTCGCCAGCCTGACGCTTCGGTTGCTGACGGGTTCGCCAGCCTGACGCTTCGGTTGCTGACGTCTCGCTTCAACATTACACTAAAGGCGTCACTGACGCCTGACGACTGACGTGACTAGTCGAAGTGGTTACAAGCCTTCCTCGCCAACAGAGTCTACCGTCGATTTTATCCTTGCCTTTTCCAGGGACGCGCAGCAGTTTCGGAGCAGAACGGCCAATTTCTCCAGCGCTTCGGGGTCATCTGCGGGCACCCTCGGGAATTCCTGCAACAAGCTCTCGCACCGTCGTGCTATTATATGGGGTTGACCATATCTTTCGAATAATTCTTGCATGGCCGTTTCGTAGCCATCATTTTCGTAATTATCTACGGAGTTATGCTTAATTTTCTCACAGACGGGGCTCTGTGCAATGTTGAAGTAGGTATACTAACTTAAGGTCGTATGAGTCTACTTTGTCGGCAATATGTAGCTGGTATCGGTTGACGAAGGACCAGTAGTCCATCGGATCTCCATTAAATTTTTGTACAATTGGTTTGGGTAGAAAGCGTTCACCTACCTCTTGGTGATTTACGTGACGGAGTGGTGAATCTCGTCGGATACGAGTCGGTGATAGCTGTGTACGTCGTTGTTGATTGCGCATTGGGGAGCGATCAGCATATCGGGACGGTCGGTTCTGATGCTGTGTTGTCACGTGTTCTCTTTCGTCGTTCACCCGGATGTCGGACGGAAACGGTGGCGAATGACGCTCGGTTAAGGGAAGATGTGACAAAGCGCTGTCCTTAGGGCGCACAACGGGCGGGGCGTATAGGGTAGAACGTTGTGGTGGCTGCGCTGCGGTCGGTGTTATCTCGTTGCGTGATTGTTCAGTGGATGTAGTCTGCTCTAGAAGCGGTGTCGTTGAGCCAGCATATTGGCGGGTTTGAACTTCGTTGTGTCTGGCCTCAGGAAGGGATGCTTCCTCCCATGCCCTAGCTTCAGCTTCAGCCAATTGAATTCTTCGCTGGGATTCACGGTCGGCGAGTTCCTCTTGTAATTTTCTCTCTCTTTCAGCAAGTTTTCTTTTATGTTCCTCTGTTTCAGCGAGCAGCTTGCTTTCTTCTTTTCTCTCTAAGTCTTGTTGTCGCGCAAGCCTAGCAAGTTCAAGCTTTACCTTGCTATCCTTTAGCTTAAAGCTGCGCATCGAGCTTGTAGCGCTTACAACGCTTACTGATTCGTGTTTGTCACTGAGTGATGCGGTTGAATTAGGTGGTGCTGGTGTATCTGACTGCTTGGCTTCTTCAATGCCTGGCTGCTTGGCTTCTTCAATGTTGTCCAGCCATTGTTCTACGCGGTGTTCTGGTTGGTTATCCATGCTCGAGAGGTGCGGTGACGGTGGGTTGGATCAGTTTGCTCAGTTTGAAAACGATGTTACTTCCGCGGGTGGAGTAACGGGGTTGCTTTGGTTTGAAAATAACTCGTATCGAATAAAAGAACAGACAGTTTGTGTCCTCGAATTATAATTGGCGATCAGAGTTCAACGGTTACAGATGTGGAACGGAGGGGGCAGGGACGATATGGGGATGATATGGACGGAGATACGGGGATGATACGTGGATGATACGCAGGGGTACGGGGATGATACGGTTTTCTGTAAATTAAAAAATAAAGAGACCAAAATCAATAATTGACGGGTGTACGTATGAAATAGTAAACAATTACACTCACCAAACTTTGGCTTTAGAATCGGAACGGAAAATACACGGTATCAGATAAATTACTGTGCTGCCGACTGTACGGTGACTAAATCAAAAAGGAAGCATTTTCTAACACGCGGTCGGGTATAGATATTGTAACACAAACTCCCATTGTGACGTAATTTGGTTGTGATGCAATTTATGATTTATCATAGACATCAATAAAACATTAATGGGTCGAGATATCTTACAATGTACTTTGTAATACATCTCCCTATTAATTATGTCTAATAACGTTCCACCATATTTTTCGCAGGATTTGTTAGATTGAGCTTTTGTCTGGACGGTTTGAATTCCAGGAGTGGGCATCCAAATGTAGAGGTTACCATAGATTATTCCGTTACCACCTGTCGGGAAAATCCTTTAAATTTCGTTTAAAACGAAATGTTCCAAATTCCTGCCGAATAGCATAGTTTGCTTAGCTTTTCAGGCCAATAGCTGTAGAATCGAAACTGGTCGCTAGCTATAATACGTTGTCCTATGGAAAGCACTTAGCGGGCGATCTCTGGAACCAATGGATTATTGGTTGTTAAATAATCTTAAAAACGACTTTATTAAATATTTCACACAGTAATAGCTCGGGTAACTTTGTAGTGGTAAAAAAGAAGAAAAATTCTAATGATTGTCAGTGGTATTCCTCATGTTTAGTGACAAATAAGAATTAAAATATTTTCCACTACAATGTTAAAACCTTTAATAGTAAACTTCTAGCTAAAAATAGAATGCTGTATACGAAGCATTCTTACGATTAACATGTATCAACTGTATAAATAAATGCCATTGATAACCAGCCGATAAGAATTTAAAACCCAGCCCGGTAAAAAAATAAACATACAAAAAGTCTTATTTTTGAGCGGGCATTGTTTAATAGGACTTAAACTAGTATAATAAACTAAAGCCTCATACTAACCTGAGTAAAATACCCAATTCATAACAAGATCCACATTCCAGCCTGAGGACTGGTCAGTTCGCTGCAATTCCATATTAAACCCGTGGATAAAAATGTGGGTGACTGTTACTTTAAATGTGTGTGGCAAAGATGGATCACGAGTCCTTACTGTGGCTTTAACAAAAATAGGTACAGACGTCATACACAACTCGTAAGCAATGAATGCCCTTGTCTTTGGGGAATTCGAGGGAAATTTTAGATCAAGGCCTCCACTGGTGGAAGTTGGTAGCTCTGTTATAAAAGAGGAGTTAAAACTACAGATTAAAAATTGTCGTATGACCGAATGGTTACCACGATCGAATCATATATGGAATTCTGTTCCAAAAAAGTTTTTGGCGATTTTAAATAAAGGCATACAAAAAAACGTGTATTTAACCAAAAACCGTACTTTATTTTACATAACATAATCTTGTTTATACCCGTTATTGGGAAAATGCGAGGGGCGTTAACACACAAATTTAATTCTCTGTGGCAGTTTTGTATACAGTTATAGACCCTCGTGTACTGTTACTTTATACAAAATTAAACCTTACCTGGTGCAGCAATGTTTAAACCCCATGCAATAACCAACAAGCGAACAAGGTTCATAATTAAATACCTAACCTAACATGCAACGTGCTCTGTAGAACGATAATTTATAATCCTTGTCTTACATAACACCTTTTTGTTGGAGAAATTGTTTAATACAGCTAGGCCAATAAACAAAAAAAACATGTCTCATCCCTTTGGTAACTTTTACCAAAATGGTCGATGTACTAAAGAGGCAATCATCATCCTAGTATATTTACGTATTTAATTATCGAAGTAACCAGAAATATAACTGCAAAACCGCTACGTAGACACTACGTTAGCTTTCACTGTAAACTACACCATTGGTCTTTATAAATTAGCCTACATTAATCATAATGTTACAAGTCACATCTGCGGCGTTTCCCCACGATTTATAGTTCCCTGAGTGATGTAACTATTATTGTGCTTTTGCTTATAAAATAATCTA
Source organism: Ciona savignyi (assembly GCA_000149265.1). Taxonomy (NCBI): domain Eukaryota; kingdom Metazoa; phylum Chordata; class Ascidiacea; order Phlebobranchia; family Cionidae; genus Ciona; species Ciona savignyi. The sequence goes on from CH003304.1 coordinate 518,093, forward strand.
TTTACTGTTGCGGTATAGAACATTATATTCACTACTTCTACTGGCAATGCCTTTAAATGATTCATTTTCAGTGGATATACAATTTGTTGTGCGTATTTAATTTTGTATTATTGGCAGTTTAGTTTAAAACTTGTCGAATGTACCTTGTTAAAATTCTTCTTTTAAATTCTTTGAAAATTACTTCGAACGGATAATCCATTAATTATCTCGTCCGACTGTAGGTTTACTGGAGCTAGTGCAGTGTGTTGTGCGTAATATATTGAGTTTTATTTATCAACTAGGTTCAGGCAACGCCCGTTAAGTGTCTTGCCTAAGTACACAAACGATTAGACAGCGTCTAGTTTCGATTCTGCAAAATGTCGGCCATTTGCAGATTAACCATTCGTTCACACCACCGTTACATTTTTACTGGGATAAGTTTCCAACCCATGATGGGCTTGTCACCAAGACCACAAGAATCAATCTCGTTAATTAAGTGGACAGGAGACCGTTCCATAGTTTACGAATATTCAGTCGCGCACCAAGTTATGAATGACGGTATAACCACCAACTCCCGCGGCCATTTTGTGAAACAAAACTTCCAAATTTCATTCGTCACTCTGAATGAACTTACAACCTTTTTTGTTTTAAAGATCGTTGCATGATTGTGGATTCATGGCCTAATCAGAAATCTTAAACACCAGTGACCAACTTGTTAGTCCGTAGAGCCCGGTGGTCGCCAAAAACTTATGTGACGTAAGTCTATCTCTGCCAAGATGGTTATGTCTTTGGATAAGACGATTAGTAGTGTGGATGAATGGGTAAAACAAAAGGTCACGATAATATATCGGTCAGCTCAACACACTGCAATACACCTGAAGCTCCGACTGCGGACAAGGGGTTATCTGACAATTGCCGGTGTGATGACGTTTATTACATATTGTCGCGACATTCTAACAATTGCCCGTGTGACAACGTCGGCCGCGTCTCCCCACCTGAGTAGATAAAGAATCTTGATATTAGAAAAGAAAAAAAGCATGTATCAAACAATTTTAAGCGAACAAATTTCCTAGATATTATCTAAAGGATATTATGTAGGCTGATACTTTAGTTTATTTGTTAACTTTTTATCATAATATGGCCTATGCTACATTATATCATGGCCCACACACAAAACAATACAAAAAGTCAGTTAATACAAATCTGTAGAGAAAACAATGTATAAAACCACCTTTTGTTAACTGATCAGATGATTTTTTTAAGTTTCCTGGCTTTAAAAGCTTATTTCGTCTACAAAACGTAACTCAATTTTGCTAAATAATTAAAATTTAACAATATCTCATAATTTAAGTCTGCTATCTAATTAAATACAACTTTAGACGATAGGGCCAACTAACTAAGTAACTTAACTTAATAAGGACATCAAAATCCCCTAACATTTTTCTCATTCTAAAAGGTTATATTACATCCACTACGTATTAAGCAATTCACACCTACGCATCCATTACTACTACAAATGATACGGCGAAATGACCCCAAATGCGTAACACACCTTTTACGCTAATTCTAAGAAGATGTTCTAGTTCTGCAAATTCTGCGCCAATGCAGGCTGGCCATTTGCGCCATCTAGCGACTGACGTTAAGCAAAACTGCTTTACGTTTAGTTTTGTTTGATATGTTTTTTTTACACTTGTGACGACGCTTTTGGACACTTGTGACTATATATATGTTTAAACAAGTATTTAAAGATTTTAAAATTAAAAAAGGGTAAATTAATGTACCCATCTTTAAATTCCTTAAGACCAGTGCGATTACCGCGCTCACCCTTACCGGATTTCCAGAGCGAATGCACATCGTTGTGTTTGATACGTAATTTCAGTTTTAGCACATTTAATATGTTCAGGCGATGTCCGCTAAGTGCCATGCCCAATTTAAGATCCTGTCACCCTTTATTTAAAAGCGACGAACTAAGCCAAAAGGTATTCTTTCGGGTAAACCGGCCCGTTGGTCTAACGGTTAAGTGCGTCGCCTTTCAATCAAAAGGTCGCAGGTGCGAAACTGGTCTCTAGCTAGTCGGTTGTGTCCTTGGGCAATGCACTTTACGGACATTGCCTGAACCTAGCAGATTAATGGGTTCTACCAAATTGAGGTGATCTGACGATTGCCCGTGTGTTAACCCCCTTGGTTTTCCCATTCACGGGGATAAAGATGAATATCCTATCCTATCCTAAACACATTATTGAAATCACTATAAAGCTAAAAAATATTTAGCCCGTTATTTCTTTGGTTGGTCAACTTATATATGAGTAAGGATCATTCGAAAATTGCCCAGTTACGTCATATAGCCTAAAATAAAAGAAAACTAACAATTCTCCTAACAAGTTTGTGACGCGGTCGTTGTAAAGTCATTGTTGCAAATTTTCGTGTAATAATTTCCCACAATCATTATATATATTAATTGCACCGGTTGTACAACAGAACAAACAACACATTGATCGTCACGACAAACGTCATAAAACGCGGACGCGTATCATTGATCGTTTGGTACCGACACCATTTCAAACATCTTTAATACCCTGCCTGTAATACAAATGGTTTGCGGCACTCTATAAAAACCACACAAAATTTGATAGATGCTTTATGTCATCTTAAAACGTTGGTTTTCGGAGGATTTGCTTCGACTCTCATATTATTGAGTGGCGTGAAAAGAATCTGCAACAATTTGACACTTTCTACTGTTGAATTTGACCCGGAGAGTAGGCCTACTGGTCGACATGACAAATTAGTGTAAAGATTAATCAATAGTTCTTTTTATTTTCCTTTCTGAGTGTGGTTTTACCTTTGTTGCGTATTTATTCGATTTCAAGATATCACCAGTTAATGTTTAAATCCCCGGTTGGTAGAAAAATTCAAGGAAAATTATTGCACAAGATATACGCCAGGGTTAATTGAAGCGTTATAAAATCACGGTGAAATTAGCACAGTTTTAATTACCGTTAAATTCATGAACCATGTATGAAGTCTAGTGCCTACAGACAAAGCCAACTAGCGAGAGGCTGGTTTTGAACCTCTATTCTTTGCTGTACGCGCAACCACGCAGCCGTTTTTTTTTCGAAAGGATAGCATAGGATAATATATTCATGTTTTTCCCGTAAATGGAAAAACCGAGGTGGTTAACACACGGGCAATCGTCAGATCACCTTACGCCCACCGTCGGGTTACCAGAGCAATTGCAGTGTGTTGTGTATAATTCACACGTTCTATTTAGTAGAACCCACTAATTCACTAGGTTCAGGTAATATCTGTTGTGCCTTGCCCAATGGCAAAACCGACTAACTAGCGTCGAGTTTCATATCTGCAACCCTTCGACTGAAAGGCGACGTACTAACCCACCCAAACTAATCTGTCAGAAAGAGTGCAGTAATACAGGCTACAAAAGAAGACGATGATTCTTAGTCATTGAAAGAACTCAATCAAATAGTAATTAAAACAACTCAATCATACACAATGCACTTTAGTAGCGATTGCATGACGTAAGGAAAAAAAAGATTCACACTTCTTGCGCGTTTCTATTTACTAGGATACAACATGCATATCCAAAATGTAGCTATATCCTGTTTACTGTTATACACTTTAAACTCGTTGACATTAGTTTGTTTTTGTTTGTCCAGTTATTACGATTAGAACTTACAACAAGATTAATAATACCTGAAAAACAAATGGAACAATAATAATAATTAGAAAGATAATAAAACAGTTGACAGTGTTTCGGTGGCTAGGAGAGTATTACAAAACGCAAGGGTATACAATGCTTTAAAAAAAGAAAAAGTAGTCTTTACCGGTTGGTTCTTCAAGGTCCATAGTTGTAAAACAACCAAAAATAGATAACAGGGGCTATATCGGCATAAGAGTAATTTACTAAATGGGTTTTAAAAAACCTCTGTTTGATTTTGAGGAAAATCCGTTCAAATTAAAAATGATGCTAAGTACGATAGGACAGGATATTCATGTTTTTATCCCTGTGAATGGGAAATTCAAGGAGATTAACAAAGGGGTAATCTTTAGATTACCTCGTGCTCCCCGTCGGGTAACTGGGGCTATTAATGGTGTATGATTTAGATGTTTCTTTAAATTAGTAAAACACATCATTTTACTGGAGAAAGGCAATGTTCATTAAATGCCTTGCCCAAGGACACAACAGACTAGCCAGTGACCAATTTCAGCAACCCTTCGGCTGAAGGGCAACGAACTAACCCACCAAGCTAATCAATCGTATAAGGTACAATGTTTTCTTGAACAGAATTGACACAAACACAGCATTTGGTTTGGCTACACATAAAAATCAATATATTCGTTCTTTGTTAGTTAATACTTACTGACTCTGTCTTAGTGCAACATTGTGTGCCTGATTTAATCAATTAGATAATTAATTGTCGTCTAGCAAAATATAAGTAACTAAAGTTACAAGAATGCTGGGATATATATATATATATATTGCTTTTGTAACCGAGAATATATCAAAACCAGTGAAGAGCTCGTTACTAGGTGTGTAACAGAAAAAACAAATGTACCGAATGGTTAACGCGACCGATACATACATACCTATTCTTTACAAAAACGGTTTTGTCACGAGCCCATCGTGGGTTCAAAACTTGGCTCGGTTAAAAATAGGGAAAATCAACGGTAACAAAACGAAGAACGGTAATGTTTCCAGTTGCTTTAAAAGGTGTTTCCCTTTTTGTGTTTTTTTTTATTTGTTTTTAACCGGGCTAGGATTTGAACACTGATTATGATGGGCTTGTTACCAAGCCGGGTTTTCTATGTTGAAAAAGGTACATGTATCACTCACGTTAACCATTCGGCTATACGACCGTACTGTCCCCTACAAATTTTCTTTACTGAGTAAAGTTTCGAACCCATGATCGGGCTTGTCATCAGGATCGTTTTTTTTTGTATAATAGTCAGTGTATGTATAGGTCGCGTTAACCATTCAGCCACACGACAGTACTACCAACTGCCCCCTATAACAACACAGTGCAGAGATCGCGTGTGGCAAAAGCGCGTCCTTCTCGGTGGTTTTGTATTCCGCTGCTGCTGACATCCTTTACTCGAAGCAACACCACTGTGAATCCTGGACCCCGACTTGGGTACTTTGTCCGCCACTTTCCGTTGTAGGCTTGCTGGCCTGAGCTCGTAAACATTTGATTGTTCTGTAGAATTGAGATGGTATAAGATTATCATGGTTATGCAGGTGATTAAGAAACCACAATGGTGTTACCACATAGGCAATAGTCAGGTTAAATTTTAAATTTTAAAGTAGTACGGACGTGTGGCCAAATGGTTAACGCGACCGATACATACGCGTCCACATCAGTCGGGTTACTGGTGATATTGCAGAGTGTGCGCATGGTTGAGACGTTCCTTTAATTTAAAAAAAGCCCAATAAATATCTATAGGTTCAGTTAATATCCGGTAAATTTCTCGCTCAAAGACACAACTGATTAGCTAGCAATCGGTTTTGAGCCCGTAACTCATAGATTATGGGGCGACGCACTAACCCACCAAAATATTCAGTCTGAAATTGATTAACGACGCCACTAGTGTTGAGTTGTGTGTAGAAATTCTTAAATGTGTCATCTACAGACAAGGCGGACAGACCACAATTTATTGCTAAAGTATTAAAACTCTTGTTGGCAGAAGTTGGGCTATATTTGGGAGAAACCTTTTGTTAAAAATGTTGTTAAAAACCGTTATGTTAAAAATGTAATGGTTACCTGAAAGGGTTTTCAATTTCGTGTTATCTTCAATTATATGGGTGATTCAGTTTAGTTTAGTTTATTCATTTTTAGCCCAGTATTAAATAATGGCAAATAAAGCAAAGTCGCCAAATATAGGTATACTAACAAGTCACATTATCCAGTCCGACAGATTTAGTCTGGTTGTTAAATGCATCATCTTTTAGCCCAAGGTTGGCGCGAGGTTTCTGACGATTGCCCGTGTGCTAACCCCCTGGTTTTCCCATTCTCGGCGATAAACGTAAATATATTATCCTATCAATTGATAAAGCTTAGAATATTGTAATGAATATAAAAAGGGTTGACACAAACCGTTGGGTCGAAATTCATCCCAGTCCCAACTTTCCGAGCGGATTCCTCTTATATACGTGGCGTTGACGTAATTATGTACTTTGTAATACATCTCCCTATTAATTATGTCTAATAACGTTCCACCATATTTTTCGCAGGATTTGTTAGATTGAGCTTTTGTCTGGACGGTTTGAATTCCAGGAGTAGGCATCCAAATGTAAAGGTTACCATACATTATTCCGTTACCACCTGTCGGGAAAATGCTTTAAATTTCGTTTTAAACGGAATGCTCCAAATTCCTGCCGAACGGCATAGTTTGATTAGCTTTTCAGCCCAATAGCTGTAGAATCGAAACTGGTCGCTAGCTATAATACGTTGTCCTCTGGAAAGCACTTAGCGGACGATCTCTGGAACCAATGGATTATTGGTTGTTAAATAATCTTAAAAACGACTTTATTAAATATATCACACAGTAATAGCTCGGGTAACTTTGTAGTGGACACGAAGAAAAATCTAATGATTGTCAGTGGTATTCCTCATGTTTAGTGACAAATAAGAATTAAAATATTTTTCCACTACAATGTTAAAACCTTTAATAGTAAACTTCTAGCTAAAAATATAATGCTGTATACGAAGCAGTCTTACGATTAACATGTATCAACTGTATAAATAAATGCCATTGATAACCAGCCGATAAGAATTTGAAACCCAGCCCGGTAAGAAAATAAACATACAAAAAGTCTTATTTTTGAGCGGGCATTGTTTAGCAGGACTTAAACTAGTATAATAAACTAACGCTCTATACTAACCTGAATAAAACACCCAATTCATAACAAGATCCACATTCCAGCCTGAAGACTGATCAGTTCGCTCTAATTCCATATTAAACCCGTGGATAAAAATGTGGGTGACTGTTACATTAAATGTGTACGGCAAAGATGGATCACGAGTCCTTACTGTGGCTTTAACAAAAATAGGTACAGACGTCATACACAACTCGTAAGCGATGAATGCCCTTGTCTTTGGGGAATTCGAGGGAAATTTTAGATCAAGGCCTCCACTGGTGGAAGTCGGTAGCTCTGTTATAAAAGAGGAGTTAAAACTACAGATAGAAAATTGTCGTATGGCCGAATGGTTACCACGATCGAATCATATATGGAATTCTGTTCCAAAAAGTTTTTGGTGATTTTAAATAAAGGCATACAAAAAAACGTGCATTTAACCAAAAAACGTACTTTATTTTACATAACATAATCTTGTTTATCCCCGTTATTGGGAAAATGCGAGGGGCGTTAACACACAAATTTAATTCTCTGTGGCAGTTTTGTATACAGTTATAGACCCTCGTGTACTGTTACTTTATACAAAATTAAACCTTACCTGGTGCAGCAATGTTTAAACCCCATGCAATAACCAACAAGCGAACAAGGTTCATAATTAAATACCTAACCTAACATGCAACGTACTGTAGAACGATAATTTATAAACCTTGTCTTACAGTACACCTTTTTGTTGGAGAAATTGTTTAATACAGCTAGGCCAATAAACAAAAAACATGTCTCATCCCTTTGGTAACTTTTACCAAAATGGTCGATGTACTAAAGAGGCAATCATCATCCTAGTATATTTACGTATTTAATTATCGAAGTAACCAGAAATATAACGGCAAAACCGCTACGTAGACACTACGTTAGCTTTCACTGTAAACTACACCATTGGTCTTTATAAATTAGCCTACATTAATCATAATGTTGCAAGTCACATCTGTGGCGTTTCCCCACGAATAATAGTTTCCTGCGTGATGTAACTGTTATTGTGCTTTTGCTTATAAAATAATCTATTTACTGTTGCGGTATAGAACATTATATTCACTACTTCTACTGGCAATGCCTTTAAATGATTCATTTTCAGTGGATATACAATTGTTGTGCGTATTTAATTTTGTATTATTGGCAGTTTAGTTTAAAACTTGTCGTAGGCCTATGTACCTTGTTAAAATTCTTCTTTTAAATTTCTTGAAAGTTACTTCGAACGGATAATCCATTAATTATCTCGTCCGACTGTAGGTTTACTGGAGCTAGTGCAGTGTGTTGTGCGTAATATATTGTGTTTTAGTTCAAACAAATCAACTAGGTTCAGGCAACGCCCGTTAAGTGTCTTGCCTAGGTACACAAACGATTACACAGCGTCTAGTTTCGATTCTGCAAAATGTCGGCCATTTGCAGATTAACCATTCGTTCACACTACCGTTACATTTTACTGGGATAAGTTTCCAACCCATGATGGGCTTGTCACCAAGACCACAAGAATCAATCTCGTTAATTAAGTGGACAGGAGACCGTTCCATAATTTACGAATATTCAGTCGCGCACCAAGTTATGAATGACGGTATAACCACCAACTCCCGCGGCCATTTTGTGGAACAAAACTCCAAATTTCATTCGTCACTCTGAATGAACTTACAACCTTTTTTGTTTTAAAGATCTTTGCATGATGATTGTGGATTCATGGCCTAATCAGAAATCTTAAACACCAGTGACCAACTTGTTAGTCCGTAGAGCCCGGTGGTCGCCAAAAACTTATGTGACGTAAGTCTATCTCTGCCAAGATGGTTATGTCTTTGGATAAGACGATTAGTAGTGTGGATGAATGGGTAAAACAAAAGGTCACGATAATATATCGGCCAGCTCAACACACTGCAATACCTCTGAAGCTCCGACTGTGGACAAGGGGTTATCTGACAATTGCTGGTGTGATGACGTTTATTACATATTGTCGCGACATTCTAACAATTGCCCGTGTGACAACGTCGGCCGCGTCTCACCACCTAAGTAGATAAAGAATCTTGAAATTAGAAAAGAAAAAAGGCATGTATCAAACAATTTTAAGCAAACAAATTTCCTAGATATTATCTAAAGGATATTATGTAGGCTGATAGTTTAGTTTATTTGTTAACTTTTTATCATAATATGACCTATGCTACATTATAACATGGCCCACACACAAAACAATACAAAAACTTAGTTAATACAAATCTGTAGAGAAAACAATGTATAAAACCACCTTTTGTTAACTGATCAGATGATTTTTTTACGTTTCCTGGCTTTAAAAGCTTATTTCGCCTACAAAACGTAACTCAATTTTGCTAAATAATTAAAATTTAACAATATTTCTTAATTTAAGTCTGTTACCTAACTAAATACAACTTTAGACGATAGGACCAACTAACTAAGTAACTTAACTTAATAAGGACATCAAAATCCCCTAAAAATGTTTCTCATTCTAAAAGGTTATATTACATCCACTACGTATAAAGCGATTCACACCTACGCATCCATTACTACTACAAATGATACGGCGAAATGACCCCAAATGCGTAACACACCTTTTACGCTAATTCTAAGAAGATGTTCTAGTTCTGCAAATTCTGCGCCAATGCAAGTTGGCCATTTGCGCCATCTAGCGACTAACGTAAAGCAAAACTGCTTTACGTTTAGTCTTGTTTGATATGCTTTTTTATTACACTTGTGACGACGCTTTTGTACACTTGTGACTATATATGTTTAAACAAGTATTAATAGATTTTAAAATTAAAAAGGGTAAATTAAAGTACCCATCTTTAAATTCCTTAAGACCAGTCCGATTACCGCGCTCACCCTTACCGGATTTCCAGAGCGAATGCACATCGTTGTGTTTGATACGTAATTTCAGTTTTAGCACATTTATTTTGTTCAGGCGATGTCCGCTAAGTGCCATGCCCAATTTAAGATCCTCACCATTCACTTAAAAGCGACGAACTAAGCCAAAAGGTATTCTTGCGGGTAAACCGGCCCGTTGGTCTAAATCTAAAGGTTAAGTGCGTCGCCTTTCAATGGTCGCTAGCTAGTCGGTTGTGTCCTTGGGCAAGGCACTTTACGGACATTGCCTAAACCCAGCAGAATAATGGGTTCTACCAAATTGAGGTGATCTGACGATTGCCCGTGTGTTAACCCCCTTGGTTTTTCCATTCACGGGGATAAAGATGAACATCCTCCTATCCTAAACACATTATTGAAATCACTATAAAGCTGAAAAATATTTAGCCCGTCATTTCTTTGGTTGGTCAACTTATATATGAGTAAGGATATGAGTTGATCATTCGAAAATTGTCAAGTTACGCCTAAAATTAGCCTAAAATAAAAGAAAACTAACAATTCTCCTAACAAGTATGTGAGGCGGTCGTTGTAAAGCCATTGTTGCAAATTTTCGTGTAATAATTTCCCACAATCATTATATATATTAATTGCACCGGTTGTACAACAGAACAAACAACACATTGATCGTCACGACAAACGTCATAAAACGCGGACGCCCTGTTTTATTGCATTCGCGCCCATTGTCACTTTCAGTATAAATTGCCGTGTTTTGTATTTACACATCAGTCCACTTGGGACTCACCAATAGTTCCTTCCAGAACTGACTACCACTGCCTCGTTCATATGTCCACTTGGGACCCACAAATAGTTCTTTTTAGAACTGACTACCATTTATTTGCTGTGAGATGGCAAAACTCATGCCCGTTCGTGTTTTCTTACCGAACCGTTGCGCGAGTAATGAATAAATACGACTTTAACCCTTAACGTATCATTGATCGTTTGGTACCGACACCATTTTAAACATCTTTAATACCCTGTCTGTAATACAAATGGTTTGCGGCACTCTATAAAAACCACACAAAATTTGATAGATGCTTTATGTCATCTTAAAACGTTGGTTTTCGGAGGATTTGCTTCGACTCTCATATTATTGAGTGGTGTGAAAAGAATCTGCAACAATTTGACACTTTCTACTGTTGAATTTGACCCGGAGAGTAGGCCTACTGATCGACATGACAAATTAGTGTAAAGATTAATCTATAGTTCTTTTTATTTTCCTTTCTGAGTGAGGTTTTACCTTTGTTGCGTATTTATTCGATTTCAAGATATCACCAGTTAATGTTTAAAACACCGGTTGGTGGAAAAATGCAAGGAAAATTATTGCACAAGATATACGCCAGGGTTAATTGAAGCGTTATAAAATCACGGTGAAATTAGCACAGTTTTAATTACCGTTAAATTCATGAACCATGTATGAAGTATAGTGCCTCCAGACAAAGTCAACTAGCGAGAGGCTGGTTTTGAACCTACTATTCTTTGCTGTACGCGCAACCACGCAGCCGTTTTTTTTTTCCGAAAGGATAGCATAGGATAATATATTCATGTTTTTCCCGTAAATGGAAAAACCGAGGTGGTTAACACACGGGCAATCGTCAGATCACCTTACGCCCACCGTCGGGTTACCATAGCAATTGCAGTGTGTTGTGTATAATTCACACGTTCTATTTAGTAGAACCCACTAATTCACTAGGTTCAGGTAATATCTGTTGTGCCTTGCCCAATGGCAAAACCGACTAACTAGCGTCGAGTTTCATATCTGCAACCCTTCGACTGAAAGGCGACGTACTAACCCACCCAAACTAATCTGCCAGAAAGAGTGCAGTAATACAGGCTACAAAAGAAGACGATGATTCTTAGTCATTGAAAGAACTCAATCAAAAAGTAATTAAAACAACTCAATCATACACAATGCACTTTAGTAGCGATTGCATGGCGTTAGGAAAAAAAAGATTCACACTTCTTGCGCGTTTCTATTTACTAGGATACAACATGCATATCCAAAATGTAGCTATATCCTGTTTACTGTTATACACTTTAAACTCGTTGACATTAGTTTGTTTTTGTTTGTCCAGTTATTACGATTAGAACTTACAACAAGATTAATAATACTGAAAAACAAATGGAACAATAATAATAATTAGAAAGATTATAAAACAGTTGACAGTGTTTCGGTGGCTAGGAGAGTATTACAAAACGCAAGGGTATACAATGCTTTAAGAAAAAAAAAGTAGTCTTTACCGGTCGGTTCTTCAAGGTCCATAGTTGTAAAACAACCAAAAATAGATAACAGGGGCCTATATCGGCATAAGAGTAATTTACTAAATGGGTTTTAAAAAACCTCCGTTTGATTTTGAGGAAAATCTGTTCAAATTAAAAATGATGCTAAGAAGGAAAAGGACAGGATATTCATGTTTTTATCCCTATAAATGGGAAATTCAAGGAGATTAACAAAGGGGTAATCTTTAGATTACCTCGTGCTCCCAGTCGGGTAACTGGGGCTATTAATGGTGTATGATGTTAGATGTTTCTTTAAATTAGTAAAACACATCATTTTACTGGAGAAAGGCAATGTTCATTAAATGCCTTGCCCAAGGACACAACAGACTAGCTAGTGACCAATTTCAGCAACCCTTCGGCTGAAAGGCAACGAACTAACCCACCAAGCTAATCAATCGTATAAGGTACAATGTTTTCTTAAACAGAATTGACACAAACACAGCATTTGGTTTGGCTACACATAAAAATCAATATATTCGTTCTTTGTTAGTTAATACTTACTGACTCTGTCTTAGTGCAACATTGTGTGCCTGATTTAATCAATTAGATAATTAATTGTCGTCTAGCAAAATATAAGTAACTAAAGTTACAAGAATGCTGGGATATATATATATATATATATATATTGCTTTTGTAACCGAGAATATATCAAAACCAGTGAAGAGCTCGTTAATAGGTGTGTAACAGAAAAAACAAATGTACCGAATGGTTAACGCGACCGATACATACATACCTATTCTTTACAAAAACGGTTTTGTCACGAGCCCATCGTGGGTTCAAAACTTGGCTCGGTTAAAAATAGGGAAAATCAACGGTAGCAAAACGAAGAACGGTAATGTTTCCAGTTGCTTTAAAAGGTGTTTCCGTTTTTGTGTTTTTTTTTATTTGTTTTTAACCGGGCTAGGATTTGAACACTGATTATGATGGGCTTGTTACCAAGCCGGGTTTTCTATGTTGAAAAAGGTACATGTATCACTCACGTTAACCATTCGGCTATACGACCGTACTGTCCCCTACAAATTTTCTTTACTGAGTAAAGTTTCGAACCCATGATGGGCTTGTCACCAGGATCGTTTTTTTGTATAATAATAAGATTATGTATCGGTCGCGTTAACCATTCAGCCACACGACAGTACTACCAACTGCCCCCTACAACAACACAGTGCAGAGATCGCGTGTGGCAAAAGCGCGTCCTTCTCGGTGGTTTTGTATTCCGCTGGTGCTGACATCCTTTACTCGAAACAACACCACTGTGAATTCTGGACCCCGACTTGGGTAGTTTTTCCGCCACTTTCCGTTGTAGGCTTGCTGGCCTGAGCTCGTAAACATTTGATTGTTCTGTAGAATTGAGATGGTATAAGATTATCATAGTTATGCAGGTGATTGAACCACAATGATGTTACCACATAGGCAATAGTCAGGTTAAATTTTTAAATATTAAAGTAGTACGGACGTGTGGCCAAATGGTTAACGAATAGTCATAATCTTATTATGTGGCCAAAATGGTATAAATAAATTTAATAGTCAGGTTAAATTTTAAATATTAAAGTAATACGGACGTGTGGCCAAATGGTTAACGCGACTGATACACATACCTACTCCTATATAAAACATAATCCGAGTAACGAGCCCACCATTTGTTCGAAACTTGGGTTGGTAAAAAAATATGTACGAGTACGGACATGTGACCGAATGGTTAACTCGACCGATACATATACCAATTATAAAAAAAAACGGTCTTACAGACAAGCCGGTCATGGGATCAAATCTTAGCCCCCAAAAAGTAAAAAATATGTAAAGGAGCGTTATCACGGTCTTAGCCAGATTACCTCGCGTCCACAGTTGGGTTACTGGTGATATTGCAGAATGTGCGCATGGTTGAGACGTTCCTTTAATTTTTAAAGAATTCAATAATTATCTATAGGTTCAGTTAATATCCAGTAAATTTCTCGCTCAAAGAAACAACTGAATAGCTAGTAATCGGTTTGAGCCCGTAACTCATAGATTATGGGGCGACGCACTAACCCACCAAGATATTCAGTCTGAAATTGATTAACGGCGCCACTAGTGTTGAGTTGTGTGTAGAAAGTCTTAGATGTGTCATCTACAGACAAGGCGGCCAGACCACAATTTATTGCTAAAGTATTAAAACTCTTGTTGGCAGAAGTTGGGCTATATTTGAGAGAAACATTTTGTTAAAAATGTTGTTAAAAACCGTTATGTTAAAAAATGTAATGGTTACCTGAAAGGGTTTTCAATTTCGTGTTATCTTCAATTATATGGGTGATTCAGTTTAGTTTAGTTTATTCATTTTTGGCCCAGTATTAAATAATGGCAAATAAAGCATGGTCGCCAAATATGCGCATACTAACAAGTCGTCCGGCCCGTTGGTTTAACGGTTAAGTGCGTCGCCTTTCAATCGAAAGGTTGCTAGTGCGAAACTGGTCGCTAGCTAGACGGTTGTGTCCTTGGGCAAGGCACTTAACGGACATTGCCTGAACCCAGCGGATAAATGGTTTTACTAAATTGAAGGAACTGCAATAGCTCTGGTAACAGGGTGGTGGGCGCGAGGTTTCTGACGATTGCCCGTGTGTTAACCCCCTTGGTTTTCCCATTCACGGGGATAAAGATGAATATCCTGTCCCTCCTATCCAAGTCACATTAACCAGTCCGACAGATTTATTCTGGTTGTTAAGTGCGTCACCTTTTAGACCAAGGGTTGAGGGTACGAAACTGGTCGCTAGCTAGTCAGCTGTGTCTTTGGACAAGGCACTTAACGGACATTGCCTGAACCCTGCGGATAAATGGTTTTACTAAATTGAAGGAACTGCAATAGCTCTGGTAACCGGGTGGTGGGCGCGAGGTTTCTGACGATTGCCCGTGTGTTAACCCCCTGGTTTTCCCATTCATTGTGATAAACGTAAATATCCTATCCTATCATTTAATAAAGCTTAGAATATTGTAATGAATATAAAAAAGGGTTGACACAAACCGTTGGGTCGAAATTCATCCCAGTCCAACTTTCCGAGTGGATTCCTCTTATATACGTGGCGTTGACGTAATTATGTACTTTGTAATACATCTCCCTATTCATAATGTTTAATAACGTTCCACCAAATTTTTCGCAGGATTTGTTAGATTGAGCTTTCGTCTGGACGGTTTGAATTCCCGGAGTGGGCATCCAAATGTAGAGGTTGCCATACATTATTCCGTTACCACCTGTCGGGAAAATGCTTTAAATTTCGTTTTAAACGGAATGTTCCAAATTCCTGCCGAATGGCATAGTTTGCTTGGCTTTTCAACCCAAAAGCTGTAGAATCGAAACTGCTCGCTAGCTATAATACGTTGTCCTCTGGAAAGCCCGGTAAGAAAATAAACATACAAAGTCTTATCTTTGGGCGGGTATTGCTTAATAGGACTTAAACTAGTATAATAAACTAACGCTCTATACTAACCTGAGTAAAACACCCAATTCATAACAAGATCCACATTCCAGCCTGAGGACTGATCAGTTCGCTCTAATTCCATATTAAACCCGTGGATAAAAATGTGGGTGACTGTTACTTTAAATGTGTACGGCAAAGATGGATCACGAGTTCTTACTGTAGCTTTAACAAAAATGGGTACAGCCGTCATACACAACCCGTAAGCGATGAATGCCCTTGTCTTTGGGGAATTCGAGGGAAATTTTAGATCAAGGCCTCCGCCGGTGGAAGTCGGTAGCTCTGTTATAAAAGAGGAGTTAAAACTACAGATTGAAAATTGTCGTATGGCCGAATGGTTACCACGATCGAATCATATATGGAATTCTGTTCAAAAAAGTTTTTGGCGATTTTATCCCGGGGTCGAAAACTCAACCATAGTTAAAAAAACCACAGTTTATAAGTATTTTAAAAGCATTTGGTAAAATAAATAGTGCAACAGATTTATATATATAGGATATTCCCGTGAATGGGAAAACCAAGGAGATTAACACACGGTCAATCGTCAAATCACCTTGCGCCCACCGTCGGGTTACCGCAGTTAGTGCAGTATGTTGTGTATGATTCACATGTTCCTTCAATTTAGCAGAACCCATTAATACGATGGGCCTATGCAAGGCCGTTAAGTGCAAAACCATAGAATACAACCTAATAGATTCCGACCAGTTTCGTGTCTGCAACCCTTCGGCTAAAATGCGACGCACCAATCCAATAAGCTATGCGGTCGAACTAATGTAATCTACATAACTTTCGACTAAAAAGATATTAGTAACACGTCGATCGCGGATTTGTTATTTAGCCTGTTTAAAAGTCTTATAATAGACGGGCGTGTGTATGAATGGTTACCGCAATCGATTTATGTACTGCATACCATTTAAAATACGAACATCGTAACAAGGCAAATGCGGGCTTAAAACTTAGCCGATAAAGGCATACAAAAAACGTGTATTTAACCAAAAGCCGTACTTTATTTCACATAACATTATCTTGGCGTTAACACACAAATTTAATTCTCTGCGGCAGTTTTGTATACAGTTATAGACCCTCGTGTACTGTTACTTTATACAAAATTAAACCTTACCTGATGCAGCAATGTTTAAACCCCATGCAATAACCAACAAGCGAACAAGGTTCATAATTAAATACCTAACCTAACATGCAACGTACTCTGTAGAACGATAATTTATAATCTATGTCTAACATAACACCTTTTTGTCGGAGAAATTGTTTAATACAGCTAGGCCAATAAACAAAAAAAACATGTCTCATCCCTTTGCTAACTTTTACCAAAATGGTCGATGTACTAAAGAGGCAATCATCATCCTAGTATATTTACGTAGTTAATTATCGAAGTAACCAGAAATATAACGGCAAAACCGCTACGTAGACACTACATTAGCTTGCACTGTAAACTACACCATTGGTCTTTATAAATTAGCCTACATTAATCATAATGTTGCAAGTCACATCTGTGGCGTTTCCCCACGAATAACAGTTTCCTGCGTGATGTAACTATTATTGTGCTTTTGCTTATAAAATAATATATTTACTGTTGCAGTATAGAACATTATATTCACTACTGACAATGCCTTTGATCGATTTATTTTCAGTGGATATACAATGCTGTGCGTATTTAATTTCCTATTATTGGCAGTTTAGTTTATAACTTGTCGAATGTACCTTATCTCCGTTCTTCTTTTAAATTTTTTGATAATTACTTCGAACGGTAGATGTCGCGCATGAGCCGCTGAATACAGCATTTCCCGATGGCCACACTTGGTAATTTTTGCAAATATGAAACCGCTTATACGATTCCCCTTTGTCGATCGGGTGACCAAGTGGTTAACGCGACCAATACATATACCAACTATTTAAAAACGGTATTAGGAATCAGTTCTGCAAGGATTCTTACTTTACCTCAATAAAAAACTATACGATTTACCATCTACAGGAAAAAACGTATAAATTGTAACCCAGTGGACAAAATTTTAAAATATCATATGACGCATTTTTCCAAACTAAAAAACGTGTTGACTATAGCTTTTTTACATATACGCCTTATTAATAGGCTATGGTTATATCAATTCAAATAAAGACATTTTTTCTGAAGGGTTTTTAAGTGCATGCAATAATTTTAAATATTCCTTTTAAAGGTCTATACCGAGGTGGAAACACTTTTTGAATCAGGGACCAAAATTAAACCATTCTTAGACTGGCGGACCAAATGATTGAGTCACAGTTTACATACAGTTGTCACTGTTGATAAAAAGATAGAAATACGGTACATTACTGTGTAAAAGCAGAAAGCACTGTTTCGTCAAGCGACGCACAGATATAGCTGTGACATCATAGTTTAGCATGTAGCTGTGACATCACAATTTAGTCTTACAACATGTCGATACATCCGGCGGGCCAGAAAAAAATCCGACAGGCCAAGCCGGATTTGGCCCGTGGGCATGTCTAATGAAAAATAATATCGTTTATTTTGGAAAGAATAAACTGGTGGGTCTCTAAAGGAAACAAACCCAAATAATTATTTAAGTTATGTGGACGAAATAAAATATATTATGTCAGCAAAAAATTTAACAAACAAAAACTGCTACCGCCTCCAAAAGTTTAATTAAGTTCTTTTTCATTTTCTAACAAAGAAAACAAAATCGTTTACTTATGTTTTATTGTGGTGTGGGAGAATTTATTAGAATGCGAAAAACAAATTAGCTAAAAACAGTCAAAGACCCCAGATAGGTGGGGTAGTTACATTTTTATCATGTTTGGTAAGTGGACTAACATTTAACAAAATTTATTGCGTTTTGGAGGCTATGATTGCGAGAAAACAAGACACAGAAAAATAAATTATATTTTGCGAGCGTATGAAATTTTACCCTTTAGGTTCGGCCAGTGATATTACCGGGCAATCATAAATTATCTCGCCCCACTGTAGGGTTACCGGAACTTTCGCAGTGTGTTGTGCGTAATATATTGTGTTTTAGTTTAACAAATAAATTGACTAGGTTCAGGCATCGCCCGTTAATTGTCTTGCCTACGTACACAAACGATTACACAGCGTCTATAGTTTCGATTCTGCAAAATGTCGGCCATTTGTGTAACGCGCACGGGGGCTCGTTTATTTTGTTATGTTTTGACACATTTTTTATATATATTTTATACACCTTTTATACACTTTTAACTACACCCTTTTATACAATTTTAATTCACTGTTTTACGCCTTTTGTTTGTTTTCTTTTATTTTACACGTAGTTCACAGCCTTTGCACCTTTTAATCATTTTATCTTGCCTGCCTATTTTTACACGCACGTTTTTATCTCTCGGGGTATTCAAGTAATTAACGTTCGTTGCTGTGCTAAATTAACGTGATGTCTTCAAATTTATATTTCTGAAAATCAGTTCTCTCTTGGCTTTTAAACTGTACGGACTTGTTTTTAATAGCTGATCGTTTTTATTAGTTTTATATTTGTTTCGTAACTATGAGTATTTTTATAAAGCAAAAACGTTGCAAGCCCTTGTAATTGGTCTCACGGTAGGCCGTTAAGACAGCGTCCTGCGAAACCATAGGAATTCTGTAACAAATTGGCGATCCTGCCAGGACGCTGTTACCGCAACATCTATACTAGGGCTTGCAGCAGAGAGAGAACTCCCCCGATTCTATATATTTTGTCAGTTTTTAAATGGCTTTTAATTTTTTAATGTCACCGCCTGTTTATACGCCTGGACAAAATATCGGCGAGTTTATCGATATATTTAGTTCATACTGCGATGGCATCAACGCCAACGAAGGTGTCCGGCGCCACATGTTCCTAACGGCTATAGATGCTGATTTGAGATGGCAGATTCGAGAAAACGATAATTCTATCTTTGAATTATCGCTATCAACCATATTACAACGAGCAAAGAAATGCATAAAAGACACCATGCATTTAGAAAGACGCCGCAATAACCTATTTTCCAGACGACAGGGTATGGACGAGAGAACGAAAGATTTCGTATACGCGGTTAAATCAATGGGTGATTTGGCGTACACAGAGTCGAATGAAACTAAAGACGAGGTAATGTACCTCGTATTAGTCAATGGACTCAATGATAGGCAGCTAGCCGGAAGAATACCTGCCAGTATAAACTATAGGCGAGAATTTTGGGCTGCCTCGGAAGTGGTACTCCGCGAAGACGAACAAGTACCAGCCGTCCAAGTAATGCCAGTGCAATTGGCTAATACGTCACAACGTGATGACGAACGTTTTAAAACTATTATGGACAAAATGGAAACATTGCGTAACGACATCGATTGCGTAAAAGATCAAATGAAATGGCGAGAAACCAGTAACGAATATGACTGGAACCACCACCAATCATTTGAAGTACAAAGAGGAGGATATCACCCACCTGGTTGGAGGAACCGTACGTGCTTTGCATGCGGTGCTATGGGCCATATACGCTCACAGTGTAGACGTACAGAAACTATAAGCTATGACAGAGGTGCGGCCAACTCTCCAAACTTCCGCAGAAAAGGAAAATCGAGCGAAGGACAGTATTTCTTGCCCACATCCCAAATCAATCATCAGTTACTCCGAAGGCCGAGAAAAACGCACAAAAATGCATACGCGAAAAGCTGGTCAGATTACAGAGTAAACCAGCACTGCCCATTTAAGGAAAATCGGATAAAAGACTCGCGGGGAAATCCGGATCGTTTTAGAAATTTGCAATATGAAGAAAGCGTCGAGCACACATCAAAAGACCAGCGGCGGTCAAAGCAAAGCCAAAGAGAGTTGGCTGTGTTGTTTGATCGGCTCAATCAAGGAGTAAATTCGGCTTACCAAAAAGCAGAAGAGTTGGTGCAGGAAACTCTACGTGAACAACGGTCAGTGTTGGAAAGGGAAATCGCTTGGGATAGAGTGAACAAGCTGAATAGCATGCCACCAGAGAACGACCACAACATAAATGGGATGGCAGAGAGATATACACCGGTACGGGTAGTACCAACAAGCACAGCACCGTTGATACCGATAGAAGAATGGTCACAATTAGATCCATCAACAGAAATAGATGGAGCGAACCTGCTCAACCCCGATGTGGCAGTCGGAAATACTTACCGAGGACGTCTCAGAAGCACGACGAGACGCCCGACTTATTACCCCGATGACGAAAGAGCACTGATCCCCGTTAACCCCCTCGTCAACACTCAAACCTAACAAGAGACGTGAAACACCCACAGGAGTGGGTCAGAATTTGGTCGGGGGAGTGTAACGCGCACGGGGGCTCGTTTATTTTGTTATGTTTTGACACATTTTTATATATATTTTATACACCTTTTATACACTTTTAACTACACCCTTTTATACAATTTTAATTCACTGTTTTACGCCTTTTGTTTGTTTTCTTTTATTTTACACGTAGTTCACAGCCTTTGCACCTTTTAATCATTTTATCTTGCCTGCCTATTTTTACACGCACGATTTTATCTCTCGGGGTATTCAAGTAATTAACGTTCGTTGCTGTGCTAAATTAACGTGATGTCTTCAAATTTATATTTCTGAAAATCAGTTCTCTCTTGGCTTTTAAACTGTACGGACTTGTTTTTAATAGCTGATCGTTTTTATTAGTTTTATATTTGTTTCGTAACTATGAGTATTTTTATAAAGCAAAAACGTTGCAAGCCCTTGTAATTGGTCTCACGGTAGGCCGTTAAGACAGCGTCCTGCGAAACCATAGGAATTCTGTAACATTTGCAGATTAACCATTCGTTCACACTACCGTTACATTTTTTCCTGGGATAAGTTTCGAACCCATAATATGGCCTATGCTACATTATAATATGGCCCACATACAAAACAATACAAAAAGTCAGTTAATGCAAATTTGTAGAGAGGCCAATGTATAAAACCACCTTTTGTTAACTGATGAGATGATTTTTTAAGTTTCCTGGCTTTAAAAGCTTATTTCGCCAACAAAACGTAATTCAATTATGCTAACAAATTAAAATTTACCAATATCTCTTAATTTAAGTCTGCTACCTAATTAAATACAACTTTAGACGATAGGGCCAACTAACTAAGTAACTTAACTTAATAAGGACATCAAAATCCCCTAAAATTTTTCTCATTCTAAAAGGTAATATTACATCCACTACGTATTAAGCGATTCACACCTACGCATCCATTACTACTACAAATGATACGGCGAAATGACCCCAAATGCGTAACACACCTTTTACGCTAATTCTAAGAAGATGTTCTAGTTCTGCAAATTCTGCGCCAATGCAGGCTGGCCATTTGCGCCATCTAGCGACTGACGTTAAGCAAAACTGCTTTACGTTTAGTTTTGTTTGATATGTTTTTTTTTTACACTTGTGACGACGCTTTTGGACACTTGTGACTATATATATGTTTAAACAAGTATTTAAAGATTTTAAAATTAAAAAAGGGTAAATTAATGTACCCATCTTTAAATTCCTTAAGACCAGTCCGATTACCGCGCTCACCCTTACCGGATTTCCAGAGCGTTGTGTTTGATACGTAATTTCAGTTTTAGCACATTTAATATGTTCAGGCGATGTCCGCTAAGTGCCATGCCCAATTTAAGATCCTGTCACCCTTCACTTAAAAGCGACGAACTAAGCCAAAAGGTATTCTTGCGGGTAAACCGGCCTGTTGGTCTAACGGTTAAGTGCGTCGCCTTTCAATCGAAAGGTTGCAGGTGCGAAACTGGTCACTAGCTAGTCGGTTGTGTCCTTGGGCAAGGCACTTTACGGACATTGCCTGAACCCAGCAGATTAATGGGCTTGTGGGAATCCCACACGTATTTATAATTGTCTTACTGTACATTTTAACAATTAGGTCGCCATGCCATGTGTTCATATTTTGTGCAAGGGAAATTGCGATTAGTTTCCTGACAGCCCAGTCGATGAATTATTTCCCGCTTTCTGATTAACGAGGTCCAAGCCTCGTGTATACAAACATGTGTTTCCTGTTATGTATCTTATATAAACCGTATAAGATTTCGTAATATCAGAGAGCATTTTAGTTAGTCTTCCCTTAGACTAGCTGCTCTCTCAAAACCTTTACCTATACCTACCTAAGCTATGCCTCTTGTGTGCAGCGCTCTTCTTTGCTGCACCTTGCGTAAATACCCAATAAAAAACTTAACCTATGTTCACCCTTCTTTTACTCCGGCAAACCCCGCTAAAACCAGTTGGTTGCTACAGGCTCTACCAAATTGAGGTGATCTGACGATTGCCCGTGTGTTAACCCCCTTGGTTTTTCCATTCACGGGGATAAAGATGAATATCCTATCCTATCCTAAACACATTATTGAAATCACTATAAGGCTGAAAAATATTTAGCCCGTTATTTCTTTGGTTGGTCAACTTATATATGAGTAAGGATCATTCGAAAATTGCCCAGTTACGTCATTAGCCTAAAATAAAAGAAAACTAACAATTCTCCTAACAAGTTTGTGACGCGGTCGTTGTAAAGTCATTGTTGCAAATTTTCGTGTAATAATTTCCCACAATCATTATATATATTAATTGCACCGGTTGTACAACAGAACAAACAACACATTGATCGTCACGACAAACGTCATAAAACGCGGACGCCCTGTTTTATTGCATTCGCGCCCATTGTCACTTTCAGTATAAATTGCCGTGTTTTGTATTTACACATCAGTCCACTTGGGACTCACCAATAGTTCCTTCCAGAACTGATTACCACTGCCTCGTTCATATGTCCACTTGGGACTCACAAATAGTTCTTTTCAGAACTGACTACCATTTATTTGCTGTAAGATGGCAAAACTCATGCCCGTTCGTGTTTTCTTACCGAACCGTTGCGCGAGTCATGAATAAATACGAGTTTAACCCTTAACGTATCATTGATCGTTAGCCCAAATGGTAAGGAACCGACACCATTTTAAACATCTTTAATACCCTGTCTGTAATACAAATGGTTTGCGGCACTACATAAAAACCACACAAAATTTGATGGATGCTTTATGTCATCTTAAAACGTTGGTTTTCGGAGGACTTGCTTCGACTCTCATATTATTGAGTGGCGTGAAAAGAATCTGCAACAATTTGACACTTTCTACTGTTGAATTTGACCCGGAGAGTAGGCCTACTGATTGACATGACAAATTAGTGTAAAGATTAATCTATAGTTCTTTTTTCCTTTCTGAGTGAGGTTTTACCTTTGTTGCGTATTTATTCGATTTCAAGATATCACCAGTTAATGTTTAAACACCCGGTTGGTAGGAAAATTCAAGGAAAATTATTGCACAAGATATACGCCAGGGTTAATTGAAGCGTTGTAAAATCACGGGGACATTGGCACAGTTTTAATTACCGTTAAATTCATGAACCATGTATGAAGTATAGTGCCTCCAGACAAAGCCAACTAGCGAGAGGATGGTTTTGAACCTTCAATTCTTTGCTGTACGCGCAACCACGCAGCCTTTTTTTTCGAAAGGATAGCATAGGATAATATATTCATGTTTTTCCCGTAAATGGAAAAACCGAGGTGGTTAACACACGGGCAATCGTCAGATCACCTTTACGCCCCCGTCGGGTTACCAGAGCAATTGCAGTGTGTTGTGTATGATTCACACGTTCTATTTAGTAGAACCCACTAATTCACTAGGTTCAGGTAATATCTGTTGTGCCTTGCCCAATGGCACAACCGACTAACTAGCGTCGAGTTTCATATCTGCAACCCTTCGACTGAAAGGCGACGTACTAACCCACCCAAACTAATCTGTCAGAAAGAGTGCAGTAATACAGGCTACAAAAGAAGACGATGATTCTTAGTCATTGAAAGAACTCAATCAAATACTAATTAAAACAACTCAATCATACACAATGCACTTTAGTAGCGATTGCATGGCGTTAGGAAAAAAAACGATTCACACTTCTTGCGCGTTTCTATTTACTAGGATACAACATGCATATCCAAAATGTAGCTATATTCTGTTTACTGTTATACACTTTAAACTCGTTAACATTCTCAGTAAGATTTGGTAATTAGTTTGTTTTTGTTTGTCCAGTTATTACGATTAGAACTTACAACAAGATTAATAATACTGAAAAACAAATGGAACAATAATAATAATTAGAAAGATTATAAAACAGTTGACAGTGTTTCGGTGGCTAGGAGAGTATTACAAAACGCAAGGGTATACAATGCTTTAAGAAAAGAAAAAGTAGTCTTTACCGGTTGGTTCTTCAAGGTCCATAGTTGTAAAACAACCAAAATTAGATAACAGGGGCCTATATCGGCATAAGAGTAATTTACTAAATGGGTTTTAAAAAACTTCTGTTTGATTTTTAGGAAAATCCGTTCAAATTGAAAATGATGCTAAGTAGGATAGGACAGGATATTCATGTTTTTATCCCTGTGAATGGGAAATTTAAGGGGATTAACAAAGGGGTAATCTTTAGATTACCTCGTGCTCCCCGTCGGGTAACCTGGGCTATTAATGGTGTATGATTTAGATGTTTCTTGAAATTAGTAAAACACATCATTTTACTGGAGAAAGGCAATGTTCATTAAATGCCTTGCCCAAGGACACAACAGACTAGCTAGTGACCAATTTCAGCAACCCTTCGGCTGAAGGGCAACGGACTAACCCACCAAGCTAATCAATCGTATAAGGTACAATGTTTTCTTGAACAGAATTGACACAAACACAGCATTTGGTTTGTCGACACATAAAAAACAATATATTTGTTCTTTGTTAGTTAATACGTACTGACTCTGTCTTAGTGCAACATTGTGTGCCTGATTTAATCAATTAGATAATTAATTGTCGTCTAGCAAAATATAAGTAACTAAAGTTACTAGAATGCTGGGATATATATATTGCTTTTGTAACCGAGAATATATCAAAACCAGTGAAGAGCTCGTTAATAGGTGTGTAACAGAAAAAACAAATGTACCGAATGGTTAACGCGACCGATACATACATACCTATTCTTTACAAAAACGGTTTTGTCACGAGCCCATCGTGGGTTCAAAACTTGGCTCGGTTAAAAATAGGGAAAATCAACGGTAACAAAACGAAGAACGGTAATGTTTCCAGTTGCTTTAAAAGGTGTTTTCCCTTTTTGTGTTTTTTTATATTTGTTTTTAACCGGGCTAGGATTTGAACACTGATTATGATGGGCTTGTTACCAAGCCGGGTTTTCTATTATGAAAAAGGTACATGTATCACTCACGTTAACCATTCGGCTATACGACCGTACTGTCCCCTACAAATTTTCTTTACTGAGTAAAGTTTCGAACCCATGATGGGCTTGTCACCAGGATCGTTTTTTTTGTATAATAGTCAGTGTATGTATCGTTCGGGTTTACCAATTTTCCAGCCGCAGCAGTACTACCAACTGCCCCCTACAACAACACAGTGCAGAGATCGCGTGTGGCAAAAGCGCGTCCTTCTCGGTGGTTTTGTATTCCGCTGGTGCTGACATCCTTTACTCGAAGCAACACCACTGTGAATCCTGGACCCCGACTTGGGTAGTTTGTCCGCCACTTTCCGTTGTAGGCTTGCTGGCCTGAGCTCGTAAACATTTGATTGTTCTGTAGAATTGAGATGGTATAAGATTATCATGGTTATGCAGGTGATTAAGAAACCACAATGGTGTTACCACATAGGCAAAAGTCAGGTTAAATTTTAAATATTAAAGTAGTACGGACGTGTGGCCAAATGGTTAACGCGTCCCGATACCAATATACTACTCCTATATAACACAAAATCCGAGTAACGAGCCCACCATTGGTTCGAAACTTGCTTCTGTAAAAAATATGTACGAGTACGGACATGTGACCGAATGGTTAACTCGACCGATATACCAACTATAAAAAAAACGGTCTTACAGACAATCCGGTCATGGGATCAAATCTTAGCCCCCAAAAAGTAAAAAAAAATATGTAAAGGAGCGTTATCACGGTCATAGCCAGATTACCTCGCGTCCATAGTTGGGTTACTGGTGATATTGCAGAGCGTGCGCATGGTTGAGACGTTTCTTTAATTTTTAAAGAACCCAATAATTATCTATATTCTATAGGTTCAGTTAATATCCGGTAAAAATGGTCTAACGGTTAAGTGCGTCACCTTTCAATCGAAAGGTTGCAGGTGAGAAACTGGTCGCCAGCTATAGTTGGTTGTGTTCTTGGGCAAGGAACTTTACGGACATTACCTGAACCCAGCGGATTAATGGGTTCTACCAAATTGAAGGAACGTCTCTATCATATACAACATACTGCAATAGCTCCGGTAACCCGACGATGGGCGCGAGGTGATCTGACGATTGCCCGTGTGTTAACCCTCTTGGTTTTTCCATTCACGGGGATAAAGATGAATATCCAATCCAATCCATATTCAGTCTGAAATTGATTAACGACGCCACCAGTGTTGAGTTGTGTGCAGAAAGTCTTAAATGTGTCATCTACAGACAAAGGCGGACAGACCACAATTTATTGCTAAAGTATTAAAACTCTTGTTGGCAGAAGTTAGGCTATATTTGGGAGAAACATTTTGTTAAAAATGTTGTTAAAAACC
Source organism: Ciona savignyi (assembly GCA_000149265.1). Taxonomy (NCBI): domain Eukaryota; kingdom Metazoa; phylum Chordata; class Ascidiacea; order Phlebobranchia; family Cionidae; genus Ciona; species Ciona savignyi. The sequence goes on from CH003304.1 coordinate 545,177, forward strand.
GTTATGTTAAAAAATGTAATGGTTACCTGAAAGGTTTTTCAATTACGTGTTATCTTAAATTATATGGGTGATAAGTTTAGTTTATTCATTTTTGTCCCAGTATTAAATAATGGCAAATAAAGCAAAGTCGCCAAATATACGCATACTAACAAGTCACATTATCCAGTCCGACAGATTTAGTCTGGTTGTTAAATGCGTCATCTTTTAGCCCAAGGTGGGCGCGAGGTTTCTGACGAATGCCCGTGTGTTAACTCTCTGGTTTTCCCATTCACGGCGATAAACGTAAATATCCTATCCTATCAATTAATAAAGCTTAGAATATTGTAATGAATATAAAAAGGGGTTGACACAAACCGTTGGGTCGAAATTCATCCCTGTCCAACTTTCCGAGCGGATTCCTCTTATATACGTGGCGTTGACGTGATTATGTACTTTGTAATACATCTCCCTATTAATTATGTCTAATAACGTTCCACCATATTTTTCGCAGGATTTGTTAGATTGAGCTTTCGTCTGGACGGTTTGAATTCCAGGAGTAGGCATCCAAATGTAAAGGTTACCATACATTATTCCGTTACCACCTGTCGGGAAAATGCTTTAAATTTCGTTTAAAACGGAATGTTCCAAATTCCTGCCGAATGGCATAGTTTGCTTAGCTTTTCAGCCCAAAAGCTGTAAAATCGAAACTGCTCGCTAGCTAGCTATAATACGTTGTCCTCTGGAAAGCACTTAGCGGACGATCTCTGGAACCAATGGATTATTGGTTGTTAAATAATCTTAAAAACGACTTAATTAAATATATCACACAGTAATAGTTCGGGTAACTCTGTGGTGGACACGAAGAAAAATCTAATGATTGTCAGTGGTATTCCTCATGTTTAGTGACAAATAAGAATTAAAATATTTTTCCACTATAATGTTAAAACCTTTAATAGTAAACTTCTAGCTAAAAATATAATGCTGTATACGAAGCAGTCTTACGATTAACATGTATCAACTGTATAAAAAAATGCCATTGATAACCAGCCGATAAGAATTTAAAACCCAGCCCGGTAAAAAATAAACATACAAAAAGTCTTATCTTTGAGCGGGTATTGTTTAATAGGACTTCAACTAGTATATTATACTAAAGCCTCATACTAACCTGAGTAAAATACCCAATTCATAACAAGATCCACATTCCAGCCTGAGGACTGGTCAGTTCGCTGCAATTCCATATTAAACCCGTGGATAAAAATGTGGGTGACTGTTACTTTAAATGTGTGTGGCAAAGATGGATCACGAGTCCTTACTGTAGCTTTAACAAAAATTGGTACAGACGACATACACAACCCGTAAGCGATGAATGCCCTTGTCTTTGGGGAATTCGAGGGAAATTTTAGATCAAGGCCTCCGCCGGTGGAAGTTGGTAGCTCTGTTATAAAAGAGGAGTTAAAACTACAGATAGAAAATTGTCGTATGGCCGAATAGTTACCACGATCGAATCATATATGGAATTCTGTTCAAAAAAGTTTTTGGCGATTTTAAATAAAGGCATACAAAAAAACGTGTATTTAACCAAAAACCGTACTTTATTTTACATAACATAATCTTGTTTATCCCCGTTAATGGGAAAATGCGGGGGGCGTTAACACACAAATTTAATTCTCTGCGGCAGTTTTGTATACAGTTATAGACCCTCGTGTACTGTTACTTAATACAAAATTAAACCTTACCTGATGCAGCAATGTTTAAACCCCATGCAATAACCAACAAGCGAACAAGGTTCATAATTAAATACCTAACCTAACATGCAACGTACTCTGTAGAACGGTAATTTATAATCCTTGTCTATAACATTACACCTTTTTGTTGGAGAAATTGTTTAATACAGCTAGGCCAATAAACAAAAAAACATGTCTCATCCCTTTAGTAACTTTTACCAAAATGTTTGATGTACTAAAAAGGCAATCATCATCCTAGTATATTTACGTAGTTAATTATCGAAGTTACCAGAAATATAAAGGCAAAACCGCTACGTAGACACTACGTTAGCTTTCACTGTAAACTACACTATTGGTCTTTAGAAATTAGCCTACATTAATCATAATGTTGCAAGTTACATCTGCGGCGTTTCCCCACGAATAATAGTTTCCTGCGTGATGTAACTATTATTGTGCTTTTGCTTATAAATTAAACTATTTACTGTTGCGGTATAGAACATTATATTCACTACTTCTACTGACAATGCCTTTGAATGATTTATTTTTAGTGGATATACAATGCTGTGCGTATTTAATTTTCTATTATTGGCAGTTTAGTTTATAATTTGTCGAATGTACCTTGTCTCCGTTCTTCTTTTAAATTCTTTGATAATTACTTCGAACGGTAGATGTCGCGCATAAGCCGCTGAATACAGCATTTCCCGATGGCCACACTTGGTAATTTTTGCAAATATGAAACCGCTTATACGATTCCCCTTTGTCGATCGGGTGACCAAGTGGTTAACGCGACCAATACATATACCAACTATTTAAAAACGGTATTAGGAATCAGTTCTGCAAGGATTCGTACTTTACCTCAATAAAAAACTATACGATTTACTATCTACAGGAAAAAACGTATATATTGTAACCCAGTGGACAAAATTTTAAAACTATCATATGACGCATTTTTCCAAACTAAAAAACGTGTTGACTATAGCTTTTTTACATATACGCCTTATCAATAGGCTCACTAACTATGGTTATATTAATTTAAATGAAGACATTTTTTAAGTGCAGGGGTTTTAAGTGTATGCAATAATTTTAAATATTCCTTTTAAAGGTCTACACCGAGGTGGAAACACTTTTTAAATCAGGGACCAAAATTAAACCATTCTTAGACTGGCGGACCAAATGATTGAGTCACAGCTTACATACAGTTGTCACTGTTGATGAAAACATAGAAATGCGGTACATTACTGTGTAAAAGCAGAAAGCACTGTTTCGTCAAGCGACGCACAGATATAGCTGTGCCATTATAGTTTAGCATGTAGCTGTGCCATCACAATTTTGTTGATCAATCCTGCGGGGCAGAATAAAAAATCCGTCAAGCCGGGTGTTTTGTCCAGCATGTCTGGCCTGGACTAAATATCGTTTGTAAACTGCTACGGCCTCTGAAAGTTTATTAAAACGATCACTTATGTTTTATTGTGGTTGGAGAGAATTTATTAAACAATGCGAAAAACAAATTAGCAAAAAAACAGCCAAAATGTGGTAACATCCCAGATGGGTGGGGGTGGTTACATTTTTACCATCTGCGGTAACTGGACTAGCATCCAACAAAACTTATTACGATTGGGGTCTATGACTGCGAGTAAACAAAACACAGAAAAGAAAAAATATTTTGCGACTGTATGAAATTTCACACTTTAGTTTCGGCATGTCCAGTGGTCCTATCAAACAGACAATCCATTAATTATCTCGCCCGAATGTAGGTTTACTGGAGCTAGTGCAGTGTGTTGTGCGTAATATATTGTGTTTTAGTTCAACAAACAAAGCCCGTTAAGTGCCTTGCCTAAGATTTGCCAAGATGGTTATGTCTTTGGATAAGACGATTAGTAGTGTGGATGAATACCTCTGAAGCTCCGACTGTGGACAAGGGGTTATCTGACAATTGCCGGTGTGATGACGTTTATTACATATTGTCGCCTGAGTAGATAAAAAAATCTTGAGATTAGAAAAGAAAAAGGCATGTATCAAACAATTTTAAGCGAATAAATTTCCTAGATATTATCTAAAGGATATGATGTAGGCTGATACTTTAGTTTATTTGTTAACTTTTTATCATAATATGGCCTATGCTACATTATAATATGGCCCACATACAAAACAATACAAAAAGTCAGTTAATGCAAATTTGTAGAGAGACCAATGTATAAAACCACCTTTTGTTAACTGATGAGATGATTTTTTTAAGTTTCCCGGCTTTAAAAGCTTATTTCGCCAACAAAACGTAATTCAATTATGCTAACAAATTAAAATTTAACAATATCTCTTAATTTAAGTCTGTTACCTAATTAAATACAACTTAAGACGATAGGGCCAACTAACTAAGCAACCTAACTTAATAAGGACATCAGCATCCCCTAAAAATGTATCTCATTCTAAAAGGTTATATTACATCCACTACGTATTAAGCAATTCACACCTACGCATTCATTACTACTACAAATGATACGGCGAAATGACCCCAAATGCGTAACACACCTTTTACGCTAATTCTAAGAAGATGTTCTAGTTCTGCAAATTCTGCGCCAATGCAGGTTGGCCATTTGCGCCATCTAGCGACTAACGTAAAGCAAAACAAGTATAGTTTAGTTTATTTTTTATTTTCAAAAAAACTTGTGACGATGCTTTCGGAAACTTGTGTATATGAATATATTGTGTATATACTATATATGTTTAACAAGTAATTTTAGATTTTTAAGTTAATGTACACATTTTTAGATTCCTTAAGACCTGTCAGATTACCGCTCTTCCACCACCGGATATCCGGAGGTATTGCAGTGCGTTGTGTTTGAAACGTAATTACAGTTTGAGCACATTTAATAGGTTCAGGCGATTTTGCTAGTAAATATATTCTATCCTATCCCCTAGCCATTTTTTTGAAAAAGTGATGTCGTCGTACTGGTTGCAAAAGAACACAACAACACTCTGTAAAAAGCCATTAAACGACGCAATCGTAAACAATGGAGTTTGGTAACTTAGCGATTGGCATTGGAAAAAAGACAAATCAACACTCCTCGTGCGTATCTATTCACAGGGATACAACATGCATATCCTATAGGTAGCTATATCCTCAGCGTTATTTACTGAAAAGTTGACATTCTCAAATAATATACATTAATTGGGATTATTAATACCGAAAAACAAAAGAAACAATAATAATAAATTTTTTTTATACAGTTGGCAGTGTTTCGGTGTCTAGGTGACTATTACAAAACGCGAGGGTTTAAAACGCGTTGAGAACAAGGCAAAATTAGTCTTTACCAGTTGGTTCTCTACGATCATTCTTTTACGTTGTTGCCCTTTTTTGTGTTATTTTTTTAAGTAAGCTAGGATTTGAACCATGATGGGCTCGTCACCAAGCCCAGTTTTCAGTATTACAAAGGGTAAATGTATCACTCGCGTTAACCATTCAGCTATACGACCGTAATGTTCCCTACAACAGCATAGTGCAGAGATCGCGTGTGGGAAAAGCGCTCCCTTCTGGGTGGTTTTGTATTCCGCTGCTGCTGACATCTTTAACTCGAAGCAACACCACTGTGAATCCTGAAACCCAATTTGGGTAGTTTGGCCGCCACTTTCCGTTGTAGGCTTGCTGGCCTGAGCTCGTGAACATTTTATCGGTCTGCAGAATTGAGATGGTATAAGATTATCATGTCTAAGCTTGAGATCAAGAAAGTGCAAGAGGGTGTTACCACATACGCAATGGTCAGGTTAATTTTTTAATATGTTAAGGGTACGGTCGCGTGGCAGGTGTGTGACCGAATGGTTAACTCGACCGATATACCAACTATAAAAAAAACAGTCTTACAGACAAGTCGGTCATGGGATCGAATGTTAGCCCGAAGAAAATAAAAAAAATATGTAAAGGAGCGTTATCACACGATAATCGTCAGATTACTGGTGATATTGCAGAGTGTGCGCATGGTTGAGACGTTTCTTTAATTTTTAAAGAACCCAATAATTATCTATAGGTTCAGTTAATATCCGGTAATTTTTGCTCAAAGACTCAACTGATTAGCTAGTAATCAGTTTTGAACCCGTCTCTTATAGGTTAAGAGGCGACGCACTAACCCACCAAGATATTCAGTCTGAAATTGATTAACAACGCCACCAGTGTTGAGTTGTGTGTAGAAATTCTTAAATGTGTCTTTAACAAATAAGGCGGTCAAACATATCACAACTTATTGCTATAGTATTAAAACTCTTGTTGGCAGAACTTAGGCTATATTTGAGAGGAATCTTTTGTTAAAAATTTGGTTAAAAACCGTTATGTAAAAAATGTAATGGTTACCTAAAAGGTTTTTCAATTACATGTTATCTTCAATTATATGGGTGATTCAGTTTAGTTTAGTTTATTCATTTGTGGCCTAGTAGGCTATTTAATAATGGCAAATAAAGCAAAAGTCGCCAAATATACGCATACTAACAAGTCACATTATCAAGTCCGACAGATTTAGCCTGGTTGTTAAGTGCTTCACTTTTTAGCCCAAGGGTTAAGGGTGCAAAACTGGTCGCTAGCTAGTCGGCTGTGTCCTTGGGCAAGGTACTTACCGGACATTGCTTGAACCCAGCTGATAAATGGGTTCTACCAAATTGAAGGAACGTCTCAATCAGACGCAACACACTGCAATAGCTTCGGTAACCCGACGGTAGGCGCGAGGTGATTTAATGATTGCTTATGTGTTAACCTCCATGGTTTTTCCATTCACGGCGATAAACATGAATATAGACCCTATCCTATCATATCCATTGATAAAGCTTATAATATAGTAATGAATATAAACAGGGTTGGCACAAACCCCTTGGTCGAAATTCATCCCAGTCCAACTTTCCGAGTGGGCTCCTCTTATATACGTGGCGTTGACGTAATTATGCACTTTGTAATACATCTCCCTATTCATAATGTCTAATAACGTTCCACCTAATTTGTCGCAGGATTTTTTAGATTGAGCTTTCGTCTGGACGGTTTGAATTCCAGGAGTGGGCATCCAAATGTAAAGGTTACCATACATTATTCCGTTACCACCTGTCAAAATAAATCCTTTAATCTTCATTCAAAATCAAATGTCCCGTATTCCTGTCGAACGGCATCATTCGCTTTGCCGTCAGCCCAAAGGTCGTAGGATCGAAACTGCTCGCTAGCTATAATACGTTGTCCTATGGAAAGCACTTAGCGGACGATCTCTGGAACCAATGGATTATTGGTTGGTACTAAATCTGAAAGAACGGCTGATTTAAATACTACACACAGAAATAGCTCCGGTAACTTTGTGGTGAACACGAAGAAAAATCCGATGATTGTCAGTTCCTTCTGTTTAGTCTTAAATAAGAATTAAAATATTTTTTCACCTAAATGTTAAAACCTCTAATAGTAAACTTTTAGCTTAAAATAGAATGCTGTATACGAAGCAGTCTTACCATTAACATGTATTAACTGTATAAAAAACGCTCTTGATGACCTGCCGATAAGAGTTCTAAACCCAGCCCGGTAAAAAAATAAATATTCAAAAAAGTCTTTGAGCGGGTATTGTTTAATAGGACTTCAACTAGTATATTATACTAAAGCCGCATACTAACCTGAGTAAAACACCCAATTCATGACAAGATCCGCATTCCAGCCTGAGGACTGGTCAGTTCGCTGCAATTCCATATCAAACCCGTGGATAAAAATGTCGGTGACCGTTACTTTAAATGTGTACGGCAAAGATGGATCACGAGTTCTTACTGTGGCTTTAACAAAAATGGGTACAGACGCCAGACACAACCTGTAAGCGATAATTGCCCTTCTCGTTGGCGAATCCGAGGGAAATTTTAGATCAAGGCGTCCGCTGGTGGAAGTTGGTAGCTCTGTTATAATTAAGAAGTTCAAAATTTAGATATCTTGGATTTCGTTCAAAAAGGTTCTGGGTGGCGTTTTTATCGTAAGGTCAAATACCTAACTCGGTAAAAATGGGAAAACCTTGGGAGTTAACACATGGACAATCGTCAGATTACCTCGCGCCCACCATAGGTTACCGCAGTTATTGCAGTATGTTGTGTATGATTCACATGTTCCTTCAATTTAGCAGAACCCATTAAATGGGCTAATGCAAGGCCCGTTGAGTGCAATACCATAGAATACAACCTAATAGCTACCGACCAGTTTCGTGTCTAATAATTAAGCTATGCGGTCGGTCTAATGTAATCTACATAATTTTCGACTAAAAAGATATTAGTAACACGTCGATCACGGATTTGTTATTTAGCCTGTTTAAAAGTCTTATAATAGACGGTCGTGTGTATGAATGGTTACCGGAATCAATTTATGTACTGCATACATTTTAAAACACGAACATCGTAACAAGGCCAATGCATGCTTTAAACTTAGCCGATAAAAGCATACAAAAAACGTGTATTTAACCAAAAAACGTACTTTATTTTACATAACATAATCTTGTTTACCCCCGTGAATGGGAAAATGCGGGGGGCGTTAACACACAAATTTAGTTCTCTGCGGCAGTTTTGTATACAGTTATAGACCCTCGTGTACTGTTACTTTATACAAAATTAAACCTTACCTGATGCAGCAATGTTTAAACCCCATGCAATAACCAACAAGCGAACAAGGTTCATAATTATTCTTTAAAACTAAGGCAAATACCTAACCTAACATGCAACGTACTCTGTAGAACGGTAATTTATAATCCTTGTCTAACATTACACCTTTTTGTCGGAGAAATTGTTTAATGCAGCTTGACCAATAAACAAAACATCTATCTTAACCCTTTTGTAACTTTTACCAAAATGGTCGATGTACTACAGAGGCAATCATCATCCTAGTATATTTACGTAGTTAATTATCGAAGTAACCAGATATATAATGGCAAAACCGCTACATAGATACTAAATCAGCTTGCAGTTTGAACTAGACCTTTGGTATTTATAAATTAGCCTACATTAATCATAATGTTGCAAGTCACGTCTGCGGCGTTTCCCCACGATTTATAGTTTCCATGCGTGATGTAACTATTATTGTGCTTTTGCTTATAATTAATCTACTTACTGTTGCGCTAGATAATTATATTCACTACATTTACTGACATTGGCTTGGAATTATCCATTTTTAGTGGATATTCAATCAACTACTGGGCCCCTGACAAGCCCAACTAATGATTTATGTTATGTTGACCAAATGTGTTATATTTTATATGTTAGCAAAAATAAAACAAACAAAAGCTGCTGCCGCCTCTTAAAGTTCAATCAAATTACAATTTTCCCTTTTTCACAAAGAAAAAAATCACTTATGTTTTTTGCGGTTTGGGGCAATTTATTAGATGCAAAAATACATATTGGCTAAAACACAGCCAATGATTTGATGATCACCACCCCAGATAGGTTACATTTTTACCACCTGTTGTAAGTGGACTAACATTTCACACAATTTATTACGTTGGGGGCTATGATTGCTAGAAAACAAAACCAGAAAAACAAATTTTATTTTGCTAGTATATGATATTTCACACTATACTTTAGGTTTCGGCATGTCCAGTGGTCCCATCAAAGGGCAATCATAAATTATCTCGCCCCAATAAGGGTTACCGGAGCTTTCGCTGTGTGTTGTGCGTAATATATTGAGTTTTAGTTATCGACTAGGTTCAGGCAACGCCCGTTAAGTGTCTTGCCTAAGTACACAAACGATGAGACAGCATCTAGTTTCGATTCTGCAAAATGTCGGCCATTTGCAGATTAACCATTCGTTCACACCACCGTTACATTTTTACTGGGATATATTTCGAACCCATGATGGGCTCGTCACCTAGACCACAAGAATCAATCTTGTTAATTAACTGGACAGGAGACCGTTCCATAATTTACGACTACTCATTCGCTCAGGTATGGATGTCGCTAACCACCAACTCTCGCGGCCATTTTGTGAAACAAAAAATCCAAATTTCATTCGTCACTCTGATTGAACTTACAACCTTTTTGTTATAAAGGTCTTTGCATGATGATAGTGGAGTCATGGCCTAATGAGAAATCTCAAACCCCAGTTACCAACTTGTTATTCCGTAGAGCCCGGTGGTGGCCGAAAGCTTATGCAAAGACTATCGTTGACTATACATGGTTATGTCTTTGGATAAGGCGATTAGCTGATGTCACTTCTTCAAGTGGATAAATGGGTTAGACAAAATGCCACGATAATATCTCGGTCATTTCAACACACTGCAATACCTTTGCAGCTCCGACTGTGGACAAGGGGTAATCTGACAATTTTCGGTGTGATAACGTTTATTACATATTTGCAAGGCATTCTAACAATTGTCCGTGTGACAACGTCCGCCAAGTTTCACCATCTGAGTGGAAAAAGTATCCTATTATACCCGATCCTACCATTTGAGCGCCAAGCACAATAAATTGCAATGTCATAGAATAATTTGACAACGCGTCATCGCTCACCGGAATGCGTCAGAGAATATGAGTGACATTTTCGCCGATGAACCTCAAATCGCCCTTTGCACGCGGTTAACAAATACAAAATTACGTAATCGATCTTCGTCTATGTACAGAGCACCCTGTTTTGTTGTATATGGCTCCCATCGCTTCTTTGCAAATTGTCTGAATAAGTCAACTTATTCTTCAACGCTACTTTGAAACCGGTTTGTATACTAGCAGGATGAAGAGGCATTGTTTTATCATAAACCAACACTCGACGTTAATTATTGACAGAACTATGACACCCGAGTGCTAATTAGATTCCATACGATAGCTGGTGCTGGTTGCTGTGAGGGTGCATTAGACAGAGAATAGAATAGGATATGTGGGAAATACGAGTTATTATACGCGCAATCAGATTACCCAGCGCCCATTGCATGACTCATTGCTTTGTGTTGTGCATGATTGAGATGTCTTTTAAGTGATATATGTCCCTTAATCCATTTATACAGTACTCTGCTCAATTGTCTAACCGGTGGTTAATTTAGCTTTAGAACAGGGTTTTGAAGCGTGTCTGTATCTTTGCTTTTCCGTAAATCATTTACAACAAGTAGTTTAAATGTGGTGTTGGTTAATTACAGTTTTATTGCCGCCAGTCTCATTTTTACTGCTGTTTATATTTGATGTGTATTCGAAAAAGTTTGTTTAAGCACACAAAATGTTAAGTTTTACAGTGAAGTAAATTCTAAGGTTATTTTTCTAGGAACCTTTATGTGAAGTCGTTGGACAGAAGTATTTCCAGAGCACCTTAGTTCGTTGCCAAAGTATTTCAGGCGTGAGTGATGCAGGATTAAGCCTCCATGTTAGCGAAATATGTTTTAAACTTGTGGGCTTGTTACTATATTTGTATTTTTGGCATGTTGTGTATAACTCGGTGGTGTTAAATATTCGTTCGCACAACCATCTGGTAGTCTTGATTCTTAAAAGAAAAACATACTAGCAGTGGATGTAATGCTAGTATTTTTATAAAGGGACGTATTTATCAGGTTGGCATTTTTCCTGTGATATTTTTAGGTGAGTAAATTCTTCGCGTCGCAGTAAGTAATTCTGAGGATTTTTCCTTACTAAGATAGAATAGAATATTCATGTTTTAACCCTGTGAATGAGAAAACGCGAGTAGGTTATCACACGGACAATTGTCATATATATTACTTTGCGAATACGTTAAGGAGCATTATTATACGGGTAATCGCTGGAGCAAAATACCGGATGATTTGGTGGGAGTATAGTAAAGATACCTTATTAAGGATTATTTGGTCGTCTGGCCGAATGGTTTGCGCGACCGATACATATACCAATTTCTATACAAAAACTGTCCTAATGCCCAGCCCATCATGGGTTCGAAACTGGGCTTGGTAAAAAAGGATTATTCACCAAAGCAGAGTTGTGGCCGAATGGTTAACATGTCTGATTTACATACAGAATCGCTATAACAAAAAACAATCGGACATAACTGTTCTAAGCACCACATTCCAGTAAATACCGAATCGTTATAATAAAAAAAGTAAAAATAGGAATTCTTAACAAGTCTCCATTTTTGTAAATATTAGTTTAGCACTGGAATGTGGTGCTTGGAACAGTTATGACCGATAGGTTACCGCGACCAATTTATAACACAGCACTCAAATTAAAAACGGTTTAGTGGTGGACCGGCCCATCACGCATTCGAAACTTAAAGCCAAGTAAAAAACACTAAAGTTTTTATTATTGTATGTTGTCCTCTATTCTTTGGGATATAATTTATTTCAGAGAGAAAGAAACATTCAATTATTGGTTTGGCTTATAAGTTTTACGGCGTTGCTAAACTACCGATATACAAAAAAAATACTAGTAACCATATTTGAACGAGATTTACTCGTCCTGGGATATACACAGGTAATTAATATCGTGCGGATACGAAGGCTGGTTTTGATTTCGGTTTTTCGTGTCTGACGCACGTATGCTGGAGCAAAGAGCATTTTGGAAAAGCGAATTTCTAAATTTGTTTCATATCTTACTGTCCACACTAATCGATTACTTTAAGTGTGTGTGCGTGGGTATGTACCACCATGCGACTTGCCTTAACTGAGTGGATTGATGGGTTCAATCCAAATTGAAGAAACGTGTCAAGTCTACAAAACACACTACAATTGCTTCGGCAAACTGAAGGTGGGCGAGTGTAGATGTGGCGAATCGTTTTTTGCAAATACTCGTCACTTTATCCTTACCAATGGAAGATTAAGATACTATTAACATTTTATAATCTTTTGTTTTAATTCAATTTTGCATTGTCATTTGGCGTTCCATTATTAAATAATACTGCGAAGTACAACCCACGAATTCAACGCTTAGCTAATTACAAATATCATATTGGCAGTACTGTGGTGTGGTCGAATGGTTAGCGCAACCGATACATATACCAAATTATACACAAGTCGTTCTTAGCAACCAGCCTATAATGGATTCGAAACTGAACCCGGTAAAATCAAATATCGTGATGGTAAAATGATTAATGACAATTTTAGGTGCTGACGCAACGTTACGTCTACGCGCTTAGTCTGATAAGTTGTCAGCTCTCAAGTTTGCTTTGGAGGATTATACTAACATGAACCCCCCTCCAACGTCAAAATGCCAACAAAAGGAATTTCTCAGTATTGGTACCATTGCGCAACAAGTTACACAATGTCACATTGTAGCAGTTTTTATAAATAAATTCTACGAACGAGTACTTCACAAACCTATCTCAAAGCTAAATCAACAGATATGTAAGCAGTAAGAGGGACAGTCAAGTTAATCTAATTGCTTTTTATTTGATCTGTGACGTAATAAATGGTCGTCAAATGTATATTTTAACAACGGTCGTTGCTTAATTAAGTTGCCCGGATTTCATAGAAACCACATCGGTCTTATAATAATTATGGAACGATAATATTTATGTAAATTATTCAAGATCCTTATTTGTTCGGTCAGCAGGGTATTGATTAAATAACAGTAAACAGAGGAAAATAAAACACAATGTAAAACAAAATTTGAAAACAAACATTCGTTTTGCTGGTCATTGTGACTTTAAAATGACTTATCTTCTGTACATATTGATGAATTAATACACGCAATATAAATGGACAATATAATACTCTAAACAAATAAATGTGTTTAAATTCACAGTAAAACATATTTAAAATCTATTAAACGCGATTCGAGCCATTTTATGCTTTAACTTTTATTTGCACTTTGAGCAGGTCAAAAAAAAGAATTTTAGAGCTGCAATGATGTATTAAGAATGATTGAACCATGAATAACATACAAGATGTGGTTAACAGGCGCCCGAAAACCGGGTCTTCGGGCCATGTTATTTCTTACAAGGATATGACTAGTCTGGACGAGATGCTTGAGAGTCGGCGAATGCGTCGCATCTCCATTATCAACGATGGGAACTGCCTCTACCACGCGGTGTCGCACCAGCTCCGGTTGCTAGGGGAGGACGTGTCGGAGTTCGAAGTGAGGGAGACTTGCGTGAAGTACCTGCGCTCGAATCGACGCCTAGGCAAAGTCGAGTGGATGAAAGCGATCGACTCTAATGAGACGAAGTCCGAATACCTGGAGCGCCATTCCTGCGACCGAGAATGGGCTGATGACGTCATGCTGATGGCGGCCGCGTCAGCGTTTGGTTACGTCATCAAGTTGGTGACGTTGAAGAAGAATTTTACAGTGTTGCCGAATAGAAAGCTCTGTGATGAACAAATGGTGCTGGCGAAGCTATCCGACCACCAGTACGTGAGCGTAGAGAAAGACGATTCAACTGACCTTAACCAGGAATTCACCATTTTTGAGTTGACACCGACACAACGATCAGAGCCAGCCAAAGTCGAGGACAATAAACACAACCACTCATTCAAAGGCCACAATAAACACAACCATTCATTCAAAGGCCACAATAAACACGGCCAATCAGCCAAAGGTACGTTGTTTTTGTGATATCCCCGCTTCTATTGGGTTATTTGCTATAAAGGTTAGTTTTTTATGCTGTGTATGTTTATAAATATTGGGCCTCACTTCGAATCCAGGGTCACTGGTTCCTTCGCTTGTTGTTTATATGAATCGATTACATTGACCGTTCTCACACATATATACTGTGCCTTGCTTCGAACCCTGAATCGCTCGTGTCTTAACAAGTCCTGCTTTTTGTACGTGACAATGTGGCTTTGACCTATCTGCCACACACCCAGTCTATTTACTACCTTATTTTTATCCCGAACTGGTTTCGAACCAACGACCAATAGTCCTAAAGTTTTAAACCCATGATGGCCTTGTCACCAGGAATGGTTTTAGTATATAGGAATCGGTATGTATATCGGTCGCGTTAATTATTCACCCACATGACCGTGTATAAAACTTGTTTTTGTTTTATTGCCAGGCTAAGTTTCGAATCCATGACTGGATCGTCAATAAGACAGATGTAGCACAGAATTCGGCATATGTACCGGTCTCGTAAACCATTCGGCCACGATACATATGTTATATGAACTTGATGTTGGAATCGTCGCAATAACCGTTTCACCACGCACGTAGTCACTTAATACTCTACTCAGATTGAGTCGTTGGAAAGTTGCCTTTTTCAGTGACGCACTGTCCGGTTAATGATTAGCGCATTATTTACAACCCGAAGAGCCGAGTGAAATTGAACAACGAAGTAACTTCACTTCATTTCAGGAAAACAGCGACCAGAGAAACTTGCTGGAATAATGAATGGGCCGGGAATGGGCCCTTCAGAATGGAACGAACCGTTTTTAGACCAGCAGCAAGAGTAAGAAGATTTTTTAACAAATAATCTAAACACGAAAGTAATATTTACGGATAAATCTAAATTATTTTTTTACGGCGATAAATTTTAGTCATTTTTGAATTTGTCAACGAGGATAATTATTAGATTATTTGCCAAAGTTAGTTAGACCTACATTAATTTTGTTTCAATACATTTCAGTTGTGTTTGTCTGTGTTTAGCGGTCAAGTCTATCACACATTGCGGTTGTTTAAGGCTTTTTATCAAATTTTATTCCAAATTACAATTCAGCCGTTTAATTCATTTGTCTATTAATCAAATGTTTTATTTAAGATCCAAATTGTAAAGTAATCTAATTGTTTGAAGTTTAATTAAATTCTGATTTTTTAAAAGAGTATTTATTTATTCTCCATTTAATCAAATGTTTCATTTAAGATCTAAAGTGTTAAGTAAGCTAATTGTTTGAAGTTTAATTAAATTCTGATTTTTCCATAGAGTATTCATTTATTCTTTATTTATTCATTTTTTTATTTAACGTCCAAGTCATAATAAGTCGCGCGCTATTCATAAAGAAACCAAGAAAAAAAAATCGCCTGAAACAGTGTTTAAAAATTAATGGATTGAAACAAAAATAATACAAACGCCACGATAATATATACACATTGTACTAGTTTGGTAATCGTGAGTAAAGCACAAGGAAATCTGCTAAATAGCCGAACGCCGTTTCGGTTTTCCACCCCCCAGGTATAAAATATGAAACACGAATGGTTGTACGTGTGCAATGAATAGAAAAGTTCCAACACATTATAGTAGCCGATATGCGGTTATAAGATTCTAACAGTATGTGCTTGCGGACTCAAAATATGAAGGATTAAATCCTTCCCTGGACTCAAATATGTCCGTGAGACTGGAGTTGGGAAACGGCGGTCTAGAATCTAGATTTATCCCTACTCCACTTTCATTTAACAGCGAGGACGACGAGTTACCGGCGTACGATCAATTTATTTGCGAACCACCCGAAGATGACTCAAGAACTTCCTCAACGGTCAACAAGCTTTTCACCAAAACCTTCAAGTTGGTGTCGTACGTTTTCTTCGGAGCATGCGTATTTGCTGGTGGATTAGTCAGCAAGGTAAACGATTAACCTGGGTTTTCCTATAGTCTGGACATAAACATAAAGCCGATCAATCGAAATTATGATTGGAAAATGACTAACGCGACTGATACATACACAGTATTATATACAAAATAAATAAATAAAGTATTACTTTAAAATGTAGAAAAACTATATTGCCTTTCTGTTGTTGCTCGGACGACACTTCAATTTCGCTAGCTAGTCGGTTATGTCCTTGGTCGTGGAACTTAAACGAACATTGTCTGAACCTAGCGGATCAATGGGTTCTACCAAATTGAAGGATCGTGTCAGTCATACACAACACACTGCAATAACTTCGGTAACCCCTCGCGGTGATCTGTCGATTAACCCTTTAGTTTCCCATTCACGAGAATAAACATGAATATCCTATCGTAAGTGAAATCAGCCGTCTAATGACGTACTTCCCTGATGGCACCACGTCGCACATCAGTGTAACAAATACGACTATTTGCTCATGAAATGACGATGCTGTTAAGCAAAGATTGTTTTCTGAATAGAGATTGAGGTTAACCACATTTACCTTCTCTGATATGTCTACGCTTCGTTAGAACGTTTATTTAAGCATCGGAGGGTTGATTGATTGCTCTTTGGCATTTTTGCTCCTGTCATATTAAACATACTGGGTGAATGACTCAGTATTCGGAATATCTCGCTCGAGACGCAGCTAGTTTTACAGAAAATCCCGTAACTTAGTATTTTTTACACGAAACTTCTAGCCAAAAAAAAAACTAAAAAAAACTTTTTATTTTTTCCATACAATACTTATTATCTATTTTTTTCCTGGCCACATTTGAAACACCTGACCAACTCATCACCAAGACCGTTTTTTATATCGAAATCGGTCACGTTAACCATTCGGCCACACGACCGTCCCTTTTAGTCATTTTAACAGAATTTAAATTACTTTTATAGCTGTTATAAATAATGCAATTCGACCCCTGTCACGAAAACGCCACCCAGTCTCGGTATGGAGACCTTATATTTGTGCCTAGTATTAGGACCATTCTGTGACTTTTACTCAAATAAATACCCCAATTTTGTTATTTATAGTCTAAAAACACCGTTTGGGAATTCCCCCATATTAAATTGCAAGATTGTGAACCAAAAGTGATAAACGGCCAAAAGTCGGAATAACGTCGCAATATATATATATAACCAAATTCTGCTCTTGAACTAAGCATTGTTTTGAATAATTAATGCCCATTAGCAGTGTTATGTCAATCATATATTGCTCATATAGTTTTCTAAAACACCAAAATGATTTTCCAGGCTTGTTTAATGGTGTTGGTGAACAGTGCAAAACCATACACTATTACCATCTCGAATGAAGACGCATCCAGGAAAGACCACGATGTTCTCAGAGTTTGGGCGTTTATCATCATACTTGTCACTTGCTTGCTACCTGAAGTGCTGACCATGATGTATTCACTATACCGCATCATTATGAAGTCAGAGGCAAAACTAGACATGTCAGCTCTGTTTTGGGTCAGTATTTTATTAATTAATATGGATAATTATTTATACCTATTTTTCGTACTGTTCTACTATGGGTTACTATTATTACTTATTATGATGGGTTACTTTGGATATTATGCTATTGTGGCTATTTTATAATATGTAACTACCAAGTTATTATTAGTAAGAGCTTATTACACAGTGTAATTTCTTTGCAGTTTTGTCCTTGGGTATGGCATTAATGTACATTACCTTATTTCATTGGGCTCAAATGAAGGATTGGATAGGATAGGATATTCATCTTTATCCTCGTGGATGGGAAAACCCAGGGGGTTAACACACGGGCAATCGTCAGATCATCTTGCGTCCAGGGGCGGGTTACCGGAGCAGTGTGTTGTATATGATAGACATATTCCCTTCAATTTGGTAGAACCCATGAGAATCTCGCTGGGTTCAGGCAATGTCCGTAAAGTGCCTCTGCCCAAGGGACACAACCCCGGTACTTAGCTTAAGCGATCAGTTTCGCACCTTCAACCTTTCGATTGAAAGGCGACGCACTTAACCGTTAGAGCCAACGGGCCGGGGGAAATGAAGTAGTATTGTCAAACTTTGAACGCACTGAAATAATCCTAACAACCTGACTGTGGGCACAAAGACATACTGTAATATCCCTAGCAACCTGGCAGTAAGCACAATACTATTTATTACCTGGTTTGGTAATATTATACTAACTGTCTTAAACAAGAGATTTTATTTTACAGGGTGGATTATGGGAGTTCCTGCACTCAATTGGCGAAGGCATCCTCATGTTTAAAGTCCTACCGCATCTTGATGCCACAGTTGCCCTGCTCATGCTCCCACTTGTTGGGATCATTCCAAATTGCGTTCACATCCATGCCAAAGTTACTTCGATAACACACAACAAGAAAAAAAGATCTGCACGGAACATACAAAACCAGCGCATCAAGAACTTAGTTCTGGCTCTCTTTGCACTGGTATGTAAACAAAGGCTTAAGAATAAGAATAATAATTTACCTAATCAATTTTTCATTTTATCTAATCACTACTTCAATAAATATAAGTCGCTGGTGGATGGCTAGACGGATGTGTTATTTGTATACTTGCGGTTAGAAAGATAAGGTTGAGAATTTATTTAAGATTATTGTGTGATAAATCGTGCCTGTGCCCATTTGCCAAAACTATTTTTAAATGTTAGATATTATTGGGACATAGTTAGTTTAAGTCATTAATCTACTAAACCCATTAATCTAAGTCTACTAAGTACCTTGTCCAAAGACCCAACGTTAACTACCTACCAGTTTGGAACCTGAAACCCTTTGGCTTAAAGACGTTGCACTAATCCAACAAGCTATTTTGACCTGTAGAACAGCATAAATGTTTAGACAGGATTGAAGTTGTGACAAAACCACCATTATTTTTTTTTTAAATTTGTTTCCAAAAGAATTGCGTTTTATTTAGTTATAAACGATTAACTATAAACAGCTTGTTTGTTATATTTTCAACATATATATTTCACCATGATTAAAATTTACAGTGTTATATTCAAATAACTCCAATTTAAAAATATGTCAATTGAAATGAACCAAAAGCATAAAAAAAACAAGTTTGACTTGTTGTTTAATAAATTAGTCATTGTAATGCCTCTGCCTTAACAGGTCTATCAATTTCATTACTTTGTTCTTTCTCCTTTTGGTTTTAATGGCAAACTCAATATTTGGTATGGTTATACACAGCACCCGTTATTTGTTCAACTAAGTTAGCATTTTGACAGGTTGTTTTGATGAATTGTAGGTATGGGCACGTAGTTTTGCTTTCCTGTGTTACAATTTTAAATTATATTTTTTCGTGTAATATGAAACCAAACGGATTAAGCCATGATAGGACACATAAATTATATTTTTTTTAAATTTTGAATCCAAAGTTTGGTGTCTTGCCCACGGGCACAATTGCGCAGAAAGTGGCCGAGGTGAAAATCGAACCTAGCTCCGGACTGGTCATAACCTCAAGCCTTTATCCCCTAGACTATGCAGTTGGGCTTAACTAAGCTTTTTCACCAGGCACTTCAGATCACTGGATTGATTGTATGTTTTGCTTGCTTTTTCAACAATGATAACTGGTTCCAATATTTTAAAAGCAACTACACATACTTATGGGCATTCTTTGGTATGTATTGTTTGATCTCTTCACTTAAATTGATTTATATAATTTATAACTAAATACCGAATATCCTAAATAATGTTTTTTTTGCAATGATGCACCAATTATCTATTAGTTTAAAGTAATTATGTTAATTGAAACTGAAAATATAGTATATGGAAGCAAAAATAAAAAAAGATAACCTGATTTTTTTTAAAAAAGAGACTGAAGATAGCCATTCGGATGCGTTATATATATTTCAATTTAAAAAGATTGCCATTGGTAGAACAGACCAGATGCAATAAATTAATGTCACTTTTTAAAATTTATCATCTTTTCAGGAATTATTTTGACTTCAGTTCGTTACTGGGAGAACTTTGTTACTGGGGATTTTGCTTTCACCAAAAGCTTCAAAATCAAAGCTCAAGGTCTTCAAAACAAACTAGACATGACCCGATTCAAAACTTCGTTTATTTATTCCTTAATGAAATGCTTAGTTCTTACTGGATTTTGTTTTTTGACAATCGTTGTTTTGGAGAATGACACTTACGCTAGTAACTATGTGAACAGCAACTACAAAACAATCTTGGGCGACACAGTCGTTAACAAACCATACACGATGCCGAGATATAACAGGATCGCCTCTCTATTTACAACTTATGATGGGAAGGTGACAGGCAGGTAGTGAATGTGGTTGTTAATACCCTGCTTATAGGTTAACAGAGCATTTATTTTGGGAGAGTAAATCATCTTTCATTACGTTATACCAGGGATGGGCAACCTCTCTAGCCCCTTGGTGGGCCAAATTATTACATTAAAAGTATAAAATATCTTAATTACAGGGTATGCTTAGATACAGTCTGCTGGCCAGTTAAAATCCCTTCACCGGCCGGACCCGGCCTGCGAGTCGTATGTTGCCTATGCCTGAGTTATACCTATATTAAAAACTTTAGAAATTGGCTTGAGTTACATAATATGAAATATAATCAATATCTAGTTTTGATTACATGTTACAGGAGTAACATGGTATATATAAATGAGCTAAATGGTCGTTCTTCTACAGGGAACGAAATGCCATCGTGACAAGATTGATTTACGTCTTTGTGACCCAAGGATGCTGTTCGTTTGCATCTTATTTCTTTGGAAGGGTTGCGTGCCTCACTCTTATCCAGCGAGAGTCGTATACGTTTCCAACCGTACTCGTCACACCAGTGATCGCTTCTTTCTCTGCTGCTTTGGCAGTATACAGGGAAAGCACCTCTAAGAGTGTCGGCTTGCTGAGCTTCCTCAGTACGTAGTTTGCATTAAAACATTTTAAAGACAACATAGCAATGAAGAATTCATTTTCTCCTACCAATACGCTACATTTTTTGTGATTTTTAAGTTCCAGTACGGATAATGACCATACTCCTGGCAAGTATGGTCATTAGCAAAAATATTTACTAGCCTGGTACAGAATGTATAATCAAATACACATAATTTCAAGTATAATGCATTATGTTTAGGCGATTTTGTGTGGGATTTTAATGGTCGATAAAAGAGCAAAGGAAGTATAAAATTGACCAGATAAAAAGGCAATTTTCAACTTAACGCTTATGACAAGAGTACGATTGTTACTTCTACCAATTATAATTTACTCTCACCAATGTTCTCACATGCATTTGAACTCCAGATTTGGCAACAACATACAAGAATGTGGTGAATCTTGATTATTACGTCGACTTTAACAACATTCCGCTGGGCGTGACGGACATTGGGTTACTCAGGGGTTATTGGTCCGGCATTGTATTAGTTGGTCTTTTGCTGGGATGGGCATCTCTTGTCATTCTTACTGTGTTTATTTGGTCTCCTCATCAAAACAGACTTGAAAGGTAAATGTTATGTTTTATTCCTTATAAATGGGATAGAATATCCACATAATATCCCTGTAATTTAGAAATATCAAAGAATGTTACTATATTTGCAGTCATTAAATTACCCCATAATCACTGTCGGGTTACGGTGATATTATATTGTGTTGCCATGTACTGAAGACGCCTTGTTTTACCTATTCAACCACTGCATTTTAGCAATTTCTGGTAAGTTTTCGGCCAAAGATTGTAACTGAAACCATTCTGCTGAAAGCTGATGTATTAAAAAACTGAGTTATACCTATCCATCAAAATAAGTAGTTTTGGTGTTACTTTTTTGCCGATGGCTGGACTGTTGTTTTCTGCGAATAATTCTATTTCTTTCAGGACTGAGGTACTGTTCATCAAAGCCCTCTACGGTGGCCCTCTCATAGACCAGGTTCTTATGCTGAACAGGAGACAGTTTGAAAAGCAATTCAGCGACAAGCAAAAAAAAGAGATGGATAAAATTGAAAAGTCGAAAAATGAAGAAGGCAGAAAGTAGGAAGGCTTTGAAAAATATTTTTTTGATTTTCATTACAAGTTACATTCTATGTTTCATGTAGTGAATAATAGTATACCATCGGTGGTTTTGGAAATTAAAATAGCACTATAACAACAGTGTGTGAAAATATCCACAACATATATCCAAGCAATAAATCTAACTGGATACTTTCTTCTTTTGTTAATCGTTCAGATAAATTTCCTACTCTTATCAACCCCTTTTGGCAGACATTGCCTGAACCCGCTGGAATGATGTGTTTCATCAAATTAAAGGACTGTGTGAATTATAAAACACACTGTAAAAGCTCCGAACCCAGTGGATTGATGGGTTCTACTAAATTAAAGAAACATATCTATCATACACAACACACTGCAATAGCTCCGGTAAGCTGACAGTGGGCGCAAGGTGATCTGATTGCCTGTATGATAACCCCCTTAGTTTTCCCAATAACGAGAATAAACATGAATATCCTATCCTATTTTCTATTCTTATAACCATCTTCCCCAGATCAAGCTCTCGATCAATGAGGCGACGGTCGTCACGGCGATTGACAATGTCGGCCAACCACAAATTCACGCCTCAGTTGTTCCTCTGTGCCACCATGTGGCACGAAACTGAGCAGGAGATGACTCAGATATTAACGTCGCTGATGAGGTTTAGACATTAAACCCCATATGTTTTAACGTTTTTGAGCCTAATAACCCTTTTTTTATTAACATATCTTAGTTTTAAATTTGATTCAATTAGTTCAGACATTTTACTTGGAGGAATAATGCTTATTATTATTTACTTAAAAAAAGTTGCATAAAAGGATATCCGTACAAAAGCACAAAAGTAATATTTTTGTATAGAGATATAAATACTCTACCTAAAAGGGTATCATTACTTTCTATATTCCATCCTAAAAGGCATCTTTGGTCTCTATGTTATCTGCATCTTCAAAAAGCGTTTAATCTGTCAACCAGAATCACTTAAACTGAACATTTTAACCCAGATTGGACAAGGACCAGGGAAGCAGGCGTGAGAAGTCCCAAACGGACCCGGATTATTACAACTTCCAAGTTCACGTTATGTTCGATGACGCCATGGAACGGCCAAGAGGAACAACTGACATTAAAACGAATGAATTTGTTCAGCAATTGTGCAAATTGATACCTCTGGCAGCTAAGTTAGTAATCCTGAAATTTTTTATTACTGTATATTTATTGAGTTTTGCAAAGAATTAAAATAGGTGAATTAATGCTTTGAATTAATTATAATCTAAAATCGATCAGGAAAGTTGTGCAGTTTTATAATTTAAATTATTAGCAATTAATAGAAAGAAGTACTTTTGATTAAAAGCAATGTAAATTGCCTTGCATAGAAGTTTAAACAAGAGGTGTTATAGAAAATACTGAAAGTTACATCATCTATTTTAAGTTTTAACAATCAAAATCAAAATGATATTTTAAGTTTGGTTGCCTGATTTTGCTTTTAATAGTTTGTTTCAGTTTTAAGCAAAGTTAAAGACTTTATTCCCTGTATTTATATTTTTTATTAAAAAATATCTTTGCATATTCTTAATTATAAAAAAAATCCTTTGTTATAAACTAAGCTCAAATGGTATTTTTTTGCTACTGTTTCAAAATAGCCTGTTAATCAAGACGACATCCAATAAGTGATTTGTCCAATAACACAGTCGACTAACAGTTGGTTTCGTTACCACAACCTTTCGGCTATAAGCAGATCACTGATACTCTTACCAATTGAGTCAACAAGCTGGTTTTCAATTAAAACGATATGAATACTAAACTTAATAGAGAAAAGACATTAATTTTAATTCTAATTGACCAGCAAAGTGGATTTGGGGACCGGGTATAATCTACCACCCCCTGTAATTTACCCAACACCTTATGGGGGTCGGCTGGAGTTCATCTTACCTCACGGAAATCTCATGGTTGTGCATCTTAAGGACAAAGAAAAAATAAGGTATAGTCCAATCTATAGCATGTTGCTTGGAAGCCTATGTTAGTCTGAGCTTTATTGTAGATAGTTATTTTTTATGTTAGGGCAATTTAAGTCTTTTCCTATTTTCAATTAAACTATTTGAATCTCATTACTATACCACTTTTATAGTGCAGAACAGTATTCTGTAGCCACTTTACAAATTGTTGTTACTATGCCACTCTAGTCAATGCCATTTTACCTTGGTTCCGATGAGTATTGGGCATTGTAATGATATTTTATAATTTAATAGTTTAATTAGATTCCTCTATATTGACAGTTAATGTAATTTTAAATCCATTCCTGTTCTGTCACCAGTCAAACTTGTTTGTTCTTTGTATAAGAGAAAAGATAAATTACAAATTATAAAAATCCTGAGATTTTTTTTTATAAAACAAGCGATATATTTTGCCTTTCATAATCATTCACCATCCAAATGTTGTACCTAAATTTAAAATGTTTTCAAATAAAAATGGAAATTTTAATATTGACCATCAAATCCAAAGTATTACCTCGGCTATTGTACTAAGTTTTGTTCTATTTTAACTGAGAGTCCATGACAGTTCAAATTAAAAAAATTAATCATGAGTGTTTGGATAACCTCAGTCAAGAACATTAAAAACAAACTCTTCAAGTGCCCAGCCCTTGGGCAACAGAGAATTTCGAGACCAGGGAAAGTAACTTAGCAACATCTTTATTTTGGTAATTCAATATCAAAAGCCTTTAGTTTAGAGATTGTTTTAGTTTTTTTAGTTTAGTTAATTTTTTGTTTCCATGATGAAAATATGAACAGGACCTTTGATAAAAATTTGGAAAATGGGAAAAAAAGGCAAAACGACAGTTGTTAGAACATGTCTAAAAACCGTCTAAAAAACAAAACATTTCTTTTTATTGTAATCCTTTAATTATCAAAATATTTAAGTTTAGGGATTGTTCTTTTGTTTACATTAAATGTTCAAACTAAGGATAGGCAAATGAACAAAATTAACATTTTTTTCCATTGCAACAGTAAGGTGTCCCTAAACCAGGGGCATGTAACATACGGCCTGCGGGCCACAGCAAGGCCCGCGGTACCTATTTACGTGGCTCCCTACAGACTTCGTGCTTCGTAGCCTATTCATTAAAGAACTTTCACTGAATTGTAACGGCATCATTGGCAAAGTTACACTGCGATTAAATTATGTCTATACTGTGACGACCCCCCATTGTTACAGCATAATGTACATTGAATAAAAACTGCCATTTTCTGGTAGTGGTACAGTATTGCGTGTATTACTGTATAGGTACATGTTATTATATGATAAAGCTTAACAAAGTTCGACTGTCTAGCAGTAAAAAAAGGCTGATTTGCCAAAGCACTATATTAGTAAAATGCAGCAATTGAAAAAGTATTTGAGCAAACAGCAAGATGTATCTTATGGTTACAAAAACGACACTGAGTTAGTTACAAAACTGAGCTTTAAGATAACTGAAGCAATTGCCGAAAAAGGACAGCCGTCATAAAAAAATATGAGTTGTTGGATGGTATGGCCCGCGGTATCTCTATACTTGTTTGTTTTGGCCCATTGCGCGAAACATTGCACGCCCCTGCCTTAAACTGTGATTTGAATTTTTTTTGCTTTTTACTTTTTCTGCCAGTTTTATTAATGTTTATCGTAAATGGTTTTATATGCCTGGCAATAAAATATAAAAAAAAACAAATTATTAGATATTAAATAAAAAAATTCAACAATAAAATTAATGAACTTAGAATAAACAAAAAGATAAACATGCATTAATCAATCTACCACAACACAAAGCTAACAAATCATTTTTATCTTGATACATTTTAAGATCTTGATACTTTTTCTCTTTTTAGAAGATCAACATAGGTTTAGTTAAAATAAAATATTGTAACATTTCGAAACAATACATGAAGAGTGGAAATGTCGTATTTGGATTAAATATTTTTTATCTCCATGAATGGGTAAATGCAGAGGCCATTATTACACAGCCAATGGTCTAATTATGTCACTCTCACCACTTGGTTACTGGATCTACTATGATACCATTGTAATGTGATATATCTGATTGTGACATTTCTACTGTTTTTGGCCATTTGCTTAACTTGGTCTGGTAAATGTTTGATAAGTGCCTTGCCATAGGACACTACTGAGTAGCTAACGACGGGTTTTAATTTTGACACTTTTCTGTTAAAAGGTGACGTCCCAACCCACCAAGATATTACATCGAACCTTTGATATTACAACGTTTCAGCGGAAGATTAAGCCACTTGTGTTATGCTGCTTTTTACTATTCTTCCCTTATAAATAAGCATGAATATACTATCTTCAGTAAAAAAACAAAACCCAATGTTGTCCCAGGCACCGAAAGCGCTGGTCCCAGTGCATGTACATGTACTACATCCTCGGATACCTTCAAGCCACCAAGAAAGCTTACAAACTTGATGACGTCTTTCTACTGGCTCTGGATGGGGATGTTGACTTCCAGCCGAACGCTGTCCTGCTCTTGTTGGATCGAATGAAGAGGAATCCGGATGTGGGAGCTGCATGCGGGAGGATCCATCCAACAGGTAGATTGATCACTTATCTTTTAGTATATAAACACGCATAGTTGATAAACCAGATAGTATGTGGTATATAAACATGTGTACTTGGTGCAAGATGGAATTTAAACACATATAGTATTTCTGTTATATAAACGTTGTCCAGCCGGTTATTCTGGCATTTAAGTGCGTCGCCTTTCAATCGCAAGGTTGCAGGTGCGAAACTGGTCGCTAGCTAGTCGGTTGTGTTCTTGGCAAGGCACCTGAACCCATCGGATTAATGGGTTCTACCAAGTTAAAGGAATGTGTCTTTCATACACAACACACTGCAATGGCTCCGGTAGCCCGACCGTGGTTGCGAGATGATCTGACGATTGCCCGTGTGTTAACCCCCTTGATTATCCCATTCACGGGAATAAACATGAATATTCTATCCTAGCCTAGATGATACATGGTATATGAAGATGTGTTCTTGGCGCTAGATGGTATAAAAACACATTATGTTTCTCAGACTTTAGTTTTTTTCCAGTCATCTTAAAGTATGGGTCATAAACAATTATGTTAAAGTATGTAATAAATGAAAAAAATCAACTAGTTCTGAAATATTAAATGTTACTTAAAAACTTAATCAAAATAACTTGAAACCACATGTTGCAAATTGACACTCTAATTAAAATAACCAGAAAGCTAACAACGTTTGGATTTTTTTTTTAATTTTCACTATTTTTTTTAATTTTTCGAGAATTTCTGTCTTCTTAGATATTTTAATAAAGTTATACCAGTCTGCATACATTAGATTTTAAAAATACCAATATGTTAAATGTGCTCCTTTTCTCAGGTTCCGGTCCAGTTGTATGGTTCCAAAAATTCGAATACGCCGTTGGACATTGGCTCCAGAAAACCGCCGAACATGTACTTGGATGTGTGCTGTGCAGTCCTGGTTGTTTCAGTATGTTTCGAGCCAGCGCCCTTGTAGATGTTAATGTCATCAACATGTACACTACGAAAGCTTCAAAGGCTCTGCATTATGTACAGTGGGATCAAGGTAGCACTTTTTTAGAATCATATGGTTTGAGTTTGGTGTAGGAGAGGATAGGGTATTTATGTTTATCTTGGTGAATGGGAAAACCAAGGCCACCGCCGGGTTATCGGAGCTATTGCAGTTGTGCTAAAGGCAAATATCAGTAAGATTAATTATTTACAAAACATAATACACCCCTTTAGTCAGAGAATGGCAGTTTTTAACCCAGCTACCAACTGGTTGGTTATGTCACTGGGCAATGCACTTGTTGAATTTTACTTAGTGGGATACTGTATAACAAATGATTAAATGTCTTAATTATTTGCAACACAAGGTAATAGCTTCGGTAATTTGGCAAGGGGCCCAAGGGTCTATTACTGGTGTGATACGTAGCGTTATAACTTGGATTTGTAAATTTTTACTGCACACCAGGATATGAATCAGTATCCTAACCCATCCTATAAATTTCTGTAACAGAGACTAGCACTTAGCTTAGGCAAATATTAGTAGGACTATTAATACATGGAAAGTGTACAAAACGCAATAAAATCTAACCTTTGGCTGTGCTACAATTTAACGACACTAAAATCTAACTTTGAAAGTTGTGCATCGTAATGATATTATAGTAGGATTAATGGGTTTTGGCCATTGTAACACAATAATAAAATTGCTATTCGTTGTTTACTGAATTTATGCCTAAAAATATGATATTCAGAAAAATGAATATTCAAATTTAAATAAAGATTCAATGAAATAATTGGTCCTTTGACACATTGTGAAAAAGTTCAAGGATATTTTATTTAATGAAAATGAAAAAAAGGTAACCAAAAGAGCTAGATTAACTAACATCACTTTATTGACATTTGTATTTTATTTATTATCAAATACGGCTATAACCTATTTACTCTTATTTTATGAATATTAACCTAGAGAAAGTGGCTATATTGAAAATACAATCCACAATTTAAATGCTTATTTTTATTTTGTGGCGGTTTTATTAACATTAATAGTGCCATTTCTTATTCGCTTTTCACTCAAAAAAATATCTATTTCCTTCATCTTTTTAGAAAAAATATCTTAGTTGTCTTCAAGATTGTTTTATATTTTTTATAAGATAAACATGGTTCAAAGTGCATATTTCCTCTAAGGTGAGGACAGATGGTTATGCACCTTGCTGTTGAAACAAGGTTGGAGAATTGAATATAGTGCAGCATCTGATTCTTTTACTTTTGCTCCTGAGGAATTCAAAGAGTTTTACAACCAACGTCGTCGGTGAGTTATTTCATTGCAATAAATAAGCAAAATTGTTCAGCTGCTGTAAAAGCAAATTCCTGCAACCTTTTGACCAGAAATGTAGGCCAATAAAGTCATGTTTGTCAGACTGGTTAGTCTGGCGGTTTAGTGTGACGCCTTTAACAGAAAGATTAATGGGTTCTACCAAATTGAAGGAACATGTCTATCATTCACAACACAATGCAATAATTCCGGTAACCCGATGATGGAGGCTAGGCGATCTGACTATCTCCCGTGTGTTAACCCCCTTGGTTTTCCTATTCAAGGCGATAAACATGACTATCCTATCCTTACATCAATGTTGTTAATTTAACCTTCGCCCCGGCCACTTTCTGTGTGTTTTACGTCCCTGGAAAATCACTGTCTTTTCTATATTTTTGGTTTGCGAAAGTTATATATGTTTCACGACATGTTTTTCATGATTTATTTGCCTCATTAGTTGCCACAGGGTTTAAGCAATGTCTGCAACCTGTCTAAATCCTTATTACAAATATTCAAATTAAACAGTAGGGAGAACTATATACATATCATCCCCATTTGAGCACGTTCCACAAACTTTTCATTTTGATTAACGGGGTTGAACCCGCCATCACCTCCCGTCTGATATTTGCACTGAATTTTTATTATTTTAACGAGAAATTGTGTAACACGATTAAAGCATGTTGCAACTTACCTTATTAAAAATATTTCATTAGATTTTTTTATTTCAGACTGTAACATAAAAGCTACGGATTATAAATTAAACAAAAACTGAACTAGTTATAAACGGAATTTTAAAAATTTAATTAGAAATCAAACGATGTACCGGTATAAAAGTCAACAGAAATGTCTGTACCTTATGGAACTGTAATAGCTGTAAAAATTGGACTATTGACCTTAATTATCTGCCGATAAATCCTTCAATGTGAATACACCCACCCACTAGAATACAAAGCACAAAACTTTACGTCTGTGTGTAAAGATAAAAAATCTGACATTTTTTTACGTACTAGTGAAATATTGGGTTCTACCAAATTAAAGAAACATCTCAATCATACACAACACACTGAAATAGTTCCGGTAACTCGGTGGTGGGCGCGAGGTAATCTGACGAGTGCCCGTGTGTTAAACCTCTTGCGATTTTCATTTACGGGGATAAACTTAATATTCTTTCATATTCTAAAAAGAAAACTTATTTCCAGCTGGGGACCTTCAACAATGGCAAACATATTTGACATCCTGATTGACGCCAAACTTACTGTTAAAAACAACGTCTATATTTCATGGGGATATGTTTCTTACCAGGTATCAGAATATTTGATTGGATTTCGTTGGGTTTATTTTCTGTAAAAGAAAATTTTAAGATGGTTGCATTGATAATTACCTTTTTTGACCAGTAAAACCTGTATTTCACCATTGCATATTTTTACCCCTCGGGGTAAACGTTTTTAACATCCTAGCATATTCCGACCCCAAGAATAAACTTTACTATCCCGTCTACCTTAAGTCAAAATTATCTTCATCACTTACCCCACAGATTGGTCTCATGATTTCCTCCATTCTTGGTCCCGCCACAGTAGTTATGATCGTGCAGGGAGCGTACCAATATGTGTTTAGTTGGAGCGCCGCTGTTTCGCTGGTTGTTTCATTGATACCTGTCATTATATTCATCATCCTCTGCTACACTACTTCTGCAGATACCCAGGTATGCGATTGCTATTGGATTAGAATATGATTGTTTACCATATCTACAAGACACTGAATGGTCAACCCATAGTCTAATAGATTGTGAACTGCTTTAATAGATATGAACACAGTGTTTTTTTGTTTTATAAAGCCAGTGGTTTAATGGTTATGCACCCAGCGGTGTAATGGGTTAATATACAAAATGGTGTAATGGCTTATAAATGCACCCAATGGTGTAATGGGTTGAAAAAAACTGGAAACTTTTTTTTTGCTGTATTACACTACAAAAGTTCTACTACTTAAATGTTAAAGGTGTGTTTTATGGCCTGCTAGTGTTGTATTAAGTTTAACGCTTAAATTTTGAGGGTTTTAAGTTTTTATTTCATTTGTTTTCTATCGGTATCAGAATGTATGAAACATTCATATCATCAGATTGTTACGTAAATCCTGGTCACTTATTAACTGGAAAAATTAGCTTTACTCTATAAGCGTCCGTAAATATCACAGTGCATATTAATCTCTCCGCGCGAGCAAATTACATAGTTGGTATGTCCGGTATCATCAACTTCTTTTTAATGTCCACTATTAAATATCAGTTATTATTGTTGACACTGCAGGCGGTCAGTTTACCTGGACTCGGACATTCTTGTTTTTATCACAGGGCGTTGGCCAGTTTGTTGAGCCGCGCTTCTGTAATCTACAAACTGTCACCAAACGCAATAATAAATTTAAATGAACTAAGTTTATTTGCGCATCATAAAACTGTCTTCAGAATTTTTCCGCTGACGTATCTGTCCACACAAATCTAATATTTGTTTAGCCCATAATGTTTAATGACAAAGTACATGTTCCTCTGGCAGTTCTCCGAATTTCGTTACATTCTTGTAAACTAGTTAATTATTTTTTTAAGAATTAATCAAGTTTTGGTATGTTAAATGGTATTAGCTTGACCGAACTGATGAACCATGGTAACAACTAGGCCATGAGTCACTTGACCTTTTAATTCTGCATTCCTGGTCGCGTCCTATAACATTTGATTAGTTGTTGGTATAAAGCAGGGGTCGGCAACCTTTTGCACTTAAATAGCAATTTTAGCCGATATTCCACAAAATAAATATCACTGGGAGTCGAAAAACTGATAATATTTTCGCAATAAAAGGAAACCAACACTGTGTGAGATAAATATGTGAGTGATCTTCTGTTTGGTTCATTTATGCATGGGTATTAAACTTATTAAGCACTCGCTACAGTAGTAATACTATATTAATTTGAAACGTATTACATAAATTAAAGAGCCGCAAGCGACTCCAGAGCTGCAGGTTGCTGACCCCAGGTTTAAAGCTTATATGTTAACATGAAGTCAAACAGGCTTCGTCCGGCCCGGTGGTCTAGCGGTTAAGTGCGTCGCCTTTCAATCGAAAGGTTGCAGGTGCGAAACTGGTCGCTAGCTAGTCAGTTGTGTCCTTGGGCAAGGCACTTTACGGACATTGCCTGAACCCAGAGGATTATTGGGTTCTACCAAATTGAAGGAACGTGTCTATCATATACAACACACTGCAATAGCTTCGGTAACCCGACGATGGGCGCGAGGTGATCTGACGATTGTCCGTGTGATAACCCCCTAGGTTTTCCCATTCACGGGGATAAACATGAATATCCTATCCTATCCTATCCTAAATTCTTTTTTTAGCACGACGCTAAAAATAAACATTCATTACTCCTAATTTAATATAATAGGTTAAGCAAAAACATTATGTCTATGTGGTAAACTGGGAATTGCTTTAAATCAACTGCCCATGATATTCTGACAATGTGTTATAACCTTTTTTGATAAACATGGATATCTTCTCTTAACAAAACATTTAATTAGTTTACAGTTTGATTTAAGATTAGTATGTTTTAATGTCAAGAAAATATACACTATTATTAAAATTACTGAAAATGAAATAAAATGACAGCAATAAAATATAGTAATCTAGAGCAGTGCTCCACAACCAGTGTGCCAAGGCACACTACTGTACCACAAGACAATGCTGTACCACAAGACAATGCTAGGGCCGTGGGATAATAACACAATTTTTTTAAACAATATTTTTACCAAAAAAAAGGATTTTAGTTTTTGCAAATTTGAATATTACGACTTTCGGACACTTTGCTAATATAATATTAAATGTATATAGCTTGTCAGAAGACCTTCAATAGAATTAGCTTCCATTGTACAATTTTGACTGCAATGTGCTGTCAAACTTGGTAAATTCTAAATGTGTCTTGAGTGAAAAAGGTTGCAGATCACTGGTCTAAAAAGTATGTAAAAGCCATTTGTGGTAAAATACTTATAAGTCTTTAATAATCTTACCACCCCTTGAGGACTGCCTTTTTTAGAGTTCTCCCAAAATCTTTCATGATTCCCTTGAAATCTTAAAGTAAAACATGTAAAAAAGTAGGGTGGCAACTGACAAACCATATCGATAGTCATTAAAACATTGCAACCCAGAAGAGGAATGTGCCAGAGGTAATGAAATACCTAAAACTTGATTTTTCTTAATTATTTCACCATTGTACTTGAGACAAATAGATCCATTATAACCAACACCTACTTTTCACCACAGGTGGCAGTAGCGGGTATCTTGACCATCATGTATGCATTGGTGATGATGGCTGTTATTGTTGGAGTTGTTGGAGCCATGGCAACAAACTGTAAGTCAACTTATTTCGCAAACCGTTATTTTCTCAATACGTAAAAACGCCTGCCAGCTGAAAATGCGAGATTTTATAATACATTAGTGGTCCCAGTGTGTCAATGTGGGCCCCACCCTTATCAATGTATCATTATCATGTGTCGTTTATCGGCATTATCAGCTGAAGTTGTGGGCTTTTCATATATACATAGTGGACCCAACCTTTATCAATGAAATGTATATATGGCTGCCTCATGCTCAATGCCACCCTGTTCTGTAGACATATATATCGGTAACATTACCTCTGGTATCTTACATGTTTATACCTAGATAAATAATTTGCTTTATTTTCTATCATTTTTTATTCTGATTCTGAATATAAATGTATAAGATGTATTTATTATGAAAAAGAAACATAATTTTGTATTTTTGGATAAATACAGTAAAAAAAAGATTTAAAAACGTAGTTTTAGACATTTAAAAACTATAAAGAAAGACATCAGTGTGTTTATACTACAAGCTTGCATTTGATAATGGCGTTAATATTAAGCAGGGTCGGGTCATAAAATAGGTTTAACAAGTCTAAATATTACATAGTGACTAAGCTTCTTGTTCCCTGTTATACCATATGCATTTACCGACATGTTACAGCTACCATAGTTTTGCCGTTTATTTAACCTAACTTTTAAAAAATTAATTGTACCATTCTTCTTTAATGTAATAAAGAAGTTAAAACTAAAAATAAGCTTGCAGCAACACATAGGCTAAAAAGATAGGAATGGAAGCTAATGCTTTTTATTGGATGCAATTCGGGCAATGGCTTTAATTCTTTTTTTTTGGGTCAACTATTAGTCAATTTCTGTACTTAAAAACATAATCTTATTTATAACTTTTTAGATTAACTATTTGCTTACATGGTTTATTACCTTGTGTTTCTTTCAGAATATTGTTATAAAAATACTATTTAAATTATTGTTTTATTTTTTTCCTTTTTATACCAGGTTTATCTTAGAAAAGACACAAAAAATTAAATGTTTTGTTTAATCTTTCCGTATATACATACTTAAAACATAACAACCGGTAATTATTCTTTTTGTCACAACATATATTTGCGTGATTTGTTTAGGCAATGAAAGCCATGTCATGTCATAGGTTTAGGTCACGTATTCAATTTAGAATTCATTTGTGACACTCTTTTTTATTTGTCACAACGTTTAGAGTATTACATTTTCTCCTGAAAGTAAAGCCACATACAATATCATTTAAGGAGCAATAAAACAGACTTAATAATAGTCATTATATTTTGCCATTGTTACACATAAGACAAAGGAGAAAATATGGACATAACATGAAGCATATTAAATGATTACCACTGAACATCCAATATTTTTCTAAGAGTTTTTCCAATAATTTTATGTTCATGCTTACACAAAAACCCACGGAGTGACGCCTTGATAACAAATTGACTTGTGCAAATGATCATAAACCACATATCAATACAGACTATGGACCCATTAACATAACCTTAATCATACTGTGTAAAGGAAAATGGGAAATTTTATATTAATTAATAACCCAACCCTAATGGCATTATGAGTAATGAGAATTTTTTACTTTTTACGTCATTAATTAAAAAAAGAAAATGAAAAAGAATAAAAACAAATTTGTAAATATGACCTGTGTGCTAACGTTCGCTGCTTTTTTTTCTATTAACAGGTTTAAAACAAGGATATTCTTTATCACAAATTCCTGTGTTTTATATCGCCATGTATTTTTTAATTTAAAATGATTAGCAATGATATTCCATTCTAACAAAGATACATAGTAAGCATTAAACACAACATTTTTTACAGCCATTCTCGATCCCAACAATTTGTTCATGATAATGCTGGTTGGTCTGTACGCCATAACTGGTATTGTCCACCCGCAAGAGATGATGTGTTTGATTCATGGGATCCTGTATTATCTATGTGTGCCATCTGCCTTCATTTTCCTCATGGTTTACAGGTGTGTTTAGCTATAAATGTGTTAAAGAATTTAATTTTTTGATATAGTTTTTAAGTGTAATTACGCATTTTGCTAAAGGTTGTTTAGAACTTGTGGTTAAGCCTATGTCAACGACTTGTTTAGAAACATTGGGTAAAAGTGTTAAAATGGTTACCTCTGCTATTGGGAGTGTGTTGTATATAAAAACTTACATATTGTATTAGTTCAACCCATTTATCTAAATGTGTGAGCGGATAGGATATTCATATTTATCCCCATGATTGGGAAACCAAGGGGGTTAACAGACGGGCATTGCCTGAACCCATTCTCAAGGATAAACATTTATATTCTATCCTATGCCATTTTTGGGCATATTATATCATCAATAATGTTATGAATTACAAAAATAGTCAATCATTATCTGTGCCACACTCTATGCATTTGTATGTATTTTCCTATTGTAACAATAGTCATATAATGTAACGATCTGATCATAAAATGCATAACATGGCTGATTAAAGATCATTTCTCACAAATCATTTGCATTGAGCTTTAGTAGCTCAGTGTTTAGATCGTAGAAAATATATTCCCTATTTCCTACACTGGTGGAAAAAAGTTACTTAAACTTGTCCTTGGTGATCAAATAAAAGTAATTTAAAGGTTAACCATCATCAATCCTGCAGATTTTTTCTGAACCTTCTGTGGGGCTTATTATAATAAATATGTCTCTAATGGCCATTAAAGTAATTTTTACGTCTCAACAAGTTTTAACGTTTATCAATGTTACAGCTTAACCAATATGAACAACGTATCATGGGGAACAAGGGAAAACAAAACAGACGCTCCTTCAGGACCCGATGCCAGCGCTCAAGCTCTAGAGGTATTTTCATTTTTTACCTCGGAGCATATTGCTTGGACTTAGATTATTAAAGCAAAATTATATGTATTCAACGTGGTTCCCAACTCAATTTAACAACCTTGCACCTGAAAAGCCGACGAACTAACAAATAAACATGTGTGCGTTGAACTTTAAAATAAAAATTTACTTCATTTGACAGGAGGTTGCAAAGCAGCAAGGAAAGTCTTTTCAACTAGGTCCCAGTGGTTCGATATATGACGGCCCCACTTCTTCCAATGGGTACTACAGCTGCGGGCTTGGCAACATGTGTCAGTGCGCGCTGTGCATCACCCCGCAACCCGCATACGCACCCGTGCCCACTAACGTGGTCCAAGCGGCTCCGCAACGCCGGAAAACCGAGATCCAAAGAAGAGTGACACGCCACGCGAGGGAATCGATGTTCAGGAAATACAGCATGGCGAAGGCACAGCAGATCACAGGTGGTGTTATATGCGCTATGCTCTGCAGAAAAAATAGGAAAAATAAAAAAATATTGACCGAATTTAAGCTACTTCATGACGGATTTATTTTTGTTTATTTTTTTTTGTTATGTTTTGTTGTGGGAAAAACACAAGTAGTATCCTGTACGTTTCACAGCAAACAAATGGAAAAAAGAGATCCCACCAAGTTTAAAATATTTTATGAGGCTTTTTCTTGAGGCAATAGCTCCGGTAACCCGACGAAGGGCGCGAGGTGATCTGACGATTGCAAGTGTGTTAACCCCCTTAGTTTTCCCATTCTGGAGATAAACATGAATATCCTATCCTTCTTGTTCTGAGTTCTCTATTATCCTATCCTACCGAGTAAAATCCTATTCCAGAGTCAATAAACTCATTAACCAACTCCCCCTTCTCATACTAGGCCAGGAAAACATGCAGGAAGCTCATGCGATCGAGGAAAGACTTCACAAGAAAATGTCGGTGGGCCAGCTGCGAAGGATCAGCACAAAATTAGGTGACAATGCGATTTCAACTGCAAAGCTTCGAAGAATGTCTGTGTAAGTAACATGGCATTTATTTTGGGTGGTGTTTGTAGAGTAGAGTATGTATTCGTTTTAGTTTATTCATTTTTTTCTAAATAACAGCAAATGAAACAAATTACAACATTATTGTCAGATTACCTCGTGCCCACCGTCAGGTAATTTGTTGTGTATGATTCACATGTTCCTTTAAATTGGTTAAAACCCATTAATCTGTTGGGTTCTGGCAATGTCCGTTAAGTGCCTGTTTTGTTACAAACTATTCTATTGAATTAGAATTCTGTTATATACTCTTCGGTTAAGAAATTGTTCCACAGACAACACCGTCGTTTGTCGAAAAGGAGTCAAACTCAGCAACAACCTGGCGTGTCTGGAATGTCAAATCAAGCTGCCTTACTCAGCGCAGAACTTAAGAATCAAGAACAAGATCCGGTTAGTAGTGACTCAGCGGTTTTCGTTTGTTATGGGGTGCACTGCGGTTTTTAAGATTGGCTCATGTATTAGGTTTAGAAAAAAAAATACTTATTAAAATACACAAAATTAAATTATAGGAAGGGGCAAGCCAGACAAAGCAGTCGTTAGTGCACTTTCTGGAAAAAAAGTTTTTTAATAATTAGGAAAATACACGGAAATACAATGTGTGGCTGTAAAACCAAATGCTCCTATGTTCCTGCTGCATGTACTTAAGATTTAAATAAATCATTTATAAATTAATAAATTACACCCATTTTATAAGGTATAAAGTATTAAAAAACACATTGGTGTTGGTACAACCCAATGATACTTGACGGTGGGCACACAAACTAATGATTATCACATTTAGTCCAACTGCATAGCTTGGTGGGTTATGTCCTTGGGCAAGCCATTTAGCGGACATTGCTTAAACCCAGCGGATAAATGGGTTCTACCAAATTTAAGGAACGTCTAAATCATACACAACGCACTACAATAGCTCCGGTAGCCCGACGATGGGCGCGAGGTGATCCAACGATTGCCTGTGTGTTAACCCCCTTGGTTTTCCCAATTACGGGAATAAACGTAAATTTCCTTTCTTATCCTCTCCTTTTACAATCTTTCATACATTGAGACATAAATAACCTGTTTCTCACTCTCCAGGATGATTACTACAGTGATGAGGACGACTTCTATGATGATGATGAAGATGATGTAGGGATGGATCGACTGGAAGAGGAAGGGGAGGAGATGTTGTACTGGCTGATCGATGGATCACTGGAAGATGGCGTTATCGAGTCAGTTTGCTCTAAATGTTGCGTCAACTTACATGGAAACGCGTGGATTTTATTCAGATTACCTTTGTGTTTTATTTTCCGACCGCATAGCTTGGTGGATTAGTCCGTCGTCTTTCAGCTGAAGGATTGCTGGTTTGATACTGGTCGGTAGTTATTTGGTTGAGTACTTGCGAGAGCCACTTTCCATACATTGCCTAAACCCTTTGGATTAATGCTTTCTGCTTAATTAAAGAAACTTTAATCATACACAACACACTGCAATAGCTACGGTATACCATTGGTGGGCGCTAAGTAATCTCATGATTGCCTGTGTGTTAACCCCCTTGGTTTTCCCATTCATGGATAAAAATGTTAATATCCTATCTTATTTTTATTAGAAATAAGTGTTGGATGGGTCTTTCAATTCTTGTGGGTTAAACAATCCACAGAGATTTCGGAAAAATTTTACAACCTTTTTTCGAATCATGACTTATTTCTATCCAAGTTTCACCGTTTTTATTTTAAATTACCATCCAGGTATCTGGACAATGACGAACGTGATTTCTGGAAATATATGATTCAGGTTTACCTTCATCCAATTGATGAAAACAAGGATGAAAAGAAAAAGATTCAAAGTTAGTTTTTAACTTTCTATTCCCCGAATAGTCTAAGGGGTTAGGGTGGAAGTAATGAGCAGACAGGTACTAGGTTTATCTTTACCCTGACCACTTTGTACACAGTTGTGTGCTTGGGCATTTTGCAGACATTCCCTGGATGTAAATTAGGTAATTTTTAATATTTAAAAACACCATCTGATGGCTTAAATTACAGTTTTCAAACGGGCACATACTTTACTGAATCACATTTAGGCAAAAAAAGTTGTTGGATCAAAGCTAGCTAGTGGAATACGTATTTGGGCAAGGCACCAGACCTTCCCTAATCCAAGTAAATTAATTGGTTAGACCCAGTGGATTATTTAATTGAACCTAGTGGGTTAATAAATTGAACCAAGTGAATTATTGGGTTAAACAGAGTGGATTAATACGTTAAACCCTTTAGGTAAATAATTAAACCAAGTGGGTTAATAAATTGAACGCAGTGGATTAATGGGTTAAACACAGTGGATTCAACCTTTAAGGAGGATTTTCGTGCCAACATGAATTCAAATAAAAAATAACCTATTTCCCAGACGACCTGAGAGATCTTCGTAACAAAATGACCGGAGCATACTTTCTCGCGAACGCACTTTGGCTTGTCCTCAACTTTGCCCTCCAACTCACCATCACTGATATCTCTATCTCATTTTGGATCAACGGAATGTTAATGAGTGTATGCCATCTTTTAATTAATCATGGTCTTCACATTGAAACTTTCTGAAGTGTAGCTTTTTTTACTTTTCGCATTTTTTAGAACTTCAAAAAATTTTAATTTTTTTTAAAATTTTTACATGTTTAAACGCTAAAGTTATTGGCTTTGGTTAATAATCTTTAGTTAATAACAAAGAATTGATAACATTTTTACAACGTCATATTTTACAACCACCAATTTTTTCAGGTCAACCCAGTTTCCTTCTTTTTCCTTCTCTTCTTTCTGGTGATTCTGCTTATTCAATTCACCTGCATGCTTGCACACAGGTTGGTGATTTACATCTATCCATAACATAGGATAGAATATTCATGTTTATCTCTGTGAATGGGAAAACTAGGGTGTTAACACACTGGCACGGACAATCGCCAGATCGCCTCGCACCCACCGTCGGGTTACCAGAGCTATTGCAGTGTATTGTGTATGATTCAAACGTTCCTTTAATTTAGTAGAGCCCATCAATCTGCTGGATTAAGGCAATGTCCGTTAGTGCCTTGCCCAAGGACACAACCAACTAGCTAGCCATTAGTTTCAAACCAGCAACCCTATGTTTGCAAGGCAACGAACGCACTAATCCACCAAGCTATGCACTTGTACATACATCCAATGAAACCTTCCTGGTCCCATGGCTAACATGGACCTGCCCATACTAATGTAATGTTTACTCTTATTGTTAGTGAAACACAGAGAGTGTAACAACACAGGTAATACCGGTTTTTACTATCAGGTTACAGGACTGATTAGTTTAACTAAAAAATATAATAGTTTTAAGTGACATATACTAAGTGCCTTGTCCAAGGACAAAATTGCTGAGGCAGAGGCTGATTTTAATCTAACAACCTTTCGGCTGATGGCCTATGCTCTAGCTGAGTAAGCAAGCCGTAATGATAAGTGTTTGATAGGGCAAGACACTTCATCGACATTGCTCTATTTCAGTGTAATCTGCTGAACAAAAAAAAACACTGTATTCCCTTCTCCTAATATTCACAACTTGTTTGACCTTGGTGGGTTAGTTCACCTTTTAGCCGAAGAGTTGTAGATTCAAAACTGGCTGCTAGCTAGGTTGTAATCTTGGACAAACCAGTAACGGACATGGCCTGGGCCTAATGAATTGATGGGTTTTACAAATTAAAGAAACATATTATTTATACACAACTGACTAATATAGCTCCTGTAATCTGACGATAAGTAGAGGTGATCTAACAAATGCCGTGTGTAAACGCCCCTAGCATTTTCCCATTCACAGGGATAAACATAAATATTCTTGCCCTGCTGATTTCTGTACACGTTATAACCCCATCTAACCATGTACAGGTGGTCAACTGCTTTGCACTTGCTCTCTGTTACATCACTTAAATGGAAGGACCAAAGAGATGGATTTGTAAACGTCAAGCAGAAGGATGTAAGCTATTTTAAATTAATATCTTTAAATGGTGTTTTTCTTAGTGATATTTATTACAGTAAGAACCAAGGTATTTATCCTACATGATCTGGACCCACTGTATTAAGGATGTTTACTAATCTGAGAGAGTTAAACACAGTTCGAGTTATACACAGCACACTGCAATACCTTTCATAACCCATCAGTGGAAACAATGTTATCCAACGATTGCCTGTGTGATAACTCATCCGATTTTTCATTCACGGTAATAAAACGTGAATATCCAATACATCCCAGCAAGCGACTGGTCTCTATCCCACAACCTTTCGACTGCCGACAGACTGCTAATACCAAACGAACTAACTGGCATTGCC
This sequence comes from Ciona savignyi, assembly GCA_000149265.1. NCBI lineage: Eukaryota > Metazoa > Chordata > Ascidiacea > Phlebobranchia > Cionidae > Ciona > Ciona savignyi. Next base: position 586,718 of record CH003304.1, read on the forward strand.
TTGACTTGCTGTATTAGATTGAACGTGCCGATCAGAAGCAGAAAATAAGAAAAGCCCGCGGAAACGGAGTGACCAGTCCCGGTATAAGCACGGATGTCTTGGATAGAGATATACCAGATGACGTGGCTAACTTTATGTATAACAGGTTGGTATATGGGAAGCTTTATTTGGCTGGTGTCGGTTAGTTTATTATCAGCCAAAAACCATATTTTAATGGAAAAGGCGTTGTATAAGAAACGAGATGCTGGCCGTTTGTGTTCTTTAGGCAAGGACTTCGCATATGTTGTGTGAACCCAGTGGATTAATGGGTTAAACCGGAAAAATAAAAACGTCTAAATCGAATCCAGCACGTTGCAAAAGTGTAAGAACTCCATGTGTTTTGCTACTCATTGGGATAAACATGAAAAACCTATCATATCAGTACGACATATTAGTCTGGTAGGTTAGTGCATCGCCTTTCAGGAAAGGGTTGCAGGTACAAAACTGGGTTGATAGCTAGTCGGCTGTGTCCTTGGGCAGAGTATTTAACAAACATTGCCTAAACCCAGCTGATTAATGGTTTCTACTAAATTAAAGGAACGTGTAAATCATGCACAACATACTGCAATAGCTCCGGTAACCCGACGGTGGGCGCAAGGTAATCTGACGATTGCCCGTGTGTTAACACCCTTGGTTTATTTATTCACGGAGATAAATATAAATATCCTATCCTATCTATACTTCGATTTTTAAATACATCCGCTTACTTTAATTAATGCTCAACAGCGGTGAGATAAACCCCACGTATAACAACGTTGAAAAAGAGATAGACCTCTGCAACTCGTCCGACAACGACTCCTCGGAACAAGACGGGACTTACGAGAGCATTTCGTACAACAACCAACCTAGCTCGCCACGATCGGGACTTTTTACTGGGAAACCTGGCAAGGGAAAGTAAGTCGTGTTTGTAGAATAGTTGTGTGGCGAATGATTAACGTTGCCGATTCAAATAACGACTTTTGTTTCTTAGTCACAAACCCATCATGGGTAGAATAGGATATTCATGTTTATCCCTGTAAATAATAAAATTAAGGGAGTTAACACATGGGCGATCTTCAGATTACCTTGCGCCCATCGTCGGGTAATCGGAGCTTTTGCAGTGTGTTCTGTAAGATTCACACGTTTCTTAAATTTTAGTAAAACTTATTAATCCGCTGAGTTCACGCAATGTCCGTTAAGTGCCTTGCCCAAGGACACAACCGACATTTATGCAGGATGAACGTTTTTCTATAATAAACATATAATACACATCGTCAATTTTGTTTAACATTTTCCCACAAAATATTAAGTTGGTTCTTCCGTTGTACATTGTTTAATCACAGCCCGCGCATCATCCTATTTAATAAGTCTCAGAATTCAACCTTGTAACCATCCAACCTCCTTCCAGCTTCTACGGATCCACCGCTCTCGCTGCAAAGACGAACTCCGCCTTCGAGCTGGACTTATACCCAGACTCGTCTTCCCAGAAAGATCTGATCCCCCAGGCGCCCAGCAAGCCCAGCATCCCGGCCCCAGTTCACCAGACAGTCGACGAGGGTAAACACCAGAAACACGCTCACTTCGCAACTCTCTCGGACGATGAAGGAAACACCTCGTTTTAAAGAAATTTTGAAATCTTTTTATTTCCGCACTTCATATATATATTTTGCGATTTTACTCGTCATAATTTTACTGAAACCATAAAATCACAGTGTTTTAGTCTGTATGTATTACTGAAATTTTGTATAAACATAAGCGTATATATGACTTTTTTAAAGTATTTAATAATTATCATTTTGCCATTTGTGTTTTCGTGTACAAAATACCCCATCCTAGTTAGTTAATACCGTCTTGTTATTCCTTGGCCATAATAATCTCGCCCCATTGCCTTTACTGACATGTATTCAAGCCCTGTTGTCTAGTTTGTATATATTGAGTAAAACAGATGTGTAAAATCTCTCGTACCTTCATAATCGATATCTCGATCAGTAGAGAAATACAGTTCACAAGCTTACGCGGCGGACACTGTCTATAGCAGCTAATGGTGGTTATTTTGAACGACGAGTTTTTTTACGTTGAAATTAGCTATAAATTCCTGTATTTCCAGCTAGTTTAGTTTAATTTTAGTTTATTAATTATTGGCCCCAGTATTAAATAATGTCAAATGAAGCAAATTACGACTCAGACACAGAAATATATGGCGAAACGAAAAGTTATTTAAACACGTCATATGAAAAAAGGATATAAACCTTATAGTTCTAAAGCAAGGTCTTCTGCAAATTAGGCCGAACTTGAAACAGAATTTGATTAATCAAATTTTGACAAAGCTTATATTTGGAATTTTGTACTACAGTCTTACTAACTTTTAAGATTTTTGTTTTCAAGTGTCAGCCCAGTTTTGAACATCGTTTGGGTGTTTTGTCCCGTTGCGAGAGAACAAGGAACGTATATATAGCCTATATGCTTGATTAAAGTGGATATGAATAAATATACCAAATGAACAGGAAATATACTAATCCCAGCTGCTTATCCTGATAAAATAAATGACCATAAAGATAAGAAACAGTTGATGATTTTAACACCCTGCATAAATGAGAATAAAAAATTGCATAATCTAATTTTAGAGTTGGCTTCCACAATTTAGTTGTCAGGAATTGTCGATCTATTTTCGCTTAAAAACAGGACTGGATTAACAGAATACTTAACTTTGATGTTAAAGAATGACAACGGTTTAGGACGTAGATCAAACGCTTGCTATTAAGAATGTTATTCATTTGGATATTACTGCAAGCCGCCCAACTAGTTCAACCCGAAACTGACATTTTCGTTGGTAAATATTTGGTTTATCATTATCCTTACCACTACACACTTCTCGGTTTTACAATATTAGACCAGCGGTTAAATTACAAGGTCTAGGATAATGCAAATAATGAACCAAAAGTCTTATTTATTAAAAAAACGTTTTTTATTGTGCTCTTTTTGGAAAATATCCTTTAAATAAACATAATTGGCGTTTAGTTGAAGCAAGTCGACAGTGTATGCGCAGAGATATGTTTTTACATTAGTCGAATACTTTATACGCAGCCATTCACGACATGTTTAAGTGATTCCCCGCACGTACAGCACCTAAATGTTACAACAACAAAAATCCGATTCACACTGTCCTGACAAAAAGAAAAGAACATGGTTTGCTACATCTAATTTTATTTGGATTTGAAGGCTGTTTAAAATACAGTTTAATTGCAAGAACTTGTTTAGGGTCAAACGAGTCAACTGTGCTTGTAAATCCTCATTTGTTTGCCGGCTGCTGCAATTCCCAACTACACATTCAATGATTTACGAAAAGCATATTGATTTGTATTGACCCAGTTGTGTACTACAGGGGGCATATTCCCGATGTCAGGAGGGTGGTCAGGCGGCCAGGCTTGCTACCCTGCTGCAAAGATGGCGGTCGATGACGTGAACAGCAGAGATGATATTCTTCCTGGCTACAAAATCAACCTTGTCAAAAAAGACAGCAAGGTGGTTTTCATTTGATAACTATAGGACAACCTTCACCCATAATAGCGATATGTTACATGTATAAATAACAACGTTTAACTGATTTCTCTACGGACATCATGTTAGATTTTACTAATTGCTCTTTGGGAATCGTATTAAAATGTACTGATAGATATGTAAGCATCGTGTTAAAATGTACTGATTGGTATGTAAGCACCGTATTAAAATGCACTGATTGATATGTTGTTATTAGGTTGTGCATCATATTTAAGCTTTAAGCTTTGCATTCCATAAGTTGACTATATTAGGTTTCCCATACAGCCAACTGCTGCGAGTGCATGAATTATTGATTCCCTGTTTAACCGCACTAGCTTAACATTATCCCAGTGCGACGCAGGCCTCGGAACTCGTAAATTTTACGACCTTCTGCAAGACCAGCGGATATTCACACTGCTCACGGGCTGCAGCAGCGTGTCTACTCCAATTGCTGAGTCAGCGTATTTGTGGAACGTGAATGTACTGGCTTATGGCGCGAGTTCGCCTGCTCTATCGAACAGGTAAACAAAATTGCCAAAATTGTTTAATTGGATAGAATATTCACGTTTTATCCTCGTAAATTGTAAAGAGGGGTTAATACGGGTTACCGATACTATTGCAGTGTGTTGTGTATGATTCATATGTTCCGTCAGGTTAGTACAACTCATTAATCTTCTGGGGTGACCGCTAAGTTCATTGGGGACAACGGTCCAGTAAAGAAAACAACCGTTGGTTTTAATCGGACGGTGTTTTAAATGCATGCGAACATACGCCAATCTTACCGATTAAGCTAAACGGTGGGACTTAATGTATAAGTTAACAAAATTATCCTGTAAAGCACACGGTTTACTGCTAAGCCGTGTTCACACCCGTTCAGACACAAGAAAATGAGAAACGACTGGTGCGTTCGCTGTGTTGCGAGTGTGTGTCGACCCGGAATTGCATGCCATATGCTTGTGTATTTATTCTACGAAGGAATCCAATAGTAAAAATGCCGTTAACGAACAAGTACGGACCCGTATGACCTGCGGTCTTTGATACAGCGATTATTTATAATCGAATATTGATCACTTAACAGACCAATCGAATACTAATCACTTATAGATTGAAGTTGTTTAACAGAACATTCTTTAGGTACGCGATATTTATCTGTAGGTTATTTACAGAGAACGCTGATTGTTTAATGTAACAAAATATAAACAAACATAATCTGTCAGTAATATTCAAATGAAGGTTTATTTATAATTGCCTTGGTAATAAAAATAATACACATTTTGCTGCAAAGCATGTCAAGTTCTGATTCAAATAGATTCATGGTAGACTTATCTGTTGCATCTTCTTTGTGGTATATAGGCTACAGTGTCACCCACAGTATAACAGTGAAACTTTGGCAGACAGTAGACTCCCAACACGCATCAACCAATAGAGTGTACCATAATATACCAAATAGATACACTGTTTGAATTTGTAGTATATATGCTAAATGTAGTGGAAACATTGCCTTAGAGTTTTAACTTAAACCACTTGGTTCAGAATCCTTCTTTAATCGGGCCAATGTTTTGAATCCGTAATGGGCTTAGGTGCGTCTCTAAATGTGTTTTAATAAAGAATTGATATGTTAACCTGTCGCGTTAACCATTCGACCACAAGGCCGTATGGGTGGATTTTTTATTTTTTTACCAGGGCTTAGTTTCGAACCCATAACGGGTTCGTTGCTAAGACCGTTTTTTTGTATAAAAGTCGGTATGTGTTTCGGTCGTGTTAACCATTCAGTCACACGACCGTACAGTATAGGTGGATTTTTTTTTTTTTTTTTTTTTACCGAGCCAAGTTTCGAATGGGCTCGTCACCAGAACCGTTTTTTTGTATAAGAGTAGGTATATGTATCGGTCATGTTAACCATTCGGCCACACGACCGTACCAGTATGGGTGGATTTAGACTAATCGACTAGCAACTTGGTTCGAGTACGCCACCTGTTGACTGACGTTTCGACACGCTACTAATGAACTAAGAAGTTGGAAATTACCAACTTTTGACACCTCTCATTTTATGCTGATTTGGTTTTGTTTAAAGTAGAAAATAGCAATAAAACATTATGCACCGATTACCTTGCGAGTCGTATTTTTTAACGTGTGTAGCCTATTGATTTCATGCAAAGAATTGCATATCTAACACGCAAATAGCATACACTTCATGTCTAAATAATTATATTAGGATATTCATGTTTATCCCCGTGAATGGGAAAACCTAGGGGGTTATCACACGGGCAATCGTCAGATCACCTCGCGCCCATCGTCGGGTTACCTGAGCTATTGCAGTGTGTTGTATATGATAGACACTTATTTCCTTCAATTTGGTAGAACCCATTAATCCGCTGGGTTCAGGCAATGTCCGTAAAGTGCCTTGCCCAAGGACACAACCGACTAGCTAGCGACCAGTTTCGCACCTGCAACCTTTCGATTGAAGAGCGACGCACTTAACCGCTAGACCAGCGGGCCGGACAAAAATTATAGGAGACCAGATTAATCTGTATTGATGTGGCATTGATTTATAGTAGTCATTTGTCGCAGCAACGGTCTTGCTTATGTTCGTTGGTCTGTAGGGAAATTCTCTGACGCAATTTACCTAAAATTACGTAAAGACCCAAAGCAGTTCGACAGACAAAACTAAATAGACATTGACTGAACCTATAGCGTATTAATGGGTTCTACTAAAAGAAAAGAACGTGTTAACCATACACAACACACTGCAATAGCTTCGGTAACCCGATGGTAGGCGCGAGATGATCTGACGATTAGGCCTACCCGTGTGTTAACCCCCTTGGTTTTCCCATTCGCGGGATAAACATGAATATCATATCTTATCCTATCCTAATTTGCCACTGTTGAAATGGAACTTGTGAAGAATTCCCGAAGGTTCAATTTCACTGGCACTGTGGCGCATGCATTCTTTTCGTTCGTATTCAGATTTTCTATCAGGTTATTTTGGACTTGAGTTTCATGCGGGTAATAAAAGTGTATTTAAAATTAGTTATGCATATTTTATTTTGGGGGATTTCCCGAGGTAAACTGGGTAATCCAGTCGTTTTTTGGTTCATGTTGCACATCTTTAACTTTGTTTAGAAATTTGAAGTAAATATTCTTTTCTAATTCGGAGGTATCGACATTAATGCCAAAACTGCTAAACAACGCCCTATCTATATAGTGTGGAGAAACAGGTTCTTTTGTGGTTGTCCGTCGTGCTTATGCCTAGCACTGAACCTGACCTGAGTTCTCCAACTAATCAGACTCCGAATTGACTCCGTCTCGGAAGGTTTCTTTACTGTATCTTATAAACTAATACAGTGAAACAAATACAGTTAAACTGATTGACTGGACATGCCCGGAGCCTAGCTCCAAGCAGGCAATTTATTTTGGTGCTTGTTCCAAAACGCGATTTCGATACTCTAATACAATGAGTTTATACACACAACTCTTGTCTGGCACACTGTGTGGGAAAGATCATATAGGAAATGTTGGGAATAATAGCGCGCTGGCACTCAGAGGAAATGATTTACAAAGGTTTTTGGAACGGGCGCACAGCCGTGCAGCATACAATAATGGCTTACTTAAACAGTTTAACAAAACTTAATATATTGTACAACAAATATGACACAAACCGCGAATGTCGCTACATAGCTTCCTTTCCCCCGAAAATTTAAAAAATATTAATCCGCCCTGGGATCTATATAAATTATTGTAGGGACATCGCGGATATCAAATGGTGGCGGGAAAAATTATTTTTCAATAAACAAATAATCGGATCTCTTTGATGGTAAAATGTAAATGACATCTGTAAAATAAACTGAACAAGGGTTTCTGTATAAGGTCGATGAAATAACTATCAGATTATTCGCTATGCAAAAAAACATTGGTGGTTTATGCAGAGGGCAAAAATCAAACCAAAGCATTATTCAGACGCAAATCACGCTATAGGCAATAGACATAAAAAAACATACTCGTATAAAAACTTAGTCAGCGTGGAGCATCCTCGACACGCAATAACATAACCAGCATTACATAAAATACTCATGTAAAATAGGCCACTCTAGACCAGGGGTTCCCAAACCAGGGGTCGCCACCCAAAATGGGGTCGGAGTGATAAGTAGGTGGGGTCGCAAACAGGTCATGGGGTCGGTGGGGTCAGTGAGGTATGGTAATAATGGATGTACAAAACATCTAAGATTTGACAAAACATGTTAAATTTAGCAGTTTGTACCACGGCTTACTGTAAAACAGGCTTATAGGCATCACTCTAACTAAGTCTGTACTTATGCTATCGAAAATGTAGGTGCTTATTGTGACATCACTGTTTGATTGTTCATAATGGAATGACACGCATAATGGAATGACAAGATTAAATGTTTTATTGCTTATTTTACTTAATACTACCACATGACCAAACTCAAAAGTCCAGTGAAAGAGGCTCTAAACTAGTCCAAAGTTTCGTGAAAAAATATATATTGACCTTGGGTCGCACTGGACACTTGAAAGTTGTCTTTGGGGTCGTCCTGAGAAAAGCTTGGGAACCCCTGCTCTAGACAATACTCAATACTCATGTAATAATCAATAATGCTTTAGTCGTGATGTACCCTATTTACATTTCTCACCAATCCTTGAGCAAAATGCTGAACAACTCGGCAACAGTCAGAGTTCCGTCTCATAGACAACAAAGCCATCATGAACTCGACGCACGTGCATGTAGGTAGGCTCAGGTGATCGCACAGGTTTGCGACGAGTGTCGTGGATGAATGTCTTTTCCGACTCGAGCAAAATGTCGAAAATGTTGTTCTCTTCCTCAATTGCGCTGCTCGTGAATGATGGTTTCTTTATTGCGGGAATGTCGCTACAATAGTTCTCGATAGCGGGATTTTCCCTTGTTTGATAGTAAGTTTAAAGGCAAGGCAAATTATAGGCTTGTCAGTTGTCAGTTAGAATTTTTAAAAGTTTTGACCTGATTTAATAACCCCTTAATGATAACCCACCCATGTCAATGACCTGGCGACCGGACATGTCTGTCACCATCGTAACAAAGAAAAAAGGAGTAAAATCAAAACGTATTCCCTTGAAAATTGAAGAAAAATCCGTATTAGTATTACCGGTACTAATAATCAAACACATTGTTTTGTTTAACCTATGCGTTAAAGAACAAATAATACTGATAATCAAACATACCTATTAATTTAGTATTGCTGCTTTATTTAACCAATTTAGGGCAATCAAGCTTAATGTAAGGTTTAACAGTCACATCCCCTTCCCCTGTTATACAATATGCATTTACTGACATGTTTTAAATACTGTAGTTTTGCCATTTTCCTACCTCCTTTATTTAAATAACTGTTAATCTTCTTCAATGTGATAAAGGAGCGAAAACTCTAACAAATTAAACTAATAGAAATAAACACATCCATTCCTCAGGAGTCGATTTCCATCATTCTTCCGAACCCATCCATCGGCAAACCTTCAGAATCCAACTCGAATCAAATTCTTTCAAATGTTCGACTGGAAACGAATCGGAATTATAAGTCAGGGGACCGAAGTATTTGAGTCGGTGAGTTGAATTTGATAAAAGATTCATGTTTCTTCCCGTGAATAGGACAATCAAGGGGGTTAACACACGGGCAATCGTCAGATCACCTTGCGCCTACCGTCGTTTTAGCGAAACTTATTTAATGTGTTGTGTATGATTCACATGTTACTTCAATTCAGTAGAACCCATTAATCTGCTGGGTTCAGGCAATGTCGGTTAAGTGCCTTGCCAAGGATACAACCGACGTGCTAGCGACCAGTTTCAAACCTGCAACCCCTTTGCTGAAAGGTGATACACTAACCAACCAGACTAACCGGTCGGACTATTACTTGGGTGTTGGTTGAAGATGATTAAAACAATGGTTGTGTGGGCAAATGGTTAAAGTAACCGATTCATATATTGTAGCCTATTAAAAAAAGATTAAATGGGTATAACAGTTATGTTATCAGACTTATAGTCATAAGTTGTAGCACTGTGTTAGTGCTGAGATGATATTTAAACTAAAATTGTGGCCGTAATGGTTTGCACGTCAGACTTATATACACAATTTAATATAAAAAACGGTTTTAGTGACTCCACTGTGAGTTTAAAACATCATTCGGAAAAAAACAAACTAATGACCTATTGTCACATGAACAAGGCAATATCCGTTGAGTGCGATTGCACAAGCACATGACAGTGAATATGTAACGTGCTAGCACTAAGCTGTTCATCCAGTTCTTCATTTAAATTTGCTGAAGTTTAAGCAAGCAGCTGTATACACCATCAGTTTACTATTTATGAAGCAACCTTTGTTCAGTACTGCAACTTTTGTATGAAGAAACCTTTGTTTTGTACTGCATGTCGTATTTTATTTAATAAACATTGCGTTGTACAGACTGCTAAGGACCTGCTTGCACGCCTGCACGATGAAAATATGGAAGTTGTGGAACAGCAGTCGTTCCATGCAGATCCAAAAGTCGCTGTTCAGAACTTGAAGGTCAGTTGAAGTTTTTTCTGTAATCATGGACAATGTGCACAGGAAGTGCAATCTCTTTTTACTTGCATATTTTGTTTTCTGAATTTTAATTTAAATGCATACTTAGATTTGCCTATTTTGAACTGAATTTTAATTTAAAAGCATGCTTGATTGCTATTTGTACCTAAAGAAATAAAGTCGTAATAAAAGATTTAAAATGTTTTAGCGATGGAACGCAAATAATCGAATATTTTACAACAAAATATCAATGTATTAACAGTCTGTTATGCAATGTTTTCTAAATTGCATATTCATTTTTAAACCTGATATTTATGGGTCCCAATGGAAAAATTGGGACACATATTGTTTTTGTCCGTTTTTTTTTCGTTTTTTTTCTTTTTTTCTTTTTTTTCTTTGTCAAAGGTTTGACAGGCATGGCATGGCGCCCCGACATCTACCAGAAGGAATAATGGAATCGTAATGAAACTTAGCCATTTGTTAGACAACATGGTATAGATATGCAGAAACCAAAATTTTGGGTGATAAATCAAGGGGAATTCCCCTGGGAGGTTAAAAACCAAAACGCTATTTTTTATATAAAAAAATTAGCTTTTTGTGGCATAGCGCTTAAACAGCTGCTCCAATTTGAATAAGATTTGGTGGAATGTTAGTGCATTACCTACTTATTTAACAATTAGAAAAATATAAAAAAATATTTAGGGAAATACCCTAAAAAATAAGATATTTTTCTCAAATTATGATTGTGACAGGCATGGCATGACGCACCGACATCTACCAGAAGGAATAATAAAATAGTAATAAAGCTTTGTTATTTGTTAAACAACATGGTCTAGATACGCAGATGCAAAATTGTGGGTGATAATTCTAGGGGAACTCCCCGGAGACGTTAAAATCCAAATCGGTTATTTTTCTAAAAAAATTGCTTTACGGATCATAACGTTTAACCGGCTGCTCTAATTTTAATTAGATTTTGTGAAATGCTAGATCGTTAGCCACCCTGTGTCACTTAAAAGAAAGAAACCATTTACTTAGGGTAACTCCCTTAAAAACGAAGATATGTTCCGGACTCATGATTGTGACAAGCATGCGACATTGCACTGACATCTCCAACAAGGATTCGTTAAATCGGATTAAAACTTTAAGAATTGATAGTTAACATGACCCACATACGTAAAAACAGTAACTTATTTACCAAGCTCATGGGGAATTCCTCGAAGCCATGAAAAACTAAATCGAACTATTTAAGAAATTTAGCTTCATTTCAATACAGCACTTAAAAAAAGCTTTAATTTAAAACATTTGTGATGAAATCTTTGTAAATCTATCACGATTGTTCTTTTTTACCTACACACGGAGAAGAAGTTTGGTTTGATAACTATCGGACCCATGAGTTTATGCTTGCAGAAACAAAAACTACATACACAGTGTATAAAATACAAAATGTGGTTAGGGACCCTGTAGCATGAATATATGGCATACAACATGTGTTTTACAAATAGTTGTGGTTAAATACGTGGTTGACACTCTCTAGTTTAAAAATGCTGTCGGCGTTTTAGTATCATTGAGAGTGCCGCATTCCTGCGCTACCGATGTTATTCCCATGTGCTGTATATGTTGGCGACAATGCTTTTAGATTTGTGTTTAACTGACATATTCGCAAGGTAATCTCAATATTGTGTGATAACCCTCTCTTTCTTAAGATTGTTTGATAACGCTCCGTGCATTTTACCTCTTTTTACATTTGGTCGAACAAGATACACTCTAAACATGGGGTCGAACATGATACACAGGAATAAACATAAATATCCTATCCTAAACATGAATGTCGTAACCCATTATTGTACAGGTTTCCAGCAATGTCCATAGATAACAGCTCAGTGGCATGTACAATCAATTAGCTGTGTTGATGACTTTAACCCTCCAACAAGGCTGTCCCACATAAAAGAAGGCAGAACTATATGCAGCCCCATGGCGAACGTTGCTTGAACCCAGTGGTTTAAAAAATTGTTTAAAAGCTATGGAAATATGTCTAGCATATTCGAATGAAATATTTTTAGTAACTGCATTGTAGACTGGGGGAAGAAACAATTATCTGTGTTATAATGACTTTGGTTGTCCACACATGGGTAAATGACAATCTTATTCTGCCATCCCTTTCAACACAACAATTCGTGTTTGTATAAAGTCTACCACTTACACCTGGATAAGCCGATATAATACTGAATAGATTTTTTCACCCAACGGGGTTGGACTGAAACTTGCTGCTTTTTAGTCTTACTTTTTCCATAGAAATCTGATGTCCGGATAATAGTTGGTCTTTTCTACGAGGGAGCAGCCAGGAAAGTCATGTGTGAGGTGAGATGTCTGACAGATTAGTGTAGTGGGTTGGTGCGTCGTCTTTCAGTCGAAGGGTTGCAGGTCAAAACTGGTTGCTAGCTAGTCGGTAATAGGATAGGATAGGATATTCATCTTTATCCGCGTGAATGGGAAAACCAAGGGGGTTAACACACGGAAAATCGTCCGATCGCGCCCACTGTCGGGTTACCGGAGCTATTGCAGTGTGTTGTATATGATAGACACATTCCTTCAATTTGGTAGAACCCAATAATCTGCTGGGTTCTGGCAATGTCCGTAAAATGCCCTGCCCAAGGACACAACCGACTAGCTAGCGACCAGTTTCGCACCTGCAACCTTTCGATTAAAAGGCGACACTTAACCGTTAGACCAACGGGCCGAACAAATGTCCTTGGGTAAGGCACTTAAAAGACTTAGCCTGAACCCAGCGGATAAATGGGTTTTTACCAAATGGAAGAAACGTGTCTAACATACACAACACACTGCAATAGCTCAGGTAACCCTATGCTGGGCTCGACGTAATTGGACGATTTCCTTTTTTATTACCCCCCCCTGGTTTTCCCACTCAACAGGGTTACACATGAATATCCTATCCTATTTGTATAATGTACATTTATTGACTCTTTCATGGCCGAGTTGTTAACATGACGAATACATCACCCATTTAACAATGGAATGTATGCTCTTGTTACTAGTTTAAACCTTTTTTACAAGACCATGTTTCGAACCCATAATGAGTTTGTTACTAAGATGGTTTTTCAATACAACTCGATGGTCAGTCGCTTTAACCATTTGATCACACGGTTTAAAACTTAGCAATATAAACATTTAGGATTTTTTGGAGTTATTATCTTTCCGGAGTCATGTCCAACCTTTACACGAACCTTGGGTTACTTGGAAGTAACTGGTCTAATGACGTCATTTTCATACCAGGCGTTTAAGGAGAAATTATTCGGAGAAAAATATGTTTGGTTCCTGATTGGTTGGTACAAACATGGGTGGTACACCATAAAAGAAAAGGGTGAGTTGGCGGTTTTAAGTTAATCTGATCAATTTGCTCGGTGGGTAAGTGCGCCAGGGGAATGGTTGTAGATTCCAAAATAACACTAGGTAGACGGTTGTGTTTTTAGGCAAGACACTTACCAGACATTGACTGAGCTCAGCGAAAAGATCCAGCGAAAGAGTGAATTAATTGGTTTTACTTAAATGGAAAAAATTAAATTCTCCACAAGTTTAATTTCACTGAACCTATTGATCAGTCAGTTTTTGCTCCAAATAAAGTTCAATCTTTAAGTGGTGTTAGCTAATATGGTTTGGATCTACAGTCGCAAATTTTGGATTGACAATACAGTATTATGATGTAGGTGTGGATTGTAATGAAGAGGAAATGACACGGTCAGTTGAAGGTCACTTTACACCCGAGATCCTAATGCTGAATCCAACCAATGATACAACTGTGTCAGGCATGG
>CH003304.1:600744-751771 GCA_000149265.1 Ciona savignyi
TGCAGGTTCGAAACTGCTTGCTAGCTAGTTGGTTGGGCACAATGTACTGTAATTGCTTCAGTCACCTAAAGTTATTGCACTGCAATAGCTCTAGTAACCGCAAGGGGAGCGCTAGGTGATCTGATGATTGACCTTGTTAACCCCTTGTGATTTTAATTTACGGGGATAAACATGAATACCCTATCCTATCCTGGCTATTATGAACACAACAAACAATTTTTACTGAGTGGGGTTTCAACATGTTTTTTTCACTCTGTTTTTAACGCTCTGTACGAGTTGTGCTTACCATTCACCACATAAAAGTAATTTTTCAAACTTAAGTGATCGTGTGACTGAATGGTGACCGTGATTCATACACAGCATGCCATATGACAACGGACCAAGTAAAAGACTTAGCGCGGTACATAAGAACTACATAAGAATTTCTTATTAAAATCATAAAGATAATTCCTTGAAGCAACTTAGTATCGCCATTACTAAAGGGCAACTTAATTACCTGGTGTCGATGTTACAACATTTTAGACCAAGTTCTGATGGTCTAACCCAGTGCTCTGCAACCTTTTTACACTCGAGGCACATTTAGAAACTTACTAAATTTGATTGCAATTAAAATTGTACAATGGAAGGTGTTCTGACAATACAATTGATATTATATTAGCCAATTGTCTGATAGCTGTAATTTGCAAAAAATAAAATCCATTTATTTGGTAAAAACTGTCTTTGAAAAATATTATTATTTTCCCATGGCACACCAAGCATTGTCTTGTTGTGCCACATCACACCATTTGCGGAGCAATGATCCAAACAAATAAGCAAACCATTCGGACACTAGATTGCAATTTACAATTTTTCTACAGAACACTGCAGAGTTTCTGACGAGATTATCAAACTCCACCCAAGATATCCACTTAAAGGGAGGTTACGAAGAAGCTCCACTCGCATACGACGCTATATGGGCAGTGGCTCTTGCGCTCAACAGCACCATCACGAGGCTGAAAACTTCAGAGCTTAATCGCAACAATGGACTTATACTTAATGTGAGTTGGATTAAACTATCATCCGGGAAATGGTTTGCTTGGTCGATTATTATTATAGCCTCATTATTTTTATGGCCTAATTTTTATCATTATTATGGCCTAAATTCATGGTCCCGGGGCTACCGTTGACTCGCCCATACTAATCTAATGTAATTTGGTGGATTCATCATTATTATGGATAGGATAGGATATTCATGTTAATCCCCGTCAATGGGAAAACTCCGCGGGCAATCGTCAGATCACCTTGCGCCCACTGTCGGGTTACAGAAGCTTATGTGGTGTGTTGTGCATGATTCACATGTTCCTTTAATTTGGTAGAACCCATTAATCCGCTGGGTTTAGGCAATGTCCGTTAAAGTGCCTTGCCCAAGGACACAACCGACTAGCTAGTGACCAGTTTCAAACCCAGGGCCGGTTTTAGGCCGATTTGACCGATTAGATCAAATTGGGCCCCACACCTTGAAGGGGCCCCGCGCTAGCGGAGGTCTTTCTGTATTACGAGGTTTAAAATACTACTGAAACGTAAAATAAAAAGTGAAATAATACTCTTTATCAATTTGTTATGCATCGTAACTAAGTCAAATTTATTTTTCTGTGTCTGCCTGTTACGTCATAATGAATATGGTTGCTAAACAATATATATATTGTATATATATATATATATATTTATGTTGATGACGTTAGCGACCAGTCTAGCGACCAGTATATATATATATTTATGTTGATGATATATATATATATATAATATATATGTTTGGAAGTAATACAATATATCGTAAATAAGCATCCACATTACCTTTAATTTGTTTTATAGCAAGTATTAAATGTCTATTTTTGTAGTTTGTATCTACTGGTATGTATTTTATGATATATAAACACCCATAAATTTTGCTATGAAGAGTAGGGGCCCCGCCATCACATTTCTAATTGGGCCCCGCGGTTTCTAGCACCGGGCCTGTTCAAACCTTAAACCTTTTAGTTGAAAGGTGTCGCACTAAACCACTAGACTAACCGGTCCGACTATGCCATTATGGCCGGAATTCATGGCCTGAATTCCTGGTCCCAAGGCTATACCCACCCCACGCCCATACTAATATAATGTAATGTGGTTGATTGATACACAGAATCCAAAAAATTATGGTCATGGTCAAAATGCCACCTCAGATTCTAATCTTAGCCCGGTAAAAATGACTTGTGATTCTTAAACAAGCCTGGTAAAGTATTAGTTTAGTTTATTTTTTGTTTTCTCGATAAAAACACAACGCAGGTCCTTTGATTAAAAATTGAAAGACAGGAAAAAAACGCAAAGCGACAGTCGTTAAAACACGTCTCCAATCAATTAATTAGTGTTGGTATATTAAGACATAGTCACCAAACCCACTGTATAAAAGATCAAAAATAAAACAAACTGAAAAAATTGTTTATAACAAAATTACGAAACATAAACCAAACCAAACTAAAACATCCTATTTTATTAGTGCAGGCTGTCAAAGGGTTAGAAACCTGAATTTACAATAGAATATTAAAGTTTATTCCTGTGAATGGGTAAACTAAAATGGCGTTAACACACAGGCAATCGTCAGATCTCCTCTTGCCACCGTCAGGTTACCGGAGCTATTGCAGTGAGTTATGAATGATTCACATGTTTCATTTATTTGGTAGAACCCAATATTCCAAAGGTTCAGGCAATGTCCATTAAGCGCCTTGCCCAAGGATACAGCCGATTTGCTAGTGACCAGTTTCAAACCTGCAACCCTTTGGCGGAAAGACGACACACTAACCCACCAGACTAATTGGTTGGATATGCACATATATCAATCCCTGACATTCAGTACCGCATTGTCATTATTTCAGTTTATAGCGAGCGCACACACAGATTAGTAATAATTATTTATCCGCTACTCCTGCGTGTTTGACCTTAGTTGCTGCTATTTATTTGTGGTACATTTGCTTTGTGGTTTAAATGCAGTGGTTGACTGTTCTATGTTATATTGCGATCATAATGTGTTCCTTTTGTTTTAGCTGTAGCGCTTAACCGTCAATTAAACCTTAATAAATAACGAATCCGACACCCAGGACACCAAGATAATCGGTCGGACAAATAACTATTCTCTGCCATTTAACACACCACGTTCCCATCCAGGACATGTACCGGTCACTTAACGCATCATCCTTCACTGGGATATCAGGAACCGTCGGGTTTGACTCCGACGGATCCAGGATGGCGTGGACCAAGGTCGAACGAATGGAAAACGGGACGTACAAGGAGATACTGATCTACCATACGGAGAAGAAAATCATGAAAAAGATAAATAAGATAAAGTCCGTACACTATAAGTTTTTTTTTGTTTAAATTTGAATCGGTTTCATCGATTTAGTTCAGTTTAACAACAATTGAGGAGAAGAGAGTAAAACTTTTTTTAGGTTTGGTATTTTTCTTATTTAGATAAAGCATATTCGCAATGCTGTTTTAATTTCAGGCCCATTAATAACATACAAACTGGTTTATTTCTCATTTTTCCTGTTTCCTTGCTACACTTTTTCATCGCTTCGATTTAGTGCTTCAAATAGATCGTATCAAATTTTAAAGTTAAGATAGAATAGGATATTTATGTATATCCCCATGAATGGGAAAATGTCGTTAACAAATCATCAATCCACTAGGTTCATGCAATGAACAACCGACTTGCTAGCAGCCAGTTTTGAACTTGAAACCTTTTGGTTTAAAGGCGACACACTTACCCATTAGGCTAACAAGTTTTTTGGCTACTGAAATACAGTCAGCAGTCACTATTTATTTCAGTTGGAAACAACCTCCGAAAGACCGAACGATGATCGTCTACCGGTCGTTAAAGCTATCCACGTCGGCTTTTGTGGCAGGTGGCTCCATGGCTGCGGCATGTGGCTTGTTCTGTGTGGCGTGTCTTGTCTTCACGTGGAAAGAAAGGGATAACAAGTATGTGATCAAAGTGTACTGACAAAAATTGTTTTTACTCTGCACCATGCAATGGAAAGTGGCAAAACCCTAGCCTGTCCCATTACATAGTATGTGTGGTTATTTATTATTCCTCAAATTAGCAACTAAATCATCTAAGAACAACATATGGTTATTTAACTATTTCACTTTTTTAAATAAAAGTTTAGTTTTAGTTTAGTCATTTTTTGCCCCAATATTAAAAAATGGCAAACAAATAAAATCACAACACAGGAACAGGAAAAGACGGCAAAACGAACAGTCGCTAAAACACGTCATTAAAAAAAGGATATAACTTAAAAAATATAGCGGACGTAGCTGCCAAACCTAAGCGATTTTTTTTAAATTCAAGGTAACATCAAAAATTCAAAACACATTAACAATATTTAGAGTAATTCACAGCAAAGGTTGCTGCGAAAGACCAAAGAGTCACCAAGTCAGCTGCACCCTTGTATTCATTTAAAAGTTATTATTAAATAAATAATTCAATGACATTTCTGTTTAAATTGACAGATTGGTGATATGCCCTGGTTCATCGCTGAATTGTGTCAGTCTTTTCGGGTGCATTATTTTACTTGCTGCGATATTTCTCTACGGTCTTGACGTCTTCGGTGGCACGATTTGTGAGGTTGGAGTTTAATGTTCATTTGTGGACGATTTAATTTAAGTCTTTAAAAAACAAATAAATGTAGATGTTAAAATATTATAGATATTCCACTGATTAGCTTGGTAGGTTAGAGCATCGGCTTTTAGTCCAAGGGTTGCTTCGTTTGTGTCTTTGGGCAAGGCCATTAAAGGACATTGCCTGAACCCAGTGGATTGATGGGTTCTAAATTAAATAAACTGGTCTATCATATACAACACACTGCAATAGCTACGGTAACCCGACGGTGGGCGCGAGGTGATCTGACGATTGCCTGTGTGTTAACCCCCTTGGTTTTCCCATTCACGGGGATAAACATAATGATCCCATTCATGTTTCATCTTCAAGATGCGAGCGTGGACACTTTCTCTCGGCTTCACGATCGCTTTCTCCCCTCTCTTCGCGAAGTTATGGACGGTGAACGATCTTCGTCAGAAGATGTTGTTTGATGGTACAAGCTCGAGGAAGAAGAAGAAAGACGTTAAAGTAAATGTATGTAGACCAACCTTTTTAACTGGCATTACTTCAAAGCAAGCTCTTTAAGTACCATTAAGACAATGTGCAGTTTCATTAACTTTTCCTTTTCTGCCATTTTTTTGTCCTACAGATTAGTCTGGTGGTTCAGTGTGTAGCCTTGCCGCCGAAGGGATGTAGGTTCTAAACTGGTCGCTAGCTAGTCTGTTGTGTCCTTGGGGCAAGACACATTACGGACATTGCCTAAACCTAGTGGATTGATGGATTCTACCAAATTGAAGGAACATCTGAAACATACACAACATACTGCAATAGCTAAGATAACCGACAACACAAAGAGGTAATCGAATTATTGCCATGTGTTATCACCCCTTGCGTTTTCTTTCCATTCATGGAAATAAAGAAATAAACATAGTTTAGTTTAGTTTATTCATTTTTTGCCCCAGTTTTAGAAAATGGCAAACCAATCAAATCACGACACAGGAAACAGCAAAACGAACAGCCGTTAAAACATGTCAAAAAAAAGGATATGATTTAATAAATATAGCGGACGCTGTCGCCAAACCTAAGCAGACATAAATACATAGATATCCTATTTAGTTAATTTTGACATTATCCTCCACCACCAGGTGGTGCTGAACACACAGACAATGGTTGTCATGGTAGCACCTCTTTTGTTGGATCTCATTGTTCTTGTCACATGGTCTTGTATCGATCGGCTTGCACAATCAAAATCGAAGCTTGCTCCTTATGTAAGTTGCGTTCTAAATTTTTATTTATTTTAGAACAGTTTTTTTATTTCATTTTTGCAACTACTTTTTTATTTAAATTTTAAAACCGGGTTTTGATATTGAAAATTACTCCTTACACTGTACTCCATCTCAAATAAACCAAATTTGTTTAGAAGCAAACTTCATATTTAAATGGTCTCTACATAAAAACAGTTCTCACCATATCTATTCTCATTAGATAAAACCAAAGTATACCCACATCCCAAGTTAAAGATCATTTAAACTTAAGGGATTTCTGCGATGAGATTCAATTATCATTTTTAAGTTAATCATATGATCCCACTGCTAATCGGTTGTGTGTGCAAGTCACTTGAGTGATCTGAGCCCAGTGGTGTATTAAACGTAACAATATTTTATCCTATTTTTACACACTGCAAATAGCATTGGTAACCTGATAAGGCTGACTGTTATATCTCCTACAACACCCTTTATCTCACCCATTAGGACACACATAAGTATCTTATATCTAAAAACCAATAATATATACAAGACTTTTTTATTACTTAATATAATTTCGATAACTTGTTACATCACGTGGAGTGCACTTCCTTAATATATGGGACAACATAATGGGTGTTAACGCACATGCAATCGTCAGATCACCACGTGTCCACTGTCGGGTTACTAGATCTATTACTGTGTGTTGTGTATGATTCACACATTTCTTCAATTTATAGAACCCATTAATCCATTGGATTCAGGCAATGTCCGTTAAGTGCCTTGACCAAGGACACAGCCGACTAGCTAGCGACCAGTCGACTCAAAAGGTGACGCACTAACCCACCAAGCTATGCGGTCGGACGAAATATTCCTTGTGATAACAAGCCTGTGCAAATTGTAAATCTTAACCACCAAGATGATTTGATTGTATGAACTACTTCAAAACTTTAAAATTCCATCCTGGTGTCCTTTTTATAGGAGGAAGGTGAAGTGATCGTCCAACCTGAATTGAAGATGTGTGGTTCAACGCATTTCCATATATGGATCGGTGTCATTTTTGCTTACAAGGTAGTTTGCTGCGAATATGTTGCTTTGTGCTGCAGCTCAAGGGCTATCACAGTGTGTGGCTGTTAGTCTGTTACCATGTGTTGCATCCAAACAAGCTGCTCGTGCAATCGTTTAAAGTGTCAATGGGCACCAGATAGTTTGACAAAGCTCTCCATGCGTTTTACTAACTTTCAGCTGACAGTTCAAAATGTTACCTATAAACAGCACTCATTTAGATAACAAAAGTGCTCCATAAGCATTGTTAGATACTTTTTATAACAATAGGAGCATATACAGCACAGAAAGATATGGCGTATCTATAAAAGATAGGATAGGTTATTTATGTTTATCCCCGTGAATGGGAAAACCAAGGGGGTTACCACATGGGCAATCGACAAATCACCTAGCACCCACCGTCGGGTTACCGAAGCTATTGCAGTGTGTTATGATTGATTCACATGTTCCTTTAATGTAGTAGAACCCATTAATTCGCTGGGTTCAGGCAATGTCCGTTAAGTGCCTTGCCCAAGGACACCAACCGACTAGCTAGTGAACAGTTTCGAACCTGCAACCTTTTGGTTAAAAGGCGTCGTACTAAACCACCAGACTAACCGGTCCGACGAAACTAACCGGTAAAGAAATGGCCATCATTTCGCACGATTTAATACATAGATTATGTTGCAGTCGATACAGCTTCTACTGGGTTCCTTTCTCGCGTATGAAAGTCGAAGCAAAATTGAGAGCAACAGCGACCATCGAACAGTAGCTGTGGCAGTGTACAACATAACTGTATGTTTTACCATCTGTTATATAGATATGGCCATCCCAGAAATAATATTCGAATAGTGATTAAATTAGAATTATTTTTAAACCTATCAATTCGAAATTACGTGGTCATGACGCATTATTTCATTAAACATACTTCTAATTCTAATTTTCCTTATAAATTTAGGTTAATAAGATTTTTGTTAGCTCTTTAAGTTTATTTTGTCCGGCCCGTTGGTCTAATGGTTAAGTGGGTCGCCTTTCAATCGAAAGGTTGAAGGTGCGAAACTGGCTAGTTGGTTGTGTCCTTGGGCAAGGCACTTTACGGACATTGCCTGAACCCAGCGGATTAATGGGTTCTACCAAAACTGAAGGAATATCTCTATCATATACAACACACTGAAATAGCTCCGGACACAACCGACTAGCTAGCAACCAGTTTTGAACCTGCAAGAAAGAAGATGCACTAATCCACTGAGCTAATCAGTCGGACTCATATGCATTTGCCCCACTATAATATTATCAATTCTTGGCTTAAAATTCACTTGCAGGTCCTCAGTCTTCTATGTGCGCCGATACTGATGATTCTTGGAGAAGAACCAAATGTTTCATTTCTGTTCCTGGCCGTCCCAATCATAGTGTGTATATCCGCAAGCATCGCGATTATTTTCATTCCAAAGGTAATATGTTTGGTTGATGCGGTTAACGTACGGTAACAATGTTGCTCTTTAGATTGTACCCATAGGTTATGATATTTATGTTTGTCGCTGTAAAAACTGTGTTTTAACATTGAAAATTGTCAGATTATGTCGTGAATATGCAAGTTAGTGTTGTTGCATTGGTAACCATTAGATTACCTTGCGTACGCCGTCTGGTTTCAGAACTAGTGCAGTTTGTTGTGTGTAATTAAGACATTCTTTTAGTTTCAGTAAAACCCATTAATCCACTCGGTTAAGGCAATGTTAACCAAGTGCTTTACCAAAGGACACAACCGACTAGCTATTGACCAGTTTCAAACCTGCCACCCTTTAATTGAAAGATGTCGCACTAACCCACCAAGGTTTTCGGCTGCTTTTGTTTTGTCTCATAGGAGCGTGGTTTCCTGAAAGATGAATTGTGGGTGTTTGGGTATAATTGTAACAAACGATAAAATTTTGTGTTAAAATCCTTGTGTTTTACTTCCAAAATAATTGTAACAAACAATCAAGTGTCCGACCCGTTAGGCTAGTGGCTTAGTGCGGCGCCTTTCAGCCGAACGGTTTAAGTTTCAAAACTTTTCGTTAGCTAGTCGGCTGTGTCCTTGGGCAAGGCACTTAATGGACATTGTCTGAACCCAGCGGATTAATGGGTTCTACCAAATTAAAGAAACAGGTATATCATACACAACACACTGCAATATCTCCGGTAACCCGACGATGGGTGTGAGGTGATCTGACGATTGCCCATGTGTAAACTCCCTTGGTTTTTCCATTCACGGGGATAAACATTAGTATCCTATCCCCTCCTATCCTAAATTTTGTCCTAAAAGCCTTTTGTAATACTCTCAAAATAATTGTAACAAACAAACACCACCGAACAAACCCCCTCACAGTGGAGAATGTTACGGAAGAAACCAAACTTCCAACGAACGAACTCTGGCAGAACACGACCGGTGAGAGCTGCCACGATGCAAAGCGAGCAATTCGAGTCAGAAGAGCAGAAGTTGGAACGGGAAAACCAGGAATTGCGTGATCGAATCTCCGAGGTGAGGCAATTAATATGAAGAAATATGATTGATGGCAATAGTTGGTGTGAAAGTTTGGTAGTTCTTCTAGTTATGGAAGAAGATCTAAATATTTTCTGAGAATATAATTCAATTTTTTTTAAAGCCCTCTAAAACTGATTATTATGATTGTGTGAATCACACACAACACATTGCAATAGCTCCAGTAACCCGACGGTGGGCGCGAGGTAATATGACGATTGTGTTAACCCTCTATTTCAATTAAAAGCCTTCTTGACTTAATTTAAGTTCATTTATTTTTGCCGTGGTATTAAATAACAGAAAATATAACAAATCACAAATATCAAAATTTGCAGGCAAATCAACAGATCAGCATTTTGCGGCAACGAAAGGCAGTGGTGGCTGGTTGCAATGGAGTTGGGTCAGCCACTACAGCAGAATGAATTAGATGTTGTCGACTTTCCCCTGTGTTTCACGTGTATTTGCTGTTGTGTCATTGATTTGTGTATATCGTTTCTCGGATGTGTTTTACTATGAAGGCTATATAGAACGACGTTATCTTTCGAACAACTAGTGATGCCTCCCTTGGTTTTGCTGGTTAAACTACGAACGTCAGAAAAATAAAACACTTTTCATCATGAACGTAAACAATCCTTCGCCGACGCATAGGTTTGTTAATACAAAATATCGCTTCTTATTTAACATAGGATAGGATATTCATGTTTTATCCCCGTGAATGGAAAAACCAAGGGGGTTAACATACACAGTCATTTGTCAAATCACCTTCCGATCTTTTGTCTAGTTACAGGAGCTATTGCAGTGTATTGTGTAACGATATTATTATTATGGTCCTGTCAATTTTTTTTATTGTCCACTAAGTAATTCGTATTACTTAATTTGGTATTCACTATACCATATCGTTGCGTGATTCCGGTCACCAAATTGAATTGTGAATGCACTTTGGAGATACACTCGGAGTTGATTTGGAGGTATATCGGAGTTGCTATATTTGTATATGATAGACACATTCCTTCAATTTGGTAGGACTTATTTATCCGCTGGGTTCAGGCAATATGTAAAATAAAGTACCTTGCTTAAGGACACAACCAACTAGCTAACGACCAGTTTCGAATCTACACCCTGTCGACTGCGGCGTTTCGTAATGATGTTCACAATGTCAAGTTTTAAATTGACTTCGTGCGTTTTATTTTTTAAGTTGGTGGATTAAAAGCATGCAACAGCCGGATGGTATTGTGTTCGAAACCATCCTCTAGCTGGTATGTTTTCTACTTTAGAAATTGACTTTGCGGTATTTGCGTGAACCCGTTGGAATAATGAGTACACTAAAATTATAGAAACGTCTTATTTTCTGTTGTTATTTCTTGGTAGTGCAAGGATTCTTAGCCAAAAAGTTCTGGTTATAAAATTGGGCAAGACAATAATTCTAAGTAATCAAAGGTAAGTTTAAAAGTTTTTGTTCATTAACGTCTATTTTGATAATGTTAGTTTGATAATTAGTTTATGTAAAGATAGATTTAATAATATGACAAAATACAAAAACGCCTGCCGATTAAACCTTATATTCGTGACATTAAATATAGAGTTGTCACTCAAAATCTTGCCTCACGAAGCCTTAATTTTTTGACAAAGTTTTCCCTTTTATTACATGTCTCGTTAACACGAATATGTGGGTTATATCTACAGCGGCGTTATAACCGTTGTTTGCGCCTGATTATGAAGACCAATTATCATTTTAACACAAAATGGTAATTTTTGATTTTATTGCGAATACGATTTCAAGGAAGAATTCCAATATTCATTATCTGTTCCTTGCCTGTAAACAAAAAAATGTTTTAAATTTAAGTTTTTTTTATTACAAAGCACACTTTGGGCTGATGTTCATTTCTATCACGGCTAAGATGGGACGAGGCATTTGGACCATGGTCAATGGCCTATCTTCTGTCTGGGCGGAGTTGGAGCAAAGTGGCGAAGCTTAAACCCGAATTAAAATTCCTAATCCATATACTTGGTTAAATTAAAACAAAATGTAACAAAATGCAAGTCTGTATTTGTGAGCAATCGTAAGTTAATAACCACCAGTTCAAATCGTGCCATTTAGAATGATGACGTAGTAAGGAACACGATTTTATCGCGACGAAAAGGTTTTGTAAATAACTGCTTGAAAAATAATTTACCAACCTTCGCAGATGTTATTTGATCAATATTGATCCAAAACCTCTTGAACTTCTAAAATAAAAATATTAGTGAACACGAAATGCGATGGGATATAGAATATTCATGTTTATCCCCGTGAATGGGAAGACCAAGGCGGTTAACACACGGGCGATCGTCAGATCACCTCGCGCCCATCGTCGGGTTACCGGAGCTATTGCAGTGTGTTGTGTACGATAGATACGTTCCTTCAATTTGGTAGAAACCATTAATTAGCTGGGTTTAGGCAATGTCCGTTAAGTGCCTTGCCCAAGGTCACAACCGAGTAGCTAGCGACCAGTTTTGCACCTGCAACTTTTGGGTTTAAAGGCGACGCACTTAACCGCCAGACTAACCGACCGGACGAAATACATTAAAAGTCGGGCGCTAGTTTTTTGTATTTGATCCAACATCACTGCTGGTTTCAATACTATAACGTCTGAAACGCCTTACGTTTAACACTCCTAATAAGTTCTAGACTATAGTTACTTGAATGTTACGTTTGTTTACCTTTAAAATTGAAGCTATCTCTATCCAAGTTATCGGAATCTGAAATCAGAAATTAATGATTATAATTTTAAAGCATAAAAATGTAAATGATTTAACCATCACCAACCTTGTTGTGGCCTTTGGTCTGCAAAGAAATAAATAAAGTGTTTTATATTTTTGGAAATAAATAAAAACCAGTTCATACAGCACACAGCGAAAACGGCAATAAAAAATATTTTGATAATGCAAGAAAAAATATTATTTTTGATAATGCAAGAAAAAAATATTATTGAATAACTTGTTTCGATAAATAAACGAATGAGCGGCTAACTGCTTATTGTATAAGGATTTTCAATAAAGTTAAACAACACTGGATATGGGACTTACTAAAACTATAATGGTAACGGCGGCGGCGTCTACCCCACCAAGCGTCCACACTTTCGTTCGTCATCATCAACAAACCAATCAAAAGTGCTACGAAGATCAACTTGTTCATCTGAAAATATGATGTTAAAATGTATGGAAAAATTATGTTTTATTTCCGTGAATGAACGTGGGACATATAAAACATTGACAACAATCAGATTACTTCTGATAATCATTATAAATCAACTTATTAGTCAGATTGATCATGCCTACCGTCGGATTACCGAAGCTATGACAAGGTGTTAAATATGACCGAGACGTTCCTTTACTTTAGTAGAGATAAATAGGTTGCATTAGAACACAGCCGACGAGCAATCAACCACACCAACTCAATACAAACACAAAACCAACAACACCAAACTTACCTTGTTTTGGTATATTTGCAAAGTGAATACCCTTCATAGAAGAGTTGTATTTATACCACAGCTGTCTACTGTTTAACGACATTGGCAAGCTGTTTTGTAGCATTGTTTAACTGTAATATATTTGTGGGAACAGGATATACTTAGTAATATATTTGTGGGAACAGTATATTCTTAGTAATATATTTGTGGAAACAGTATATTCTTAGTAATATATTTGTGGCAACAGGATATACTTAGGAATTTATCTGTGGGAACAGGATATACTTTGTTGCTTACAATCGATTTTGAAGAGCAGAGTTCGTTGGCGCGAGAATTTTTGAGCGATCTCACACCAGAATTTATTTTCTATTATGCATATATTACTCGGGAAGGAACCATTATGAATATTACTCTTTGAAACAATCCCTGACAACGGTCCATTGTTAAGTTTCCGTGAGAATGGTCGCTACATTGCAGATAATCGGTTGCTGCAAATAGAGCAGTTCAGTGGTCAATGCAATGCTATGGCGAGATGGGACTATCGACACATTGTCCACGCACTCCTCAATCCATTTTGGTTGCAACACCGACATCTAAAGTGTATAATGCTCACTAAAATAAAGATTAACTCTAAATGGTTTTTGTTAATTTCCGTCCGATTACCTTGTTGAATTAGTGTGTCGCTTGCTAGTACTCTACCTTGAAACCATTAGAGTAGTGTATTTCACGAAATGGAGAAAAACGTCTGAATCATACTCAAGTCTTTTGATTCAACTGATATTTATTGGCATCATTAACGACAAGCGAAAAGAGTACAATGTATCATAGCCCCAACAAAGTTTCTCACGATGATGTTATAAAGTATTGAATAAAATTCAATCTGTAGTTGTTGACATTGTTACAAACGCCGGTGACTAGTTCAGGGGATAAGAATACTTGCAGAATACTTCATCAAAATGCACCAATGTCCATTTTATTTCAAAGCTAAACTTTAAATGAAGAAATATGACATTTTATTGGGTAATACCAGAAAGTACTGTTGCGTCAAGTGACTCACAAATGCAGCTCTGACGTCATTGACGTCGCTATTTAGTCTTGCAACATGTCGAATAACATCTGGCGGGCCAGAATAAAACAATCAGCAAGCCGGATTTGGCCCGCGGGCCGTAGTTCGCCCATGTCTGGTCTACGCTCTACTAGATCTATTTCTTTGTATATACGTCATAGACGCTATTAACACAATGATTGATGTATTGAGTCCAGAATTTATGTTAACACTAGATGGCGAAGCAGAGAAAAATGTGTTTGCAGAGGCATAATATCAATCCAGATATACGATGGTGTGGTCGAATGGTTAACGCGACTGATACATATACCTTACTGTAAACACAAAATTGTCTTAGGGACGAGCCCATTATGGGTTCGAAACTGAGTTTGAAAAAAAAACAGCCTAGTCATGGTAACTGTATAGCGTCATGTTTTGATCTAGCAGTGTTTGCAGTAGCTGCACCAACCCATCCTAATAAGTCTAAGTGGCATTTAAAATTCTCTAAATACCACCCAATCTTATAGCATAGATTCGATCTAAGGTCACTTTAGTGAAAAAACAAAATGAAGCTAAAGTGTAGCTAAGAAGTTATTTCTTTTTTTACCGAGCCAACTATCGAATCCATTGAAGGCTTTGTCACTTAGACCGGTTTTCTATAGAAATGGCTTATGTGTAGGTCGAATTAACCATTCGGCCACACGACCGTAGAAGTAGCTTTTGTGTATCTTTTTTTAAATCGGACTTTATTTTGTGCTTCGTTGAAATAGTTATTTTTAAAAGCGGTTACCTATTGAATTACATAACCTGGCTTTACCTGGAAATGCAAAAAGGCGTTGTACAAGGGTTCGAAATATGCAACTATAGCGTCATATCGAAGTATAATTGTTGTATATAGTGGTAGTCTATTATTACTTATCACAGGTTACCGGCGTGTGGCCGAATGGTTAACGCGACCGATACGATTTTTCAATGATACACAAAAACGGTCTTTAAGAGGTACCCTTTAGGGTTCAAAACCAAGCCCGATCAAAAATTCACTTTTAGGCAGTTATAATAGAACGTAATTTCCTTAATTGTTTTATGTTTCTAAAATCCGGACCCCTTAATGTAAATTAAAACAGGTAAATCACTGAATTGATGTTCAAATGAACCTAAAAAGAATTTAACTGCGTAAATTATTATTAAATATTTTTTATTCTAATTTTCTGGATATGCGTTCATGGAAATCCCCTTATTCGAGAAACACTAAACTAAACCTCTAAACCGGTTTGGGGCAGGTGTATCGTCTGAACCGGAGCAGAACTGCATTTTTAAATCTTGAAAACCCGAACTGAACCAGAACCGGGTATTTTGAATACGAACGGACCAGAACCGAAACCGAATCCGTGAAATAACCGCTTCGACTCACTGCATAAATGCCTATTCAACAACACATTGGGTATTTACGTGTTCGTTCGTGGTTTTAATGTTATGCTGTATATGAATCGTTCTCACTAACCAATTGGTCACACAAAAGCATTTTTGCGATTTTTTTTCTTAGCAAAATGTGGTTAACTCTCGGTATTATAATTTCAATCTGCTAGCCACAGGTATGCAGGTTTTATTGTGTTTGTTTTATTAGGCGGTAATCACCCGGTGGTTCCACGAAAGCATCACTGCTGTTTTCTGCGTAGTTCCCCAAAACAAGTCATCGTTTTACCAGCATTGCAATTTTTCAGCTTGATCGAAATGAACAGTGGATATGACACAATCGTTTACATCTGTCTCGTTTCAATGTCTGCAGGCTATGTCTCGCGTAGTTTTCAGCTGAATTCATTAATCATTTTCAACATTTGAGTATCGTCTTACTACTTCCGAATTGCAAGTGTGACGGATGGGAAGCTGGTTGCAAACACACACGCACATATGTATTACTGCACCACACCAGGTTCGTTTAGTTTGGCTACACATCCGAGCTTTAATGATAATACAAAAGAAGAAAAGTGTTATTTTCATGATTGCTATGTATTTCACCAGACCACAAGCCCACTGTAAGCCCCAATTAATCGTTTCCTCGAAATGAATAGTTATTTTATTTTACGTAGCAATTCTTGCCTGCAAGCGACTCGGTGGCAATTTTCCGTTAATTTTGGTGGATGTGTCGCACAGGTGATAGATGCAGACAAAAACAACACGGAGGACAGGGCTCTAATCTCACTCTTGCCGCCGCTATGAACGCTGTACTTCAAGCGTGCTAGTGATATTAGATAGCGTTGTGTCTGCTGGTTCGGGTTCAGGTAAAGTTAGGCAGTTACAGGTGACATTTCTACGCGTGATGTCTATTGATTTCTTCCGTTCCGGTGCGTACAGTTCGTTTGACGTGTGAAATTATATCGACATATGTAGCAGCAAAAGGTGAAGGTAGTATAATTAATTCAGTCTGATCAGTTTTTAATTTATTTACTTGCCTATGCTGCAGTAGTCTTATTTATAGTGACAGTTCATTGTTTTAAATCGATTTAGGGACCTTTGACACAGAAGATTTATAAAAGAATCATGTATATTTTTACGATTAGTAGCCAATATATTTGCAGTCCGGTTCCTTTTTCATTAAAAGCTTATTCCAGTGTTAGATGTATAAGGAAGATTTGAATGGTTAGTAAACAATCTATTTATAGTTCGGGTTATAGGCATCGAATTAAAGGTTTATTCCACAGCAAACATAAAAAGAAAAATAGTTGTACATCAGTTAGTACCCAATCTACAATTCCATTTGTACCCAATCTACAATTTATTTGTACTGCCAAGTTTGCTTCGTTATGAAATATATTTTGAACAAACAGCCTACGTGATTGTCTCTGTTGGCCACAGCGGAATTTCCCAAATTAGAAATCACACAGTGGCCTGTACCACCACAGTGTGCCTACTTGCCTCAGTTCCACTTATTTCCCAGGATGCTGTAATGAGGCGGGGATTACGGTTGAATATGACGACCAAATATAGTAAAGTGTGTGTAAGGCTGTATCAGATGTTTGCTTTTGCGATCAGATTTGTACCGCGCTAAGTTTTGAACTCATGATGGGCTGGTCAGTAACGCCGTTTTCTATAGAAATCGGTATATGAATCGGCCGCGTTAACCATTAGGCTGTACGAGCGGTATGTTGTGCGGTTCGTTGAGCTAACGTTCGGTTCAGATTATAATAATTAAACACATATTGCCGGTGTGAAACCATGTATGCTGATCCGTTCTTAGCTGAAACCGGTTCAATACCACAGTGTGGAACGTAAAAATGCGTTTCAATGAATCACATTTTGCCTATGAATCACAAACCGAGGAACGTTTGCAACCAAACAGACTAGCCGTTGCCAATTTTCGCCAGAACATTAAATCGCCGTGTAATGTTTAATCATCCGAAAATTCGCCAATTAGCAAACCAAAAATTGCAATTATCAATTTCAGAAAAAAATCGAAAAATCAATTTGTTTTGTTATTCCTCGTAAAATCGAATGTCCTGCAAGGGGAAGGTTATATAACCAACGTCTATAGGTGTTGTTGCGAATGCTATTCTGTCAACTAATTTTGTTTTAAAAGCGTGACGAATACTCACAAGCAATGACCAACACGATATCGTGCAAGGGTCCAATGCATCGCTCGAATTACAAATCGATGGAGTTGGCACGAGGTTGTAACCAGAGAGTTAATATACACAATACTACGTGCTTGACATGAATTCCGCGTTATTTATAGTGTTATTTCAGCCATATCAAAGAAAACAGATGAGTCACGACTACAGCACAAACAATATGTCATGATTTTGCTTATCAGATTAGCGTGACGTTAATACAGCCTTGCAAAGTGCTTCCAAAACTTAAATAAACCTACTGACCTAATTTGTCAAAATTTTGAATATCTATTTTTAATTCTTGACATTTGACATTTAGCGTCCGTGGCATTTAACAGGGTAAATATCAAAACGAACATGCATTCTAATTATCGTGGCTTATCGAGGTAATTAGGCTCGATTAGGAAACAAATCGATCCAAATTCTCCTTGACATTTTTATAACTAAAATAATCACCATGTATTATGCATAAGAGCGTGGTTTAAATTTTTAATATGATATTTAAAGCACTGGTAATATTTCAATTAAATCTTTCAATCAATGATAAGAAAATTTGTCGTGCGCCAATGGTGTGGTTGTATTCAATGGCCTTTGTGGGCGGTAGATTGACTCCAATTGAAATGGTAAAATTTCCGTGGATTTTAGACAAGGGTTTTTTTTGCGCGGTTATTTGGACCTTTATTTTAAAACCATGGATTTTACACGCCAACCCACTTGAATGCATTATAGGAAGAGGACAGGGCGCGTATGGGCAGCTTCAGGTTACCATTTCCTACGAATGTCTGCGCAAATAATAACCGCATCAGCTATTTACCTTGTGATAAACGACTATAAAACAGTCTTATTCCGATTTCATTGCACGTCCACAGCAATACAAGATGGCGGCAAGATAAGCTGAAATTTAGAGACAGTATGACACAGCTCAAATAGAACGATGGTGTTAACGATGGGGTGAAAAGTTAGATCCGTTAAAAAAGCTAGAATAACTGTAATTAGTATATGTAGACGCACATATATGTAAATATATTTACCTCTACGTACATACACCCATATGTTTAAGTCGTTTGCATTACGCTGCATAAACAGACATGCAATGACTGGTATAATAGTCCTGAAGTTGTTTATAGTTTTGTTGTTAACTGTTAGAGATGTCTGATATGAATGCAACAGCCCAAGGAAATGTAAGGTAAGTCATCATACCGGTACAAGTTATTTTTCTTATTTTTTTACTGTATAGAATTAGGATAGGATAGAATAAGTAGTTTATTGCCTGCATAGAACTACGATAGCATTGAACACTTAGTTTATTTTTTGTATTGACCTAGAATAGGATATGTTTTTTTATATAACGTGTAATCGCAATAGGTCCAACGGTGGGCGCAAGGTAATCTGATGATTCCCCGTTGCGTTTTCCCTTTTACGAGGATAAACATGAATATCCAATTGAGACAACCCCCGCAATTTAATTCACTTTCATAATTAATGATGGTATATCACATATTCATTCTAGATTAAGTGCTTTTGAGGGGATACATATCAATACTAGCTCAGCTATTATAATTCAACTGTTGTTACATACACCTAAAGCGTTTAATAATTTATGTTTTGTGTTTATAGTCCCGCATTATTGTTGTGGCACAGAAATTTTCATGTCTGAATAGAATTTGAGGAGTAAGTGTCAGTTAACGAAACTTTTTACAATCCAGTTACATCCTACCATTTGACACAGCTGGGCTTGTCGTTGCTTCCGTACTCCTTATACCTTTTGCTGTCTTCGGAGCAATTTCCAACATCTTAACCGCTTGGGTGATACTTAGGTCCCCAAGACTCAAGTAAGGAGTTATTTTGTGACAGAGAAATTGTGTTTTTAACAGGTGTTTTGTGATCGCGTTGAATTGTCACTTGAGCCGTTGTTATATGGCAGGCACTAGCAATCGTCTGATCACCTCGCACTCACGATCGAATTACCGGAGTTATTATGCAGTGTGTTGTGTATGAGTTCCTTCAATTTGGTAAAACCCATCGTTCCACTATGTTTTGTATACGAATCGGTCGCGCTTACCATTCGACCAAACTACCTCTTAAGTTCCGAAAATTACGTGATTGTGCGGCCGAATGCCAAGAGCGACTATTTCATTTTTGGTTTTTCGTTAATTTTTATTTTCATTCGAAAGTTGTCCCGATCAAAATTTACGATTACTTATTAGCGCTATCAGCGAACTAAACCACGTTCTAGATAAGAATTCAATTTTATCCGAAGTGTGGTTCCTTGAAATTTGAGCGGGTTATGAATAATTAAATCCAAGTTCCACGGAACCCCCTTCATAAAACGATCCGACTATTTGTTCGGCGCTACAACTTGTCCGTTCGGAAATGAGACATCTTCGATAATCCGACTATGGCAGGATGCCATCTCTCAACCCCGAACATAAGCATGACTATCCTATATCCTAAAGACACTGAACCGTAATTTAAAAAAGTAAAACTTAATGTTAAAAATGTAAAACTTAATGTTAAAAAAAGTAAAATTTAATGTAAATAAAGTAAAATTTAATGTTAAAAAAGTAAAACTCACTGTTAAAAAAGTAAAATTTGAATAAAAAAAGTAAAACTCAATGTTAAAAAAGTATAAGTTTATTTAAAAAGTAAAACTTAATTTAAAAAAAGTAAAACTGAATGTTAAATAAGTAAAAACTTAATGTTAAAACAGTAAAATTTTATTTAAAAAGGTTAAACTGAATGTTAAAAAAATAAAACTTTATTTTAAAACGTCAAAATTATTGTTAAAAAGTTAAAAAAGTAAAACTCAAAAGTTAAAAAAGTTAAAATAAATGTTAAAAAAGTAAAACTTAATGTTAAAAAGGTTAAACTTAATTAAAAAAACAAACTTAATTTTAAAACGTAAAAATTATTGTTAAAAAATTAAAACTTGATATATACTAAAAAAAATAAAACCTTATATAAAAAAGGTAAACTTTTTCCTAAAAAGGTAAAGGGTGATGTTAAAAAAGTAAAACAAAATGTTAAAAAAGCAAAAAAGTAAAAATATTAAGTTCCCAGGTATATTTTATAACTGACAATTAACCACTACAACTTCGGCATATGCATTAGACAAAAAAACATTTCAGTTAGACCAAAAATGCAAAAATGTGATTCAATTTTTTTAAACTTTCTCTGCAGAAGTACTTTCAATCTTTTTATCGTGAGTTTGTGCGTCAGTGACTTCTCATCCGCGCTGATGAGTCCTCTGGCGCTGTATCAGAGAACGTGGGGGTTTGGAGTCTGGTCCATATCTCAGCCAGTCTGTGGGGTGAGGATGATATATATTTATTTTTATTCGTTTTTTGGATTTAAGGATGATATCCTTATATTTATTATTTTTTTGATTTAAGGATGATATCCATTTATTTTCATAATTTTCGGGTTTAGGGATGATATATATTTATTTTCATCATTTTTTTATTTTTAAGGATGATATATTCTTATTTTCGATCGTTTATTTCCGGTTTAAGAATTATATATATTTATTTTCATTTTTAGGGGGCGGGTTTTAAAGCAGCGTTACTAAGACTATTTTTAATATAGAATTCGGTATATGAATCGGTTGCGCTAACTTATCGGCCGCACAGTTATTCTACCGATTCTTCCATTTGGCTGTGCTAACCATTCGGCCACACAATTGTTTTGACGCTGGATTTTATTTTTAGATTATGTGGGGACTCGAACATTGGACTTCTCACGTCACTTCTCTTCACATCATGTGCTTCACGGTTCTAAGATTCGTGTCGGTCCAGTTCCCATATTACTTTGGCAGGATCAAACCTCACCATGCCAAGGTTTTTATTTCTTGGCTAATTTTCCCCCCATTGACCCACCTACCATGGGTTAAATTCAATTTTTAGCATTGCCTTCTCCGGTTTAAATATGCATCACATAGAACATAACCAAATACGATAAACCGACGCTTTGCACAGGAGCAAAAATTTTTTGTATTTGCTAAGTTTCGAGCACTATATGGGCCCGTACCCAAGACCCTTTTTTATATATATTATCCTGCACTGTAAACTGAAAACTATAGTTCCGGCCACCTTAAACCATGGTCCACCTAATCCACCTATGGGTTGTGGAATTCCACCCACAGGTGGAATCATACACCCCAGCAAAGCGTGGCAGTATCCACCCGGTAGGTTGGTGGTAAATTCCACCTAAAATAGGTTTTGTCCACCTACATTTTTATCCACTGCCACCCCTGTAAATGGGGTTTACCACCTTTGTGCGTGGTGTTTACCACTTTTACTGCCCTTAGAAACCACCCTGGGGGGTGGCGTTTAACCACCCTTACGCATGGCGATTCCACAATCACAACCACCCTTGAGAATGGTCACAATACAGCTTAAAGAAATTTATTTTGGTACATAATAAAAGCAGTATGAACAATGCAACTATAACAAGTTTATAATGCGTTGTACCGACATCATTCTTCGTTCTATGGGTATCCCAAGCAGACAGCAGATAAACTGTATTGTTTTTCTGATTTTTTTTGGTATCACAATATCAAAAATCCAAAATACACTTATAAGAAGGCAGAGTCCCTCTTCCATATCACTTGCGCTGCACAATTCTTTATATTCAACAAATATTTTTAGTTGATTATCTTTAAGAAACATGACAGGGTAGGGATGCTTTGGTTTTTCTTCTAAATCCTTTTCCTGAAATATTAATGGGCGATCAGCGGTTAAATATTTCTGGTATAAAACTGTTAAGTCAGTACTGTAAACAACCATTCAATCACTAAAATCCAATTAGTATATATATGCTTCGCAAAAAAGACATTATTAGTCTCTTATTTTCGGAAGACCAGGAACTAAAACCAAACTTACAGATATATAAGAAAGTAATCAGAATATGTACTCTCCTTGAACGCTTGTGGGAGAAGGGACAAGATCTATTGGTATATCTATAATGTGATAAAATTTCAGCTTACAGAATATTTCTCTGTACCTTATTAGGTTCAAAAACTTCACCACCCAAGCTAAAATTAAAAACATTATTGATTATGCCTTGAGTATTTTAAAAATCGTAAACCCTAAACAAAAAAGAAATATTTTGACTCACCCTTTCCTTTACAATAGGCAGTTACTGCTGGTGAAGCCAGGTTAAAATTGATAAGTTTCTCTTTTAATCTAACTATCTTGAACTTGTCTAGCGCCTCGATCAAATTTTCCTTGACATCGCTTTTGAATATTGCATTTGCTTCATTTAAAACCTGCAAAATAATTCCAACTGAGCAAGCTGCCACTATTGATTGCAACCAAACTTACAAAATAAGCGAATTTTAGTGCTGGATAATTTCCCAAAATGATTCCTATATCATTTGCTTTCTGGACTTCTTGTCGCCTGGCGATGTATGACCTTCTCATTCTGTCCTCTATTACTTCATAATCTTTGTTCACTTTAGCACATTCTTCTTTAATCTTTCTTATGTGGCACTGAATGCTTTCAGGATCCTCATTTATTGTATCATAACTCTGAAAAAATATATACAGGTATTGAGGTATAAAATGGTATATTAAGATGAATTTGGCCTAAAGATGTTCCTTTTCTAACTACTGGTGTGTGCTTTACTGAAAAAATATTTAATGTCATTTTAGTATGTCTCTGGTAACTGGATACTATTGCTATTGCACTAACCACAATTTGTCTTTTTGCCGGTGAAATACTTTCTATTGTTGACACTGTCTCTGGAGCTTTTGGTGACTTTCCAAAGCCATATTTTCTTTTCATAATTCTTACTCTTTCGTTGTTAACAAGTGGCCTCCTCATGTCTCTGAAACTCTGACGAAGGCTTTCAACCCATGTTCCCTGCAACAAAATACCCTTTAAAAGTAGGAAAGGCCACTGTTTTTATATTCTCATTTTAAAACATTTCTGGTACACACAATTTATAGACCTGAAGACATGACATTATTAGCCAATTAAAAAGGATAATGAAATAAACACTCACAGTACAATCCTTGCTTTTTTTGTCTGCTAGTTGAGGGTATTTTTGTACAAGGGTAAGGCATACGGATCGATATTCAAATGGTGATGGATATCTAAGATAAAAAAAGATTTTTATATCTGTAGTAGTAAGCGTTGGCCTTTGGTAAATAGTAAAGTTGGGTGACTTGATCATACAAGACAGGCTTTAGGTTCGATCCCAAAGTCTTAAAAGGGCAATTATTGGTAACTGTCTGTGGACATGCGGTTATTCTCTAATTATAATCTAGTGGAATTTTAAAAGGTTAATCCAACAATAAAATCACAGGCTAAGTAACCTGTCTAACATATGTAACAATAAAGCAGCACAATGTAACCGTTCTGGCAACCTGACTGTGGGTAGTTGAATAGTATGGCTAGTGACTACGGTTCCATGACAACTGAACCCCTTACAACTGAACCCCTACAACTGAACCCATTTACAACTGAACCCCTTTTAACAGAACCCTTTTAACTGAAAATGGGGTTCAGTTGTAAAAAGGTTCAATTGAACTGGGTTCAGTTGTAAAGGGGTTCAGTTTAAAGGGGTTTAGTTAAAAGGAGTTCAGTTGTAAGGGGCTTAATTGTAGGGGTTCAGTTGTAAAGGGTTTAGTTGTAGGGGTTCAGTTGTAAGGGGTTCAGTTGTAAGTGGTTCAGTTGACTGGTCACCAGTGACTACACACAAAATTATTTTTTTTGTAGTTATTGCCAGGCTTATAGAGTAAAAATGCTTACAACTCTTGCGCTGAAACTGAGTTGAACAATATTTGAAGAATTTTTCTTCTTGTTGAAGCAGTAACTGGATTTCCCGTGATAGATATTTCATTTAATTCCGCTTTTATGTTTAATGGAAAATCTGGTAAGATAAAGTTTAGCAGCCAGCCTTTATTGGAAGCACCTTCTGTTCTGCATGGTGAATCGGGAGTGGATTCAAAAGAAACATCTACAGAAATGTTTAAGAATAAAAAGACCGGTTAAAAAAACAACCACACTTAAGGGTGCTTTACCTGCACTGAAGTTGTGACTGCTTATGGTTGAAGAGCTCGCAGCTACTGTGACATCCGACTCTAGGTCTTCATCTAAATAAACAACCAACCAGTACAAATACTAAGTCACAATCAACTCAAAACCATAAGAAACATATTTTGATTAAAATTTACCTGAGTAATGAATCATTAGGCGGGCTTTTTCTGGGACGTCATAACTCTCATCCAGAGTGACCCACTCCTCGAAATCATGGTCAAAAATTTGAATATCGACAGCTCTCTTTAACTGAAACACTCTCATAACAGAGTCGTATATTTCTGATTTTTCACAAGTAACAACTTTTTTTGTGTTACCCAATTGAACAAGTAAATGAGGCATTCTAAAAGGTTTATTCAAAGGCTATAAAGCAGTATGCTAATTAATCTGAATAAATAACATGGCATTAAGGTTAATTATTTATATTTATACAAACAACAAAAACATTTCTAAAATTGATAAGCTCACAAAAAAGTACAAGGCATGATGAAATTAACCTTAAGGTACTGGTAAAGAACAAGCACGACATCGCAAACGTATATATATTAACCTTCCTGTTTTTAAGTTAAACGAATAAATTGAAATAAAACTGTTCCTAGGGTCCTAGAGAAAACGTATTGCAATACAGGCTACAGCAACAACAGGCCCACATCCACATGCACCTCACGCTGAAGGTCTTTCTATAGACTAGCAACAACCTACAAACATTGATATGCATCTAGGCTATTTAATAAAATAGTTAAGATAATATAGTCTAACTGAATTTAAGCTTATCTAACATAGACCTAAAGCATCCTAAAAAACTTTCTTTGTCGCTGAAAGAGTTTTAAGTTAAGTTTAGTACTATCCTTTTCACGTGAACCCGCAAGCACATGTCGTCATTTTTTTTTTTTGTCTTTATAATGTTTATCATTCGAGAACTAAAAAATGGCGCAATGCTTGAACCAATCAAATGCGACTTAAATTATTTGTGCGCATGCGCAGTGTTTCACAATATTTTACAGCAACAACAAAATGTTCCTTTGCAGGAGAAATAAACTGCAGCTTTGACTAAAACGGTCAACATTTATTATTTCAAAACGTATTGCTTTAGTAAAATATCAAGATAAAGATTTCGAGGTTTAAATATTCCTATCCTAACATAACAGTTAGTCAAGAAGACTACATGTGTAGGCCTAAATTGTATTTTTTCATTAAATATAAAGAAACCAGGTAGAACAACTTTCGATGGATATATGGTGCGTATATATGTCATTGCATCAAACAAGTTGCTGTAGCAACGGCTTTAGGTTGATTTAAGCGCTTGGTGTCGAGTTCCACCCGTATGGTGAAATAACCACCTTCGATACACGAAACCCACCCCTGGATTTTTAAAACCACCCTATTGATTTTAGTACGTGGGATATAACACCTTAAAAGATGGACTTGTCCACACAGGAGCCCATGTTGTAAAATTTACACGATTTTTGGGGAATACACACCTTAGCATGTAATAATTCCACGCATCGAATTGTAAAATTCCACCCTCCAAAAACGATTCCACCCTTACAGTTTACAGTGTGTATACGTATTGGAACCTGTATACGGGGTTCATATACCAATTCCATATATAAAAAATGGACTGAGTAACGATCGAGCCCATCATGGGATCGAAACTGAGCCCGGTAAAAAAATGAAGAAAAAATCCTGTATACGTATCGGTCACATTGACCATGGGCCTTTCAGGGCAGCACTAGTCGGTTGTGTTCATAGGCTAAGAAGACTTAGCGGAAATCGCCTGAACCAGTGAATTCATCGATTGTGCTAAAACTGATGGGACATTGAAATAATTTACGACACACTGCATCAGCTTCGGTAACGCGACAATAGGCGCTACTGCCGCCATAGTATAACCTGACGACAGTTAATTTCACGATTCCCAGTCTGATAATGCTCCATTGCGTATTTATGAGGTAATCTGGCGATTGCTTGCGTGATTTATGCTCATTGCATTCACTGGTATAAAACATGTTTATTTCATATAACTTGAATATATATGATCCTAATAAATTTGCGTTTGGGCCTGCTATAGCCCTATGGTGCTTTCCACCCATGGGAATAAGTATCCAATATTGCCCTATGGGTAAAACAACGAAAGGTGCTGTAACACGGGTGTTTTTTAGATTTTGTAGGCTGCCCGGTTATCAGATGATCTATTACAATTTGTTGCGATGATTAAGACATTGCTGGAGTCTTTATTTAACGCAGTTATCGATTGGGTACAGACAGTTTTTTATTGCAATCCGAATCCATCAATATACTCTTTATAATCGGTGAAATAGAATGATTGTTTGTTTTCACAGATAATAATCAGTGTCTTTTGGTTTGTAACGCTTGGAACGAGCTTCGTCCCCTACTACCTTTGGTCACACGTGATCGACAGATCAGATCTCAGATTTCCTCCTACTTTTCCTCAATGTATTATAATGGGAAACAAGTAAGTCACAAGTTTTGTTTAACTATCACATAATAATGATGGTATTAGGTTACCTCAGGGTGTCAAACTCGTTGTTTTTTAAGGGCCACATTGCGTTTTGAAAATAGTGCCAAAGCCCGTGAATTTTCGATCTAGTATTCATAAAGAATATTTTTAGTTGGTATAGTTGTAAAGCAATTATTATCACGCGTTTGATGGCTCCGCCATGAGTTTGACACCTCTGGGTTAAGTGGTATAAGTGTGATTGATGGGACGTTACAAACCGTAAGGATGAATCCCTACACAACAAACAGTGTAATCTTGCGCGCGTGCGTTCGTAAGTTAACTAGCTGACTCATGATTTATTATAAAAGAACTGCATGTCTTTAATTTGTTCTTTAGTAAGCTATAAACAAATGTTAACTTATAAAAGTAAATGATTTATACACCAGTCCCCACAACCAGTGTGCCGCTACACAATGCTGGGTGTGGCACAAGAAAATTATAACTTTTTAAACACAGTTTTTACCAAATAAAAAGGATTTTAGTGTTTTTGCAAATATGAATATTACGGCATTGTACAATGCGTGCCGTAGAATTTAGTAAGTTTATAAATGTACCTCGAGTGAAAAAAAGTTGCGGAATATTGATCTATACTTTAACTAATGTAAGATACAAAAAAGGAAATACAACTGTACATTACATTACATTTATATGGGCAGGAATTTAGGCCATAAAGGCCAAGACAACTATATTAACCTTAACCTAGGCCTGCATATACCTCGAACTAGACCTGCAGTGTTTTGCCCACAATAGAGAAATTGTTACAACTTTTGCTCATTGCATTGTTCAACATGATCGGATTAGTACATGACAGAACCGTCCAGTCACCGAATGTTATCGACCACACTGCGTTTTATCAGACAGCTCGATAAGCTAAGATAAACAGCTTAACATTTTTAGCAGATTGACAGATTTTGTACATTTAAAACGACTTAATTTATTAAATCTATTCAAGGCTGGGTAATTTCTTTTATTGGGCTCAGTTTCGAACCCATATGGGCTCGTTGAACTCGTTATACCGATCGGTCGGGTTAACCATTAGGCCACACGTCCGTACACGATGGTTAATTTTATCACCCATGATGAAAGCCTCGCTAAATGTCGTCGGGTGGTGCGGCATTGGTAGAAAAATGGTCGCTTTGTGGTCCGAACCAACTTTAATAAATCACGATATGTTTTACATCGTAGCAAGAATGACCTGAAGTACATCAAGGCAACGTTCGCACTCTACGTTTTTATCCCCATCATTTTGGCGACAGCCCTTTCTGTTGGTATCGCGGTGGTCGTAGTACAAGCGAGGAAACGAAGAATACGAAGGGATATTCGTAAGTGAAAAACCCAAATTTCAAGTTCTTTTCCAATGGCCTATTAAAAAGCAATGTAAACAGTTGAATTCTGAATCTATGGTGTGTTATCGGATAGACATTGATATGCCTACAGTTTTGTTTAAACCTTTATAATACACTGGGTTTAAGCATCGAACATTTTAATTTTTACCGGGTTTAGTTTCGAACCCATAATGGGCTCGTTGTTAAGACCTTTTTGACTACAGTTCGGTATTATGTTAATCATTAGACCACACCCATCGTATCACCAAAGTGCATTTTGTACTCTGCCAAAGTTTCGTACTCGATTAAAGCTCATTTTGTATATAATCATTTTAACGGGCTAAGATTCGATCCCACAATGGGCGTCTTTAAGATTGATAAGTATTTTTTTTCATTACTCTACTGGCAACTAATGCGTGATGGTATATATGTCATTTTAGAATTATAAACAACAAAATGATTCCCTATATTTTGCAGATGTGGTAACAGTGCACAGCAGCGGTAGATCCGCCTTCCAGAAACGACTGCGCAAGGAGAATCGAATGATGTTTCAACTTTCATTAATAGTTGCCTCTTACATATTAGGTTACCTACCTGCATCTGGTAAGTACAAGTTATGACAAAGAACAATTCATTGATTGTTTAGTAACAATCAACTGGTGGACTAGTTATAGGATGATTGTGACGTTCTGTATTTTTTGTTGTGGAATTCTCTGAATTAATACTGCAGACTTAGCTTTTTTACCAGTATCACTGCGAAATCACTCAAAAGAGTGTTTAAAAACATCAAAATGTACGTGCCTGAAGGCAAGTGCTTAATAGACATTGCGGAAAACTAGAGTAACTAAACGGAGTAACCCATGATTAAGTCTCTGTCGTGTTCAATGAGTGCATTGGCTTAAATCTGGCTGGACATAGTTCTCCGTAATCCTACGAAATATCTCCCATGCGTAGGCGTGCGTACAATTTCGAATTGTTTTTCCCCAATTTTTTAATTTGCTATTTTTTACGTACAACGACAAGGTTGTGCAATGTGCATAGTACTTCTTCAAATTCGTTGGCAAATTTGGCCCATTGCTTGTGAAGTTTCAAGAGACATAAATTATACTCGTCATCGTACTACGCGTTTTATGAAGGCTACAGCCACTTTAAGTGGTCTGGGTGTAAGGACCCACCAAACTAAGGCAATACTTAGACGTTAATATGGAACTTAGAAACAATTATATTAATCTCAACTCTATCCAAATATCGCCTATTTTAAAACTACAGAAATTGTATTTAATCACTATAATCTCCCATTAGGTCTACAAAAGATAATGTCTCTAGAATTCCTTGAAAACTCTTACCCGAAAATTGATTTCGTCTCTCAAATTTCCTGTTAACTCTGAGTATATTTTTCTATTCTTACCCGATTAAATTTCGAATCCATGACGTTTTTTACATATATTCAGTATATAAGAAACACCATTCGGCCACATAACCGTTTGTTTTTTTGTTGAGGTTTCCGTTTCTGGATGTTTGAGCTAAAAGTAGTGCCATTTGAAACGGAGAAGCTAATTTGGTGGTTGGATTTGATGCAGTACGTCTGCAGACGTTTCAGCGAATGCCTCAACCCAGTTTTTTATATCATAGCCTCAAGGTAAGACAGATCCAAGCAATTATTTACTGCTGTCTAATTTCATCACGACGATACATTTTATGTACCAAGCCCATCCTCTTAAAATTGTCGGCTTTTAATTTAACCAAAATGACAGTGGTTATTATATGAACATATCTAAGTTTTCTGCGTAACAAAGCAATATTTTAATGTATTTTTTAAACAGACTATTTCAATGTTTTTGGTAAACAGCTATATTTTAACGTGTCTGAACATTTTTACAGGTTTTGAACGATTTACTTCAACCCATTAAACCACATATTGTTTTTTTGTTTCATAGGATTCTCAAGTTGGAAAAAAGTTGTTAAACACAACATATCCACACTCGGCTATTGCAGTATGTTGATTATTTGTTT
Source organism: Ciona savignyi (assembly GCA_000149265.1). Classification (NCBI taxonomy): domain Eukaryota; kingdom Metazoa; phylum Chordata; class Ascidiacea; order Phlebobranchia; family Cionidae; genus Ciona; species Ciona savignyi. Next base: position 631,159 of record CH003304.1, read on the forward strand.
GTTTCTTAAACCAATGTTAAACATGGCGAGCTAACGATTGAACCAATGGTTAACTAGCTGTTTTTAAATGACACGCTGTAAAGGATCAGTGGAATTAACCAAGTTTCGGACCGCGGTGGGCTGGTCACTGGTCCGCCTTTTTCAGTACTGTATATAAATCACCGTCGCGGTAACCAGTCAGCAACGCACTCCACCGATCTCTTTTGTTTAGCATATTGCCCAGGGTTACACCCGCACAAAAATGTGGCCAGGGCATGGCTTGATCTGATGTCTGCGGTTTTTGTGCATACCCGTACCTCCTCTATACTTTTAAGAACGCGGGCGTTTATGAATAAACAACTGAGTGGTCCTGTGGCCAAGGTCGACTGCACCGCGTCCAATATATATATACATTATTCAACAACAACAAAACGGTCCTAGGCATTTTGTTTATTGCCGGTTAGAGACCTGTCTCACCTTCTGCGATATCGAACGTTATCCCAGTAAATAACATCAGTCGTTAACTTCTTGTTTCCACACAGCATGATGTTGAAAGAAACCAAGCTCGCTTTGGGTATGGACGTGTCGAAACAAAGCACTAGATCGGAGATGTAATATTTCCAACATAAAATTCATGTAATTAACTGTCATGACCGCACTTTTTTTGTTTTAGGTTCCAGATCCATTTGCTTGTTTTAGTATATAATATTTAATTAAAATGTAGGCGTATAATTGACTTTTAAATTCAATCGAAAATAAACTCTAATTGTTATCAAATACTGCATACACAGTATATGGCACAATCTTTTATACTTTAAATACTGTAGTAGAAAGCAATGGGTACTAAATGAGATACGGAAGCATTTATTATAGGGGAGGACTTGAAAGTCCAATTTTAACGAATATCCTTAATAATTGGGAAAAAAATACGCCTGATTTCAAAAATCAAATCAGTTTCTTCCAATATTTTTTGGTTAAAGAGTTATGAGCAAATATGTATTTCATTTTATGTTAGGGGATTTCCCGTATTACGTCACTGACGTTGTTGAGATTTCGTGCCTGTATGCATTGTATACAATCATGTGTCAGTTTAGAGGTGAATTAGTAACAGAAGCGCCTGCAGGAGCGTTGTATTTTCGTTTTTATTATGGAGAATTAGCATAACACTTGTCATATAGTCTTACTGAACCAATGTACATGGTGACAGCTTACTTTAAGCGCGGTCATTAAGGCCTGCACGGTCCTGGACCTAAGCTGAATGCTGAGGTATACAGGTCTCGTATTTAAATGACTTTAGAATAATAAGTCTTAGCAATTTATATCATAAATAATAATAGTGAAAACAGAACAAGAAAACTATAACAGAATGCATTAAACTGTAACTGCCAGCAATTTATAGAAATAAACCAGCCATTAGGCAAAGGCTAGACTATGCGGTGGGAAAAGCCTATTTCTTTCATGGTTTACCTTGGCTGTTTGTATAATGTTTTGCTGTTGTGTATGTGGTGCATTTAATGTCTGCTGTTATTGAAACTGAGCATTAGCCTACTGGTTGAAAATACCACTTATTGCAAAAAACAGTTAATCCACAGTTGAGTAGCTGATGTGTAGTCTGACAATAGGTACACAGCAAGCACTCAGATAAGTGAAGAATATATATAATAGATCTTTACTTAACTACCCAAATAAGTTAATAAGAATATACCACATTTCTAATTTAGTTCCTTTTATTAGATATTGTAAAATGCCTAAAGTTAAGCCACTGAGAAGGAAGAAAGAGTCATTGGAGTATATTGTTTTGCTCCAGGATGTACAAATTCCTATTACAGCACACGAAATTCCAATCCACCTGTGCTCTTCCATCGATTTCCTCACAACGACAAAAAACGGTTGAAGCAATGGATACAACAATGCAAGCGTTCTAAACTACCTGGAAAAAGAACCGCAGTGTGTAGTGCACATATTTGTGACAAGGATTATCATAGTAAAATTGTATTTGACTCCAATGGAGTAGCCAAGATGATGAAAACAAACCGCTTGGTGAAAAATACAGTTCCAACAATTTTAAATTTTTCTGATTATGATTTTAAACATAGTGATCAACCCAGTACATCAAGTGCAACTTCAAGAACTTCTTTATCCAAGCAGATAATTGAAAAATAAGGGCTTTTAGTAATGTAAGTCCAGTCTGGCATTATTTTGTGCACAAATGCATGTACATTCATGCAGCATAAACATTCTTGCGGTGTGTCCATAAGAATACAGTTTTTGCAACGGCACCAAGTCATGTCAATAGGTAATGTTTCTAAATAAACATTTTCTTCTATGGGGCTTGCATCTTCAAAGATACTTTCAGACGTTTTCCTTGGTTCAAATGCACATGACTAAATTTGTGTTGTTTTATTGTGTACAATAAAACTTCTTTCATCCATGCCAGAATGCTGAAAACTGTCATCCATTTTAGTGTTACAACATTAACTTAAATTTACTCTAGAAATGAAGAAAACAAAAGAAATTTGTTAAAACTAATATGCATATGTATACCAAATCTCTCACACTCTCAGTTTGTAACCTAGGGGTTGATAACAACATTGCTAGTCTACGTTGCAGATTATGGCTATATATTGAAAAGCAACAATCATGAAAGAAATAGGCTGTTCCCACCGCATAGTCACCACTTTGATTGATGGCTGGTTTATTTCTATAAATTGCTGGCAGTTACAGTTTACTGCCTCCTGTTCTAGTTTTCTTGTTCTGTCTTCACTTCTATGATTTATGATATAAATTGCTAAGACTTATTATTCTAAAGTCATTTAAATACGAGACCTGTATACCTCAGCATTCAGCTTAGGTCCAGGATCGTGCAGGCCTGAATGAGCGCGCTTAAGGTAAGCTGTCACGCGGGTACATTGGTTCAGTTAGGCTATATGACAAGTGTTATGCTAAGTCTCCATAAAAAAAACGAAAATACAACGCTCCTGCAGGCGCTTATGTTACTAATTCACCTCTAAACTGACACATGATTGTATACAATGCATATAGGCACGAAATCTCAACAACGTCAGGTGACGTAATACGGGAAATCCCCTTAACATAAAATAAAATACATATTTGCTAATAACTCTTTAACAAAACAATATTGGAAAGAAACTGATTTGATTTTTGAAATCAGCGTATTTTTTTCCATTTATTAAGATATTCTTAAAATTGGACTTGAGTTCCCCCTCTTTTTAGTGCGGAGATAATAGTCCCTACACATTAGGACTATAGTTAAGTGTAAATCGGCTTTGTTAACCGTTCAGCCATAAGCGGCTTTGTTTTGGGCATACATTTTATATCAATATGTCCATTATGCCACCGGCTAGAAAATATATTTTTTGTTTTTTCTTGTTTACTTTATTTTTACATCTAAATTCATGTTATTGGATCTTTGTTTCTATTGCAATTATCGCGACCTTCTGATCTTTATAAATGCAAAAACAATGACGATTGTGGTTTAATAGTATGGCAGGATTTACTCAGGAACGGTAAGGTACTTGTGATGTATAACACTTCTAACAATATGATATTCATCTTTTCTGAGGAAAACTAAAATGAAGGAAAGATAAAAGTAGAGGAGAAAAACGGTACACAAAAAAATATTGGGGTGTTATAGGGTTGGTGGAAACTGTAAAGGCTGGGGTTAAAGTTAGAATTAGTTGTGAAGTTAAGAGTAGTGTTTGGGTCCGGGTTAAAATAAGTTTGCATAGTTTTGCGAGTTTAAGTTTCCATAGTTTTGCCCCTCCCTTCTTTCCTTTCCCCTATTTTTAGTGTTGCCAGTTTATCTCGGGCAGTGGGAAACGTAAGGACCGTTATAACACGGTCAATAGTGATTACCCCGCACAGACAACAGAACATTTTTTTGACTGATTAAACCACTAGGTTCATGCAACCTGCTATGGGCCCTGCCCAAATAGCAAAGCTGACGAGCGAGTAGCTGTTTTCGATCCAATAGCCTTTGACTGGCGCTAGACCTACATCAGTACCGGAGCTATCACAGCGTGTTGCACACAATATAGAAGTTACTTTAATTTTCCATTAAACCATTGGATTCGTGCAGAATTTATTGATGTCCATTGGTTGAAGTGTATATAAAAGAAATTACCGGGCGAGCACACAATATATAGATTAAAGTCGCACAGGAATAATTATTACGTCACAATACTGTGTAAACGTGATTATGATGCCCACATGCCACAAACAGATGAATGTACAAGCGGGAAAAATACATAGGCCAATACTGGCCATTAACAATAAGGGATGATTAATTTACTTATTTGTGGTATCCGTTGAAAGATACCGGATGCTTCTTTTTATCCGCAAATATGGGGGGCACAAGGCTATATTTTTGGATGATGTAATAGGTGGATTAACTACCGTTTCCGCAAGCGTGTTTCAGCACTGGTCCAAATTTCAAAGGGAAAATATGCGAGGTTATTTTGTCCTTGTTATGAAAACTTATTATGATATATATTTTCTCCAGAATTCTTTCTAAAAAACAATTCGGGTCGTGTTGGTAATATACCCATTTTATTCTCGCCTGGTTTGGCTCAATGTTTAAATGTAGACTTCTGATTAAACGCTTTCTCTTGGCCCAATTAAGGTGCTATTGTGTGAAAACTTTAAAAAATCACGTTTTTCTTATCGTATGGGGTCGAATAGTAAAACGTGCCCACGTGAATCCTTACCAACTTACAGCTAGTCCGTTGTGTTCTTTGAAAAGGCACTTCGTGGTCGTCATCTAGATTAATAGGTTAAAAAAATTAGTATAGAAACAAAGTTACGACCCATGGTGGGCTCGTTACTAAGACCGTTTTTAATTGAAATATGTTAATGTATCCTTAGAATCAATCGACCACACGAACGTACAGTTCCGGGATAAAAAACATTTTTTTTACCGAGATAAGTTTCGAATCCATGATGGGCTCGTCACTTGGACCGTTTTTATATATTAGTCGGTAAATGTATCGTACATGGATAAATAACAATTACAGACAGCTTGTTTGGTTGGGCGACAGGCCACCTTCCGGAAAGTTTCGCGTTCGGCCACTGGCTGGTTAAGTTTTTTTTACCGAGGCAAGTTTCGAAACAATTATGGGCTCGTCACCAGGACCGTTATTTCGTATAGGAGTCGGTATATGTATCGGCCGCGTTAACCATTTGGACACACGACCCTGGCTGGTTAAGATTTGAGAGGTTTTGTGGCAAACGGGTCAGTAGCGCCACCCACCGGTATAGATGTACACCGTTGTTCGTCCGAATGCTGGTTAGATCGTCTGATTCAAATTATTAATTAAAAGGTCATAGTGAGTATGGTCGTGTGGTCGAATGGTTAGCGCGACAGATATATACACCGACTTACATGCAAATTACCTTCTCAACAAAGAGCAATCATGGGTTCGAAACTTAGACCCGTAAAAAAAGACAAAAAGGACGTAGTGAAGCATCAAATCCGGGAAAATAGCTTGGTTTACAAACAGTATATATAACAGTCTCCTGGGTTTAAAGCTATGCCCGGTTAAAAAATAAAAAGCAATGCTTTGATGAACTGCTGTGTGACCGAATTATAAGTACTCCCGACTAATATACAGCAATCCATCATAAAACGGCCTAATAAGCGAACACCTTTTGGGTTTAGAAAGCACCCCGGGTAATAGAAGTCATGATTTATTTAGAATTTAAATGTTTTAAATTGAGCGAGTTATGATGTTTGCGTTTAACATACAACTTTAAATATTAAATATAGGAATGCCAAAAATCGATATAAATGTTTATGTTATTATGTTCATTAAGCAACCGTTCTAGCAACTTTTAACAGGTTCTACCAAATTGAAGGAACGCCTCAATCCTTCTATACAATATATTGCAACTCCGGTAACCTAACGGTTTGCGCAAGGTATAACCTGGCAATTGCCCGTGTAATAATGCCCCTTACGTTTCTTATTCACGTGGATAAATGAATATCCTATATCCAATCCTTATGCAATTTTTGTACAGAAGTGGGTATATGTATTCGTCGCGTTAATCAATCGAACAATTCCCTGAATTGCATTCTGTGCCAATACTGTTAGAAAATTTACCCACTCGTTCCAAATATACACCCGTACACTAAACAGAGAATAACCAATTCCCAGGTAAAATCAGTTCAACCGAAGTTTATTCAATGGCCCGGAGCTTGACGATATATTTTCAACAACTTATTTTGGTTAATGGTAGAAAAATCAAAATAGTATCTTATAATTAATTATCAAATCCACGACAGCTTGGGCCACATTAGGTCAATCCGAAATAGCTTTAAAAATAGGAAAAAAAAAGAATAGGAAATTTTGTTTATCTTCATGAATGGGGTTTTACGCTGGCGTAATTACACCGGGAATTAGATTCGATGATATTACAGTGTGTAATGTATTAGAGAATATAATGTATTAAAGTGTGAAGTAGTTTAATCCAACACTCACTGGGTTAGGTCCAATAAGTGCCTTCACCAATGAGAAAACTGACAAGCAAGCGTTTGATTTTACTCGAAAACATCCAATTAATGGACGACAAGAACAATACACATTGTATTCTCGCTATTACATATATTATAACAATTTTACGTGACCTACATCCTGTGCGCCAGGTGAGGTTACTTTAAGTGCTAAAATCAATTTACTCAGTATTTTCCTCATCCGGTAGATGGCACCAGTGAGTGTTATTCAAAAACCTTCTTCTCATTTCGTGAAACCATGTTGTTAAAGAGTTGTGATGTCATAAACGTCGTTAGTTCTGGTGGAGTAGCGTACCTAGTAACACGATGTTTTAATGTAGTGAGCTGTCTAGTTTTGACATGTTGTCAGAACTACGCACATTATAGCGTACCGGTAGATGAGTGCGTTGTAAGCGTAAATGTCATACCGTTCTGATAAAGTTGTCAAGGTTTCTCAAAACGATTGCTAGTTCTGCGTAGATAGCAGCGTGGTTCGTCACTAATTTGTAGAGCACTTAAGTAGGTTTAAACGACATCACAACCTTTAATGTTGTACTGTTGCGCTTACAGGACAGTAGGTTGCTTGTTGCTGGACAAAAAACCTCACGAATCATAATGGCTCCACAAATATTCCACGAAGAATTCGACAAAGCAGGGAAACATGAAGGTTTGCAAATATGGCGGATAGAGGTAAGTGGCAATTTCTAAAACGCCCATTACTATTTACCTGTTTTGGAAATAATTAGCCAATATAGCCTAACACACAATCGTTTCTAACTAGACTTTTAACCAAGTTATTTAACTATACCCTACACAATTGCCCATTGTTATCCCATAATACGACTGTGCTTTGTGATGTAACATTGGTCATAGCTGTGTTTGGCTTAAGAAAATAATACTTGATTTAAATACTGTAGTTTTATGTTTATAACAATAATCTTTTAAAGAAAATGCTTGTATATGCATTGTTTAAATTGCGAGTTTAAGTCATTTGTTTAAACGTAGTTAAACTTTAACACGATTATCCAAGTGTGTAAACAATGAAAGGATAGTAAACACTAAAAAAAGGCATTGGTATAAAAGCCTGTCGCCTATCTTTAGGCCTCACAAATTCATTTAATCAATCATACCAACGTCCTTGGAATACCTAAACCATTACTTCTTCTTTATTTAAATAGCTATACATTTCTTTTTCTTCACACTTACAGTGTATATTAACACGCGCATATTTCCGGCCGAGCTAGAGGTTATACAGCATAATAAACAAACATGTCACATTTCTATTCATAAAATAACACCTTATCTGTAATTAAATTGTAGGCCTACATCTGTAGTTATTAAAACTCGCATAAATAACTAAACGCTAACAAATGTTACTGCATAAGGAGATTACAATTTGATTATTTTTCCTAATCTAGTGCCACAGAGCAATTTTCAACCTTTTTTTAACTTTGGAACACTTTATAAATGCAATCTACCAAAACGAAATTTGGTAATGATTAAATAAACCAAACAAGTTTTGATAATTATTTAATAGACTAAAAACGTAATAATGGGTAATGTTGAAGTAATATTTAAGTGCTGAAATCACTTATTCCCTACTGAAAAGTCACACTTAATTACTATATTGTAATGTTCAATAATGTTTTGTTTTTTTATAAAAATCTATTTTGAAACAGCATAGACAAACTATTGAAATCTTGTGAAACATTTCACAATCTTTCAGCAAATACCGGTTAAAAGCGCTGGCACCGAAGATTCGCAATTGTGAATTTCCTGAACACCCTTATTGTTTAATAATGGAATTAAAGTGATTGTTTGGGAAAAGGGAACAATTGTGCCTTTATGTACTAAATTTTGTACAACTTCATAAATACTGCTCAAGGTAAATTGAAACTAAATCTTTTTTTTCACAGAATATGGAGGTCGTTCCAATTTCTAAGAAAACGTACGGAAGCTTTTTCACCGGTGACGCGTACATCATCCTAAATGTGAGAGGATTATAAATCAAGAGATAATAGCGATAATTTGTCATTCTTAGTCCCTCCCTTTTAAGTAGAAATTAATTGAATAGATTCACTTCAATAGGTTATCCACAGTATATATTTTAATTATTGGCAAAGATTATTTCAGGTACACCTAAAACGTTAAAGATTATAATGTAATCATTGTGGACTTAGCAGGATCGGCATTATTTTTGTCGAAGCCATTGTAATATGTTGCCCTAATCCACAACTCTTATGCTAATGTACATAATTAAAAAATCGCGAACCTTAACTCTTCGTTTTTACTTACACACCTGTGTCCTCTGATGTTAAGGGGAATTTTCTGTGATTCAAGATATATTTCATTTTAATTATGTTTCACCAGAGTCGCAAAGTCGGCAGCGGATTCTCGTACAATCTTCACTTTTGGCTGGGCAACCATTCAAGCCAAGACGAACAAGGTATAAATAATTCAGTTTGAAACGCCCTTTGTTTATTTCAAAGCGCTGGACGAACAAAACGTGACAATAATCGCTAGACAACAGCACACAGTATGGAAAACCATAACAATATAAATTTATAAAAGAATGTAGCCAGCTAAAAACCATAACCTTATTTACTAAGATTTTAATGACCGTGGTTACGAAACGCCCAATTATTATAAATATACAATACATTCATTGCCTTGCAAACGTTTCTTCCAAGTGCGATTTCTTCAATTCAGTATCTTTATTTTGCATATCGTAGTTACAGAAGTTTCTAAACACCTTCCAAGTATGAACCAAACAAACCTAACACATGTCCTGGCCAACGGTGACTGACCAAGTGCCAACAACGGCTGGCCAACGCATTTAACGTTACGTTAGGCAACTACAGCTAACCAAACGTAAGACCTAACATGTACACTTAAGTCATCATTGTACGACATTTGTACGACGATAGGATACCGAAAAAAACAAAAAAAACAACACATTTATAATTTGGACAGTCATTAGTCAACTAGAACCAAACCAGCGTAACACCCAACATTTACACTTAAGCTAATCGTTCTACGACCCAAACAGGCGCAGCAGCAATGCTTGCCACCCAACTGGACGACTACCTCGGTGGGGATCCGGTGCAGTACAGAGAAACGCAAGGCTACGAATCCGAAATGTTTAAGGGCTACTTCAAAAGCGGCATCGTGTAAGTAGTATGTAGCTCTTGTAGCGCCTTGTGTTTATTGTATAACACTTAACAGAACGCCGCGCATAGGTTCTCCCAGCTTGGTAACAAACTGATTTTATGTTATAATATATATGTTTATCACCATTAATGGGAAAACCAAGGGGTTAACAAACGTGCAATCGTCAGATTAACTCGCGCCCACCGTCGGCTTAACTATTGAATATTGATTAAAACATTTTTTTCAATTATTAGGTAAAACCCATTATATGTTTTTACAGCAAACATCAAACTTTCAGCCCTTCGCTAAACTTAATAATATCGGAGTTTAACTTTTCACAGAAGCACAGTGTCAGACTTGTGATAACCATTAAGCCTGTAAAGTGGCACTTCTATGACAACATCTTGTCTTCCCCTCCTAAAAAGGCGAATATAGCCGCCCGCCAAATCCAGTATGGTTTAATAACAGTTACGTAATGTGCCTCAACGTTTCATGCATAGGCTACAGATGACGTTTCTGTAATCGAAATTTCCAAGTAAACATGATAGAGTTCTTCTAAAAGTTAAAAACGTGATGTTATTCGAACCGACAGCGCGTCCAAACACGTCTATAATGACATTTAACGTTGTTTTTAAAGCTACAACAAGGGCGGCGTCGCATCAGGTTTCAAGCATGCCGAAACCAACCAATATGATGTGCGCCGACTCCTGCACGTGAAAGGCAGGAAAACGGTGACCGCGACTGAAGTAGAGTTTGCGTGGACCTCGTTTAATCTTGGTGACGTGTTCCTCGTCGACTTGGGAAAAATCATAATCCAGTGGAACGGGCCGGAGAGCAATCGTATGGAAAGGCTGAAGGTATTGGTTTTGAGTGGACGTCACGTATGATTGATTGGATGGAATATGCCTAAACGGGCGTAGGGACGATATCTTGGAATTATATGTGTCTTCTGCAGTACTTTAGATACGGCAATGTAGCTAAATGGTTAACGTGATCGATACATATACTGATTTATATACAAACAAAAAACTTATGACCGATACCATAATGGGTTTGAAACTGAGCACGGTTAAATAAAACCAATAAACTGGGGCCCGTGTACATGGATATTACACCATGAGTAGACAGAAATGCACACCACTCATCAATTACCATAATGATGGTGATGGTAACTTGGAAATCTTTTTCATGCAACACCTTTACCCAGGGTACACTACTCGCTAAGGATATCCGAGACCGTGAACGCGGTGGGCGAGCCCAGGTGTTGGTTATCGACGGTGAGAACGAGAAAGCCAACGATAAAACATTCGGGGTAAGTTATTGCAAATACCATATTTAAGTAGAACTAAACTGAAACAACGTCTGAACCATATACAACATATTGCAATAGTGAAGGTAACCTGATGACGGACGATGGGTCACCTGACGATTGTTCGTGTGATAACGGTCCTTCCGTTTTCCCCAACACGGAGATAAAAATCAGTTTCTCCATTTTATCCTTAAATAATATTCTTCTCTGTCTAATTCCAACAGGCCATGGTGAAACTGTTGGGTAACAAACCCAGCCAGATCAAGGCAGCTACGTCAGATGAAAAGGTGTCACGTGCTCGGCTCAGCCAATTGAAGCTTTTCCAGTAAGTTTAATTTGTTTATGATGCAATTATAACTAACTGTACCGCGAAACACTTTACCGATTTTGCCTCAAGGACCCAAGTTTCGAACCGAACATCCTTGGGCCCTGCCTGCCATGAGTTATGTGTGTCTAAGTCGTAATAACTTGTTCAGCCGTTAAATAACTGTAAAATACAGCAGCTAATGGGTTGGGAAATTACTAAAATATTTTTTTCGTTGAGCATAACATACTACAATAGCTGTAACCCGATTGTGGTTACGCTATATGCTGATGGGTGCCCGTGTTTTAACGCCTATTGTTCTTTATCACGCCTAAGGATAAACATGGCTATCTCACACAACCTATCAATGCTGAACTTGTGGGCGTCTGGCACTATTCTTTCTTATAATATTCACAACTGCCGTGTTTACTTTTATACCAAAACCCGCTTGGGGTAAATATTTATACAGCCTTTATTTCTTTGTATAAAATCAACGGGCCCTGAATTTACAGTCAGAGAAAAGGCTGTCTTCTTTTTGTCAATTTTGCGCTTGTGTATTTTTAATAAAATATTATAAGGTTCCAACGCTAAGGTTTCGAATAAACTAGTAAAAATCATAATTTTTATAAATATTGAACGCATAGCAGTTATTGGTATTACGGTTATGTCATATATACAAAGCCATGGGTAATCGAATTAACAACCTGTTCCGGCTTAAACTCCCAATCGATTTAAACCATCATTATAGTCCTGCGCTTAACATATGTGCTCATCGACACTCGGTTGTATATAAGTAGTTAATTATTAATAATACCCTGAGTTTTTTGTTTAATTAGTGTGCTTAACTGCACACAGGTTTGACCACAGCAGATCGTGTTGTCTTTGTCAATTTAAGCCTATAGGAGTTAATATATAATTTCCGATCTGTCGCACTGTCAACCCAGTGTAAAGTGTGTGCTATGTTCATTGTTTGCGTAACTACTTCGTGCTTTTTTATCCTTTTTTTAGTTTGATCCAAACAAAAATACAGCGCTACTCTAAATTAATGTAGGCCATCCGTTTACATATTTAAGACGCTATTTGAAGAAGGCATTTTTTATGGTTAAGTCCAAATTCCGATTATAAACTAAAACGCTAAATCACCGCTATTTTACCGACATTGGTTATTGATTAAAAAGCTTCGTTTGTTGACCAAGCTAGGACGGTATTGTGTCGTAACAATAGTCGACCAATTACGAGCAAACAACGCTTAGGGGAGAATTCTTCTAAACTGCTGGGTATTGTGTTTAAAAATTCAGCACAACGCGATTGAAAAACCAGTTTACTAGATTATATATTCTCCTAATTGCACCTAGCAAGCCGTATGTGTTGAAGTATAAAATATTTATTACTCCGTAAAACACTTTAGTTTGGACGTTATTATTAAAAGTTAACGGGACAGACCACAATAGGAAAAATGGCTGTCTGTTACTTTATATCCACGTCGGCTGAACCTCAATTAGTAGATAAATGATTTCCTCAAATAAGCAGTAATTAGATAACAACATCCATTAGTTTTAAGTGACTACCTATTAACTGTACGGGTGCATCATATTACGCGTCATTACTGTGTGTGCATTGGAAATTCAAATCTAATGCCTATTATAAGCTCAGCTGTGCTTCTAAAGGGCTCACGACATAATCAATTTTTTGGTGATGTCTGTAACATAGAAATACCGGTAGTACGTTTAGGCGGGAAAGTCATTAGCAAATCTGACCACGTTTTTTTATGATTTCAAATTTGCACCCGTTTATTACCGGCGTCTATTTTCCTTACCTCATTTTCGCGTGCGCCACTCAAGTAAGTTTAAAGTGCACTTAGCAGTGCGAATAGTTAGGTTATGAAATGTCAACTACCTCGTACCAGTATGATGGTTTATACAATCTTGTATACGAATATTTAACCCAACATTTTCTTTGTATTGTACTTTACTTTGCATAACATGACATTTTTACCACGCTTACGTAATAAAGAGCGTATGAAAAACGGTAGGAGGGTGTGAACGTATGCATGTCGTCTTGGGTGTTTGATATCGTGCTTATTTAACGTTGTCAGTGTTTTAATAACCTTTTATGTTTGCTGTAATTTAGGAGTGGCCATACCTAAAATCCTTCAATTGTATAATACAAACAGTTATTTGGGTTTGGCTAATCATATCAATTCTCCATACTTTTCTGACTTACATATCATTGTTTACCGAAAGCATTACTAGAGCATGATGGGTTTTTGCTTTTTCGTACGTGTTGGGTTGTAATTACCACACTAATTAGAGATTAAATTAACATTACTACGCAGTGTGAGTGACCAGTCTGGGCAATTAACAGTGCAAGAAGTTGCAACGAAACCCCTCACTCAAGATTTGCTTAATCATGATGTAAGTAATGACGTAAATTATTGAGTAATAATTAACTCATTAGTCATTCCAAAATTCTACCATATCTTTATCTGATAAGACCAAACTAGATTTTAATGCCAATATTCCAATCTAGAAATACAGGCATACCTTGCAAACACTCATTTTTATTGTTTTATTTCATTAAGCCATATTTTTTTTAAATTAAAAAAAAAATCAAACATGTTATCTTTCTTAAATACAGGACTGCTATATACTGGACCAAGGCGGCAGTAAAATATATGTTTGGAAAGGAAAAAGTGCAACCAAAGAGGAGCGTTCTGGTGCCATGGATAGAGCCATGGTATGTTTTAATGAAAAGGGAGATGAGGCTAATTGTCTTAATGATTGCAAATTTAAGACCAATAGCTGGTCGTAATAAGATTTGAAAGATTCATTGCTAAATTTTTATTTGTACAGTGTTATTGAAAGGAGTAACAAAATTCATGAATATGTTCAGAACTATGATATGCATTTGGATGCATGGGATACAGCAAATACCGTAATTAAAATCAACTTGCATTAGAACAAGGTGATCGTTTTTATGTGGTTCAACCATAGTCGGTTTGACATGAAAAATCGTCAGATTACCATGTTCCCACACTTTCCAGTACAACTGCAGTTAAATTCAATGAATTGATGTACACGCAGGCACCTGTCGGGGAATGTTTTTTAACTGAGAACAGTTTTACTTTTTATGATCCTTCGATTATATTCATTAATCTGTAATCACTTGTTAATGTTTAACATGCTGTTATCATTACCACTGTACACATTAACGGATTCCTATCACTTTAATGGCAAACTACCCAGAACAATTATATTTAAATTCATCTACTATTGGTGGTTAAGACAATTCAATCATTAATTCAGGATACAATAAAAAAAACTTGAATATCCAATCTTATCCTTTCACGAATGGTCTGTTTTACTAGAATAATTGTGTAACAGTACTGGTCGCGCTTTACCGCACACTTTTCTTCAGGGCTTTATATCGTTTGATCCTAATTAAATTTGGATTTGTTCTTTTGCCTAGGTTTGGCGGCCGCGTCCGCTATATTTATTACATTATATCCCTTTTTTTTTTTAATGACGTGTTTTAACGACTGTTCGTTTTGCCGTCTTTTCCCGTTCCTGTGTCGAGATTATATTCGTTTGCCATTTTTAAAAAACTGGGGCAAAAAATGAATAAACTAAACTAAAACAGCTCATGTCATGTGTCTTTATTGATTGTGCCTGTCCAAAGTCTTATACATACATTCACAAACATGATCATATAAAACTTGGATCATAAACCTTTGGCCATTAAAAGGTCGACTGTTTGTTGACTGTTTTTTATGTCATATGAGAACACATCATTTGCATGGATTATGAATCAAATAGTTTTTTGTTAAATTTTGACATTAAGTTTTGTAAAATTAAATTTTCAAACAGTTTGTCCACACAGCTGTGAAGGTATATGTTACATATTAAAATATAAACACTTTTTGACTTCGCAGAGTTGGAAGAATTCTTAAAAGCTTTTTTATAGACTAAGCCGGTGTAATAAAAAGTTATGCGATTTATAATTCCACCGGCATAGACTTTATGCACGCAAGGTTGAATTCTGTATTCACCAACATTCTGAATGGACATTTCTGTAAATTATGAAAAGACCCCACTTTTGCTACAGCTACCTCACCATTTCCAATTCCTAATTTTAAAAAAAATCCGATTTCTTCCATTCATATTAATTTAACATGACATTTTTCCATGGCTATGTCACCATTTACGATTGCAAATTTTTAAAAAGGATCTGATTTCTTCTATCTATATTAATTTAACATTTTTCCAGGGCTATGTCACCATTTCCGAGTCTCAATTTTTAAAAAGGAACCGATTTCTTCTATCCATATTAATTAAACTCGATATTTTTCCAGGGCTATGTGAAAGCGAAGGGTTATTCCGACCACACACAAATCGAAACCGTACCAGATGGTGCAGAATCAGCCATGTTTAAACAGCTATTCAAGGGCTGGCGCTCCAAAAATGAAACTGTTGGAAGGGGAAGCATCTACACGAAGGGCAAGATTGGTATGTTTCTTGGAAATTGTTTATTTTTTTTCATTTCTAATCAATCCATATTTTAATTGAGTTTTAAGTACAAATATAGGGCAAGATTGGTATGACCCTTGGAAATTTTTTTTTCTTTCGTTTTTAATTCATTTTATTGTTATATAGTGACAAAAAGTTGGCACATCATGATTTTTAATTTCTTATTAGAGTTCAATTTGCAATCCTGACTCTTTCAACGTTATAGCATATTGCGTACCGGTACATTACAGTAATTAATATTAGTGCGAGTGAGTAAATAGTCCCATTTACCACCATCACAGGCTACATTTGTCATCAGTTTAAACAGAATGACAATTTATTCCTAAATCCATTGGGTAATATCTCAAAAAAATATTTTTTCCAAGTTAAGTCAATTACTGCTTTCTAATTTAATAGAGCCTTTGTGTGCTTTTGTGATGTCACAGAACAAACTTGGGGTGCGGTGCCGACATCCAGAATAACCATATTAGGGCATGTTTACCATGCAATGTATACTTAAGCCGAACTGCACCTAAATTATTACCCGGGAAATCCTACTCAACATCTTTATAATAGAATGAGTTTAAAAAATCGATTTTTTTAAATATTTATTTAAGTAATTGTAAGAGTTTAACAGTAAAGTTAAGCAACAACACTTTATTTTACTATTTACCACAGAAAGTACCATTTGTAGTTTCGTTTTTTCCCATTCCCGCCTTTTTTATTAAAAACTTTTAAAGTGGTCTTTTTTATTCACTTTGCCTTTCTTGAGAAAAAATTGGGGGTTTAAAGTTGTTCGCAACCTTTTGTGTCCTATCCAAGCATGGAAATAAACAACCCGTCATATCTTGCAGCCAGTGTTGCTCACGTGAGGTTCGATGCCACCTCCATGCATGCCCAGCCAGAGCTCGCAGCTCAACATAGGATGGTTGATGATGGGACTGGAAAGATCGAGGTGAACCCAAACACATTTCTTTTGTTCATGCACTTGTCCGACCGAATACGATTCGTGGTTATAAGTGTCTCTTTTTAGTCGAAAGGGGGGAACAATTAAAGGGGGGAAAGTGGAAAACTCTATATTTTAATGTCATTATACAATGGAAATTATGTTTTCACAAAATACATTTGATGTCAGTAGATATGGCAAAACGTCAATCCTCTGCAAAACACTCAATCCTCTAACATAAATTTATGGCATTGTAGTTGCTGTAGAGTTTGTAGATTCTTTTTACTTGGTGCCTAATATGTAATATGGTCCGGAGAAACCCTAGCAAATAGTCTAGTATGAATCTGACAATCTGAACTCCGTCACGGAAGGTTTTTTTTATTCTTGATTACTTGCGACCATGACAAAACAAGCAGATAATAACTAATTCAATATGTGCGGACGCGACATAATTTTTTGAAAATTTACATTATTTTTCCTAGAAACTTGTAGGACTCTCACGGTTTACATGTTAAATAGTACTGGCGTCAACTTACGACTAAATTGTCATCCAGATATGGAGAATAGAAAAGAATGAGCTGGCCCCAGTTGACGAAAGTACTTACGGTCAATTCTACGGTGGCGATTGTTATCTTATCTTGTACACCTACGAGAATAATGGAAGAAAGGCGTACATCATATATTACTGGCAGGTTCGTAAAAGCTAAAACTTCTATGTTTTTACTATTATTTTAAGCTTTCTGGTGAAGAAACATTCATAAATTGATATTTATATTTGTTATTTTATTATTAGTTAATGTAGTAATAATTAGATATTCTTTCTTTTTGGTTGGTAATTAAGCATGTGTGTTTGTGGAAAGGTTGTGTTTCCTTCTGGCATATTTCAGGTTGGCTTCCAGCAAAAAGGTTGTAGACCATGACAAGCTAATTGCTTAGTCAGATGTCTCCTTGTGCAAGTCTCTTATACTGACTGCATACAGTGGATTAATGTGTTGGACTTAAATCACTATACCGCCTTAATCCGTTATATTTTAGTGCAATAACTCCGGTTATTCGACAATGGGCACTAGGTGACAGTTGCCTTTACCCTGCCTTACCCAATTCCTGCGGATCAAAGTTAACATTCTATAGGTTAGAACGGAATGAATATTCAAGTTTTATTTTTGGACAAAGAGCGACTCACTAATCTACCAAGCTGTTTATTTAATCCCATTTAAAATTCATAGAACTGATTTCACGCACCCTCTGTTTCTTATACCGGACACAGTGTATTATGCAGATTACAGCCTGGATAAAACAGCAATAGCAACGATATAAAAATAACTATTAGTTTCTGTTAAGTAATCTTCTTCATTAAAAATCTAACAGGAAATTAAACTAACACAAAATATATTAAAGTTGCTGAAATAATTTACAATAATATCACAATTATTTTAAGCAGCCAACGAAATTGAATTTTAGGAAACATTTCATTTATTGGTCACCATAATTCAACTTGTGTTACCACAAGTAAACCAAGTCGTGATCAAACAAAACAATCAAAGTGCGCTACAGTGCACTTAGCTACCTTGTAAGGAGCTCTACCTGGAAACAGGGCTTACTCACTTTTCATTAAAAATCAAAAGTTTTCAGCAATAATTGATAGACGTGGTCTTTAGAATCTAAATGTATTGTGGCTATGAAAGTTTTGTTAAATCCAACAGGATCTATTTATTTTTTGTAATGCACCAGGAATTGCTCTCCCAGCATATTTGGCGGCCGCATACGCTATATTTATTAAAGGATATTCTTTTTTTATTGACGTTTTTATCGACTCTTTTTTTATTGACGTTTTTTTAAAATTTACCATAAAACTTCGCCAATAATAACACTAATGAAACCGATTTAAAAATGCTTTATTTACCTTTGTATTTATTTGGAAATTGTGCAGTAAAATGGTAAGAGATGATTTTCCTAAGAGTAAAAGTTAGTTAGAACCCTGGGTATTGTATATCTCTGGGGTAGCAATGGTTGGGTGAATACCATACACAAGATTAATATTTCTCAAAAATATGTTTTGGTGTATCACTGGAGGTAGGACAGATTGTATTTTTTTCTACAAAGAAAATTTTCTCTCTGACGCTGTACCGTATTTGTAATTAGAGATTTCTTCCCACCCCATATACGTGTTCAACGCTTATGACATCTGTGCTTGTGTTCCCACGCAACGCTATACAATATTAATATGGTAATAACCACAGGCGTATATAAGTACTGTGCGACGTAATTGCTTCTGTTCAGCTGTTGCATTATTGAGCTCCTCTTCTTGGTACTGTAATGAATAATGTATAGTTGCGACATTGGTAATTATTTTAGTGTCAGATCAATTCTACTGTGTGAAGAGTAATTAGTATTATAATACAGAGATAACCTGATGTGGTTTGAATTCCCGTGTTTATCCACTAGAGTAAAGGTATACAACCATTGATGGGATTCCATATTTTTAGTTCTGTTTTGTATCGTACTTACTAACAATAGGTTCCCTAAAAGGTCTAATGTCTGTAAAAAAATCAAGAATCGGATTAGTGATTATTCCAATGTTCCAAGAACGGGTTCGACCGAACCCATGTGAACCTCTTGAATCCCATCACTGTATACAACCTATGTATGGTTAGCAAGACTGGGTTATATACAAAACTCCATATTATAAAAACTGTCTAAGTGACGCACCCAATGCGGGTTTCAAACCTAATGTTTGGTAAAGTAAATCGAATTATAGTATTGTAATGTATCTGCTGACAAAATAGCAAAAGGGACATTTCTAAAAATCAAATGTGTCATTATTTGATGGGATTGTTTCGTTGTGTTCATTGTATTGTGAAGCAACAATAGAACAACAATGGACTGTGTAACAAACCTTTTTATCATTGTATTCGCAGGTAACTCATGTGTGCCAGTGTTATGCTGTACTATGGGACTTTGAGACCTTGGCACAGCACAATACCTCAATATGGGACCTAATAGCCCCTGTACAGTCAATATACATTTATCATTTCATTTATTGAAACTATATCCAATTAAGCATTATTTCAGTGTTACGTTATTTTTATATTATTTCTATTTTCTTCCAAACCCCAGGGCCGACATGCAACTGCCGATGAAATCACTGCATCAGCATTCCATGCGGTGGCGCTAGATGACAAATATGACGGCGCCCCGGTCCAAATAAGGGTGATCATGGGTAAGGAACCCAAACACTTTATGGCGATGTTCAAAGGGAAGCTGATTATCTTCGAGGTGAGTCTTCTTTTCTCTTCTTTGTCTCACTGAATATCATTTATGTCCGGCCGGTTAGTCTGGCGGTTAAGTGCGTCGCCCTTCAATTGAAAGGTTGCAGGTGCGAAACTGGTAGCAAGTCGGTTGTGACCATGGGCAAGGCACTTTACGGACATTGCCAGAACTCAGTGGAATAATGTGTTCTACTTAATTGAAGGAACATTTGAACCATACGCAGAACAGTCAATAGCTCGATTGCCCATATGTTAACCCCCTAGGTTTTCCCATTCACCGGAATAAATATGAATATCCTATCCTATCTTCTTTGTCTTACTGAATATTATTTATTCCCGTGGATTTAAAGCGTAGCAGTCTCCTTTATGAACACTCACGGCCAAAGGGTTGTCACTTATTCTGAATTGTATTATAAGGACAAAATCAACTAGCCAACTACTGGTTTTTGATCCCGTATCTTTCCAATTGTTAATAATTAACTATTTTTTTGTTTACTCTTTTCATTAAAAATCATTAATCCACTCAATGTCCACAAATCGCTCCTTTCCAAGTACGCTATTAACTTGCTTCAGTTTTCGATCCAACAACCTTTTCAGTTTATGACCAGAATTTTAATCGACCGAGCTAGGTAGTAGTGTGTTGGCTTTCAACCAAAAAGTTGTAAATTATATAAAGTTGCTAACTTAGTCAGTTGTGGTTAACTAATGCTGCCCGTACCCAGCTAAATAACAGTTGATAAATAAACTAAAACACTGAAATACACAGATCATTTACAATACAGTGCAATAGCTATTTAACTGGCCCAGGTTATCGGTCCATTGTTCCTTATAAAGTCACATTTGACCCGACCTTATTTCGCTCAGGGTGGAACCTCTAGGAAAACAGAAGAACCACAAGAGGAGCCATTGAGACGACTCTTCCAAGTTCGAGGAACCAATGAATTCAACACCAAAGCTATTGAAGTCAAGGCTGTGTAAGTATAATATTATTATCAAAATATATAACAATGGAATAACATTATCACAATGTCGTGCCTGTCAGCCTAGTAGTTGAGAGTTTAAAAGATAACCTGGTCACTAGCTCGTCAATATTATTATTGGCCAAGGCACTACGCAGACACTAGTGATTTAATTAGTTTTACTAAAACTTAAGGAGCATCCCAATTACATACATCATGTTACTATAGCGCCAGTAACCCAACCAAAACACGAGGTAAAATGACGATTACCCATGTGCATTTTCCATTAACGACAATAAAACTTAACCCGAAAAGGGTGACCTGAATATAAACTTAACCCGAAAAGGGTGACCTGAGCGAGAAACTGAACGCATCCTCCCCAACAGGGCATCATCACTCAACTCCAACGATGTGTTCCTCTTCAAAACACCCGCGGAGATGTACATGTGGTGTGGGAAGGGATGTAGTGGGGATGAGAGGGAAATGGCAAAGAATGTCTCACAAGTCATCTCTAAGAGGTTGGTTTTCATACATTTGTTACTTCTGTCCGATTCGCTGATCGTTGGCTTTCAGCCAGATTCAAAACTTGTTGCAAGCTAGTTATGTTATTGGGCAAGGCACTTAACGGACATTGCCAGAACCCACTAGATGATGTGTTTTACTAAATTGAAGGAACGTATAAATCATACGCTAAACAGTCGATAGCTCCGGTAATGGGCTTGAGGTGATCTGTTGCCCATTGCGTTTTCCCATTCATGGAATAAACATGAATATCTTATCCCACATTAGCATGGGCTTTATACATTCATTCTATACATCTTAATAGATATTCATATGAAACTAGTGGTAAGAGAGTTGGTTGTGTTCCTAGGCTGGGCAGTTAGCAGACATAGTTTGAATCCAAGTGGATTAAAGGGTTTAAATGAAACTAAATGTGTCTCAATCTTACACAATATACTGCTATATCGCCACATTGGGTAAGAGTTAATCTGACAATTGCCCATGTATTAAGGTACTTTTTCCGTTCACTGGAGTGTATAATTCACACATTCCTTAAATTTAAAAGATCCCATTAATCTACTGGGTCCAGGCAATGTCAGTTAAGTACCTTGCTGAAGGACAAAGCCGACCAGTAAGTGACTAGTTTTGAACCTGCAACCGTTCGGTTGAACAGTGGCGCACTAACCCACTGAGCTAATCAGTCGGAAAGATAAACTGAACGCCGAACCAAACTTAACGCAAACCACAGTCAACCAACAGATATAAACTAAATTTCACAAAACTAAACCAGCAACGCAACCCACAGAGACATGGACACCATCAGCGAGGGCAACGAGAACCTTCACTTCTGGGCTGCTTTGGGAGGGAAAGTCCCTTATTCAAATTCTCCGAAGCTGCAGGAGGGTGGGGAGGATGCGGACAGCGCGAGGTTGTACGAATGCAGCAACGCATCTGGAAACTTCCGATGCGAGGAGATCGCCAACTTCGCTCAGGAGGACTTGGATGAGGATGACGTGATGTTGCTTGACGCACATTCAGAGGTCGGGAGTTTGTTTAGAAGATATTCTGTTTTTTTATTTTTTAGAAGATATTCTTTTTATATTTTTATGGAGAATGTTTTTATAAAGGATATTCACATTTTTTGAAGGATATTTATGGTTTTTACGTGTTTTTTTAAATATTCAGGTTTTTTTTCTGTTTTTATGGCAGGATGTTATGCTATATCTCAACATAACTTGGCATAAAAGTTGCATTAGTCAAAAAAATCTTTATGCTTCCTTGGCAAGCCATTGGCGAGTCGGTCGTCCCTTGGCAAAACACTTAGCAAATATCGGCTGCACCCAGTTTACTAATTGGTTAAAACTTGATCCTGTAAAAATACCATGCCTGACCTTCAAATAAAACAACATTAAAAATGAATCATTTCTAGACACAGAGAATATGAAAATAAATTAACATTTGAATCCTACAGATCGAATGACATTTATCACAATACAAAAATTACATAGAATAAAATAAAATTTGTTTTAATTTAAAAATTAAATTACTTTTTTCCACCCCCCCCCCAAAAAAATAAAATATGTTGTAATTAAAAAATATATTACATTTGCCAACACAAAAAAATTGTTTTAATTTAATAAAAAATTACAATTGAACCCCCTTTCACCCCAGATTTACTTGTGGATCGGGTCGGGAGCCAATAAGCAGGAAAAGGAGGAGTCGGTTGTCACGGCGATCAACTATCTGCGGACCGACCCCACTGACTCCCGGGACCCTCATACCCCCATCATCACCGTGAAACAGGGGTTCGAACCCCCCACCTTCACGGGGTGGTTTATGGCGTGGGACCCATCGAAATGGAGCGTAAGTTATCCACAAGGCTTTGACGTAATATAAAGACTATCGTGTTGCTGTCAATTTCATTCGCAAAATACAGTGTTTTAACAGGTTTTCAAAGATTTAAAAAACTTATAATTGTCTCCTATTATCCAAATAAAGAAACTTATCTTTGGGTTTAATGACCACGTCTGAACAAAGCATCACAAATTAATTGATTTGATAATAGACGTGTTTTTAGCGATTGTTGTTTTGTCGTGTTTTTCAGTTTCCATTTTTCATCAAAGTGTCATCGTGTTTTAATCATAGAAACAAAAACTTAACTTAACAAATCTCTATGTTGTCATCAGGGTAACAAATCTTACGAGGACTTGAAGCGCGAACTCGGGGGTCAAAACGACCTTTTCGAGTCTGTCCTTGCATCAGCGCTTCCACCCCCACCCCCCGTCGTCGAGGCCCCCGCGGAATCCAACCACACGGGGGCAACCAACCATCACCCAGTTGGGGTGGTGAACTTCTACCCTCTGGACCAGTTGACGACGAAAGGAGAGGAATTGCCTCCGGATGTGGATCATACAAAGAAAGAGGTTTGTGGGATTGGTTAAACCACTTACGGATTATTGATTTTCTTTTTTAAATATTTTATAGTGTAATTTTTTTAAAAAACATTTAAAAACGTCGTCCATAAGGTTATGGGATTGAACTAGCCGCTTAATTGGTTTTGTTCTTGGGCTAACACGTGGCGCACATAGGGTATAGAAGGGTATAAGATATTCATGTTTATCCCCATGAGTGGGCAAACCAAGGTGGTTAACACACAAGTAATCGTCAGATTAACTCGCGCCCACCGTCGGGTTACCGCTGCTATTGCAGTGTGTTGTGTATGATTCACATGTTGCTTCTATTTAGTAGAACCCATTAATCCGTGAGAATTGTCCGGTAAGTGCCTTTCCCCTTTACAAGATTTAAGTGGGAAAAAAAACTAAAATGAAATTCCACCAGTGGGTAAAACAACCTTTCATAAAGGTTTCCTAACTTTTTTAACTTCCTAATTTTATGACGTAATAAATGACGTCATCACAGCAACACCTGAGCGACAGCGACTTCGAGTTGGTGTTCGGAATGGACAAGATGGATTTCTATAACAAGCCAGCATGGAAGCAATCCGACCTTAAGAAGAAGAAGGGTCTCTTCTGAGTCGTCTCCGTTTCGGGGCTTCCCCGGAAAATGACGCTTTTGCTCGATCGAAAAACTGACGCGTTTCACTGATATTTCAATTTGTAATGTTTCCCCAGTCGGCATCGTGACGTCATAGTACTGTGGGATTAATTCATTGTGACGATAATAATACCGACTGTGACGAATGATAGCGTGCTGTGATTGGCTGTGCCTAGAGCTTCAATTTTTCACTTCTTTCAATCGAGTTTTTTTTTCATTCCAAGTCATTTACGAATCACTAGCAATATATGTACATGTAGCCCCTTGTGTATTAACGATTCGATTACTATCTTCATTGTGTAGTTGTATAAAGGTCCTGTATCCCTGTATATTAATTAATAGAACCAATGGTTGATATGGCCTGTTACAATGTGTTCCGCACTCACTTGCAGTTGTAGTCGCCAATTCTATTTATGCCCATTTTCGCAGTCAAATTCTATTCGGCCTATTGTAGCGTTTGTTACATAAAAATGGACTGTGTTTACTGCTTTATCTGTAGATGTTAAACTGTAATTTCGCGTTAATTCTATGTCACAACTGCAATTATTGGTATACACTTATTGAATATATATTGTCATATAGACAGGACAACACTCTTTGCATTCGAATGGAAAGTACTAGAAAAAGCAGCACTAAATGGCGTTTAGGCCGGTAAAGTAAAGGGTTATTGCATGCCAGTAATGTTTGCGTTTGCCGGTTTAGATAGCCGAATGGTTAACGCGACCGATACATATACCAATTTCTACATAGCGACAGTATTCGTGAAAATCCAAGAGCGGGTTCAAATTTTAATCCTGTAAAAATGTTTTTAATCGCAATAACTTGGTTTAGTTGCAAAAAGATTATTTTTGATGTGTTCACCACAGAGTTCGAAAACTAGGAATTGTAACACGGCGTTTAAACTCTTCCAGTAGGCTTGGTTTCGAACCCTTTGTAGGCTCGTCACTATGACCATTTTTTGTATATAATTCTGTATGTGTCGGTCGCGTTAAATAATCGGTCACAAGACCGTAATCTTTGTTTCACTGGTTAACACGACCGATACATATACCGATTTTTATATACAGTGGAACCCCGCTTACGTGACCACCTATGGGACCGTCATCAAGCGGTCACGTTAGCGGAGTGGTCGTGTTAGTGAATTTTGCTTTGGAGCAAGTTGTCACATGCAGCCAAAACGTCTGCCTTTTTACTTAATTTTCACCAAATGCCATTTTTTATCAGATACAGAAGAATGAATTTAAACAACTGTTAGTACTAAAGTTTATCTTATAAGATTCAGTTCTGTTTTCCACAATTTTTATTTGTGTGCGTGAACGCTCACAAAGGCAAATTATTTGGCACTTTTGGTCACTTAAGCGGAGTTATATTCTAAGTTTTGGACCAAAATATGGCGGTCCTGGTCTGGAAATCGGGGTGGTTGCGTTATTAAAACAGAATGCAATGCATTACCATAGTAAATTATTTGGGACCGCACTGAAGTGGTCCTGATAAAGAGGTGGTCTCCAAGCGGGGTTCCACTGTATATAAAAACGATCCTGGCGAAGAGTCCATTGTAGACACCAAACGTAGCACGGTGAAAAAGAAAGAATGTTCTTTACCGGAACCTGGTGCTCTATTGCATTACGTCTTGTGGATGACTACAATTTTGAACCACTATTATTAATTACGTCTTTGGAGCACTGTCTGTTTTTCTTCGGTAAACACTTAAAGAAGAAAG
This sequence comes from Ciona savignyi, assembly GCA_000149265.1. Lineage (NCBI taxonomy): Eukaryota > Metazoa > Chordata > Ascidiacea > Phlebobranchia > Cionidae > Ciona > Ciona savignyi. The sequence continues at coordinate 657,363 of CH003304.1, forward strand.
ATCGCACATTACATAGTAAAACATTCATTCTGACTGAACTTCCTTACTTTTAGTTTAGTTTGCAGTTTCCCTCTAAATTTTGGTCGTGTCCGTTTAGTTACATGTCAAGATATACAATTCCAAAGCATAGTTAAATTGAAAACAATCCGTTTTATAAAAGCCGTATTCACAACTTCGCAGTAGCAAATTCGGCTAAGAATGTACATGCGGAATTAAAAATTAGGTATTATTTCAGCACAGCAAAACACATAATTTCGTAATACCCTGCTTGCATATAGCACACTGACATATTTATGCTGTCCTGAACGAAATAACGTCGTGTGTTAATTCAGTAGAACTTATCATGCATTTTACCAGTTAATGTGACAAGATAAGTGTAAACATCAAATTATTTGGTAAATTTATTTCATTTTTTGTGATGTTACTCTATAATAAGGTTGACAATAATTATTAATTATCAAAGAACCAAAAAATGGCAAAACTACAGCAACCAAGTTTAAACTAAATTAATTTAATAAAAAAACAATCAATTAAAACAAAACATGATATAGAACAGTGCTTCTCAAATGGTGCGCCACAGGGGTTAGCTAGGTACGCCACACTTGAAATTACGACAGAATGTGCATAGATCATAAACTACTAAATTGTTAGTGTATGGTTCGTTCTTTTCCATTGTAACGTTAGTTCTACATTAACTTTCGAAAAGCAAGAGCGCTCAAGAAACAGTGATTTCGTATTGTGGAAAATTCGGTGATGGAATTATTTAAATTAAACTTTTAATTATTTAGCATAGTGTTTTCACTTCCCGTGCAAAGCGGTGCGCCACGAGGTCAAAAAGATCGAGAACCACTGATACAGAATAAGTACAAATAAGACATAGCCGCCACACCTTTTTGTATTATTACATCATAGTTTGCATATTGAATCAACAATCGAAATAACAAATATGCTTGTAAGGCGGATACGATGAAATTTACGTGTTTTCTTCCGTTTTGATGCGACAGAAATTAAAAACAGTTTTAGAAGCAAAATAACCAGTTAAAATATGGTGCTTTACTTGTATAACGCTGTAATAAAATAATTTGATTTATTAAACACTATTTTTTGTTGAAAAATCAGAAATAGCAATTTATAGTTTAAAATAATGAGTATGTCGGAAGATTTAAAGGCCCAGATAGAAAGTGCTGGACTGAAGAACGGTCTACAAATATGGCGCGTAAAGGTGAGATGGAAATTATACTAATGCATTGGCAAATATTTACCGTCTGTATCACTGGACAAGACTATGGACGTTTCATGAACCCAGGATATAGGATATTCATGTTTATCGTCGTGACTGGAAAAGCGCAAGAGGCGTTAACACAAGGGTAATCGTCAGATCACCAGTGGCCACCGTTGGGTAACCGGAGCTATTTTAGTGGTTTGTGTATGTTTCACACGTTCCTTTAATTTGGTAAAACCCATCAATCCACTCGGTTAAGGTAATATCAGCTAAGTACCTCGTCCAAAAACATTTAATGGCTTGTTGTACCGTCTGTAACTCTGCATGTTAACTTAGTCGACAAGAGCCACAACGATCTTCCAGAAACCGGAAGGTTGTGGGATTCCATTTTTTAAGGGGCCTTAACTTAAGTCATCAAATTTATTGTTTGCGACAGACAATATGCTAAAAACACGAGGTGCATTGGCTTATTTTTTTTCTTCCTAAACAGCATGCCCTTTTCTCGGTTTAAAGTTCTCTTCTTTAGGTGGATAATCTTGTTCCACTACCACGGTTATCATACGGGATTTTCTACGAAGAAAATGCCTATATTATTCTCCGGGTAAGTATTTGTATTTTGGGGGGTGAATTCCTAGTTAGTCGCGCGTTTTTAATATGCTTCATCTGGTGGGTAAACTCATGATAAGATATTTATTCCCGTGAATGGAAAAAGGGCATGGGATTAGAAATAAAAAAATAAACAACTACAAATTCCCATCGTTAGTTAGCAAGTAGCCTCTCGTCATCGGTACGGGTTAAAAAGTGACTTTTTCATACCCTTTCCAGACCTTCACATCTGTCGCTGGGGTAACAAAAATGTCGCTGCATTATTGGACCGGAAAGACGTCTCCGCAGCCGATAAGAAGTAAGACCTTGTTTGCTATGTTTGAAATACATTGTCGACCCTTAAAAGTTCACAACATTATCATGAAGACTTGGCTAATTTGCCAACATAACCTTCAAATGGTATACGATACAATATTGTAGGTAGGGCTACAGTGGCGCCGGGACCAGAAATGTGTGCTATAGAAGGCCCGTTATTTCAGCACGAAATGTAGCGTTTAAGTCGGCTAGTATCTCAAAGAAAGCTGGGTTTGGCGACCGCGTCCGCTATTTTTAATTTAGTTATATCTATTTTCTGTCAAATGGCGTGTTTTAACGACTGTTTGTTTAGCCGTCTTTTACCTGGTTCTGCGCCGTGTTTTTTCTTCATTTTCTATGAATAAACACCGGGGCACAAAATGAATAATCTAAACTAAAAACTAAGGAGACTAGATGCCTGGACCGGATAAATAAGAGATCATCAGATTTAAAAAAACCTAGTTTCTACATCTGGTCACAGCAAATGCTGAACAGTGGCCAACATGGTGTAGAAGAGTCTCATTCTAATGGCATGCTTCATAGGCACATTAAAGTAGTTTTCCCAAACCTGAATACGACATTCTGTCAATCAAACATAATATAACGGCTTTCGGGTTTTTACGCCAGGGCAACTTTATTTAGGTGACCAGTCAACTGAACCCCTTACAACTGAACCCACCTTACAACTGAACCCCTACAACTGAACCCTTTACAACTGAGACCCCTACAATTAAGCCCCTTACAACTGAACTCTTTTTAACTAAACCCCTATAAACTGAACCCCTTTACAACTGAACCCAGTTCAATTGAACCTCTTTACAACTGAACCCCATTTTTAGTTTAAAGGGTTCTGTTAAAAGGGGTTCAGTTGTAAAGGGGTTCAGTTGTAGGGGTTCAGTTGTAAGGGGTTCAGTTGTAAGGGGTTCAGTTGTCATGGAACCCTTTATTTAACCCATCACTTAAGAAAGTTTCAGTTTATTTATTCGGGATTAAATCCACACGAGTTATACTAATCAAATTTCAATCCACACTAGTTTAAACTCTTACGATTGGTAAGATGCTGAACGTTTTAACTATTTTGTAAATGTAGATTTTTTGTATAATCTTTACCATTACGCGGTACATGTGTAAGGGGCTGTGGTCGAATGGTTAGGGTGACCGATACATATACCGATTTTTTAAATGGTCTAGGTGACGAGCATATGAAGTGTTCAAAGTATAGAGTATTCATGTTTACCGCCGTGAATGGGAAACCAATGTGGTTAATACAGTACATTAATATACGGGCAATCGCCAGATCACTTCGCGCCTACTTTCGGGTTACCGAAGATATTGCATTGTGTAGTGTATGATTTACATGTTCCTTCTATTAAGTAGAACCCATTATTCCGCTGGGTTTAAGCAATGTCCGTTAAGTGCTTTGCCAAAGGACACAACCGACTAGCTACCAGTTTCCTGCAACTCTTCGACTGAAAGGCGACGCACTAACCCACTACACTAATCTCGCGGACCGTGACCAATACATATACAGACTAACATACAAAGAAACGGTATTAGCAATGAGCCCATTCTGGGTTCGAAACTATGGCCAGTAAAAAAGTAAACGTTCCATGATTCAGATAAAGCCGGTGAGTTGACGGTGAAGATTTACAACAAACAGAAATGTGTTGCCACCCAGTACAGAGAAATACAAGGGAGTGAAAGCAAAGAATTTGAAAAGTATTTCAAACGGGGAATCATGTAAGTTCATGTTTGACTCTTTTATTATAACATAAGTATTAGGAGGCGTTCAACTAATTATTATTCTTATCTTTCCAATGCAAACCGACCTCATAAAAAAACATTTGTTACTCAAAATGCTGACACAGAAAGTCTTAGATTTGTTTTACAATTTAAAATTGAAGATTGGATCTGCAAGCTAAACTCAAAAGCCTCCAACATTTTACTTAAAATGTTTAAGCTGATACCCCTCCGTACATCAGGTACCACAAGTCCCATCCTGCCGCGCATAGATTTCTTAACTGATTGCGCCATTTATACTTCTATACTTCAAAATGTTACGATAATTTTTTTACCAAGTATTTTTGTCACAGATCAAGGTAAATCTTAGGGTAAAACAAATAAGGGCCAAGCACTTTATTTTAACTATCTTACTTGAGTCAAGTCAATTCATTTTAAAATTCTGACTCGAGTCAATTCAGTTCATCTTAAAGTTCTGACTCGAGTCAATTCAGTTGATATTGAAGTTCTGACTCGAGTCAATTCAGTTGATATTAAAGTTCTGACTCGAGTCAATTCAGTTGATATTGAAGTTCTGACTTGAGTCAATTTATTTTAAAGTTCTGACGCGAGTCAAATCATTTTGAAATTGTGACTCGAGTCAATCCATTTTGAAGTTGTGACTCGGGTCAATTCATTTTGAAGTTCTGACTCGAGTCAAGTCAAGTTATTTTGAAGTCATATTCATGCTGCACACAGATACATACGCGGTGAGGTGGATGAGAAGGAACCGGAAAGTTTTCCGCATTTTAACGTCCAGCGACTTTTTCACGTCACTGGGGAGTTCCCCACCCGCGCATCCGAGGTTGATTTTTCATGGTCAAGCTTCGTTCGCAACGACGTGTTTATTGTTGACATTGGCAACGTCATAATGCTTTGGAAAGGAGCAAGCTCAACGGAGCGTCAAATGCTTAAGGTGACTCGGAACAAAGTGGTTTAATGTTTTTACCGTACTGGCGAACGTGCTCGAACGTGCTCGAACGTTCTGGCTAACATGCTCGCTAACGTCGTATTTTGTATTTAACAGAGCTAATGCAGTGTGTTTTAATTTCACCCCTTAATCCAATCAGTGCAGTTGACCTGCGTTCAGAGTCTTGTCTGAGGTCACAACAGACTAGCAAGCTGCTGATGAAATAACACATTTCCTTTAGAAACATGGCCGCATGTTAAAATTTTATTCATCGAACATTTAAATTTTATGGTTACAACTGTAAATGTAACAAACAGCTCTTCCTAAATGCATTTGAGCCTGATCAGCAACCTAGCACGTAGTGTTGTATGTTTCTTCCCTATATTTTTTCGAAGAATTTGATCTAAGCCTTCCACTGACAACTATATATTTACCAGGCCAATAATTAAACCTTGGTTTTACTCAGGCAAAATCAGTTGCCAAGCTAATCCAATCTGCCGACAGAGAAAGTTTGGGTTATATTCACACCGTTCAGGGATTTGAGAATGAAAAAGACAACAAAATGCTTCAGGTAGGTGTGAAAACTAATGTACAAGCAAGTGTGTGGCAATTTCGTATGTATGTCGGATAAATACATCTTCGTGACGAAACGGTCAAGTGGCGGAGTTGTAGAGCGTTACGATGTCAACGATGGGGTGACCGGATCGAAACTAGCCGCTAGCTGGTCGGTTGTGTCATCAGGCTATTTATATGCGCTTGAACGCGGAAAAATTTATAACGTATATAAAAAACAAAGGCAGCGTCTTTATCCTACAACACCTGGCAATAGTTACGGTATTTGGTCAGAGGCGCTAGGTAATCTGACGATTGCCCGTGTAATAATGCCCCTTGCGTTTTCCTAATCACGGGAATAATAAAACATTTATAGTCACTAGATGGTAATTGGTAGTTTGAAGTCACTGGGTCGTAACTTTCAATCAAAAACTAAAACCTGCCATCGTTGTTTCTTGCACTTTTTATTTCTACAGCAATTGCTTGGAAAGATACCGAGCGGCATTCCAAATAAGAGCAACACGCCTCATCCTAAGCTAAAGGAATCTGAAATTCTTGTTTTCCTGTAAGTTGAAAAACGAGTTGAAGAATAAAATTGGATAATGAAACTTTAAATTCTAAAATAAAGTAATAACAATTCGACCCACTACCTGAGTAAAATCAAAATGGGTTTCCATCGGAATTCCGAACCCACAATGAGGTTAACAGTAGTTGCGATCTCGAATATTCTCGATCAAAAGTAATTTCCTTATTATATGTAAACCATACTATACATCTTATAAAACGACAGTGGGAAGGCGGTATTCCTACAAACGCTGTCATATTAACGACCCCGTTACACCCAATCTATTCTAATCGTCGGTGTTTTTTATCAAAATAAATATAATCTCCCATAATAGGGTGAAAAAAGGAAGCGGAGCAGTTGTGGAACTCAATGAAGAAAGATGGCCTGAACTAAACAAACGAAGTCTGATGAAGGACGTAAGTTGGTTCTTGGTTGATAGTAACCCAGGAAGCGTTGGTATTGATTGGTAAACATATAAAGTTGGGATCCGCTGTGAGTTTTTTGTGTTCGTAATTACAGATTAACTTTAAACTTGTCTGGGTTATGAATAACGTTCTCCATAATAACCGGACTTTTGCCTTACCTCGCCGACAACGTTTGGTTACCGAAACTATTGAAATGTGTTGTATATTATACAATTATACCACGTGCAGCACAGCCGGTAGCTACAACACTTTGTACACTATCACAGGTTTGAATATTTTAAACATTTTCTCCAGGAGACTTACATTCTGGACGTGCCAGGCAAGAAAAAAGTGTTCGCATGGAAAGGCCAGGATAGCCATCCTGACGTAAACAAAGTTCTTTGGAATGTAATTTTGGTAAGTCTGCTATTGATGTGTCAATATGTGGGTAAGGATGTTTTTATTTATCCCCGTAAATGGTTAAACGCAAGGGTGCGTTAATAACACACCGGTAATCGTCAGATTGTAAACTGCTGGGTTACCGGAGCTATTGAAAGTGTTCTGCATATTTAAGAATTTTTTTAAAATTTAGAATAACCCATCATTCCACTGTGTTTGGGCAATGTTCATTATTTCTTTGTCCAAGAACACAACCAACTAGATAGCGACCAGTTTCGAATCTGCAACCCTTCGGTCTCACACTTGATGAATCTATTGAACTAGTTTGTTAGTAAAATCACACTTGATGAAGATTGGATACTTTTTTTAAACTCCGATTTGAGTAAATTTCCAGAGATATAATAAAATATATTCATCGTGTTATAATCTCTGAATATTATCTCAAAGGTAGTAAACTGATTTGTGTTAAAAACACGGTATATAAGATCAAAGAAAATGCGAGGGATGTTAAAATTAGATTTAAACTAACAACAGGAATGCACTATTTTATTAAATAAGTGAACTAAATGACTGGTAGCCTATAACACTTACAAATCGGCCGAATAACACATGCTCACAGTCAAGATACCTAAAATTATTACATTGTAGTCAAAAATGGAGAAAATATTTTTTGACCCACTAATCCACTGGGTTCAAAGGAATCAATCAACCAGCAAACGGATGGTTTCGAACCAGTATCCCTCCGCCTGACTACCCTTGACCCTACCATTGAGCTATTACGCTTGTTTCTTTAGAATTACTTGGACCAAACAGAGCGACCCTATACAACCCAAGTGCAAGTGATGGATGATGGGGGTGAAACCGATGAGTTCATTTCACTCTTTTCAGATTGGGATGCTGATCCTTTTCCCTATGGAGGTAACGAGAGGTTAGGGGCTACGATCGTGCTGGAATTTGTTACAAATTCTCATCAGTTAGACGATAGCTAATCTCTTATGATTATGATTCTCTTTATCAATTGTAGTTTTTTAAATCATTTTTTTAAAGAAAACAAATTTGTTTTATTTAAAGTGAAACTAAAGATACTCTCTTATTATAAAAAATAGTTAACTAATTGTAGATTCATATTTCCCTAACAATATTCGTTTCCATTGCATTTGCTTAAGCGGATTAGTAGCATTCCGATTTGAAATGACGTCACAATGTGTTCGTTTTCATGGTTTGTTAAGTTACGTCTAAACTGGACGCTAGCTTGTCCGTTGTGTCCTTGGGTAAGGCACTTTACAGACATTGCCTGGACTCAGTGGATTAATGGGTTCTACCAAATTAAAGAAACGTGTTTATACACAACACACCGCAATAGCTGCGGTAACCCGACGGTGGGCGCGAGATGATCTTACGAGATTTAATTAAAACAGGAAAAAACGACAGTCATTAAATCAAACACATCAGCAAAAAATGTTCAAGCAACCAAGCAACATGTAATCGATAAAACACAGGGGGTTTCGGCGGCCACGTCTAAATATTTTAAACTTAATAATTGATTGAATTTAGACACGTTTTAACTGTCGTTTGGCTGTTTTTTCCCCGTTTTCTAAATTTTTGACAAAGGTTGTGCTTCGTGTTTTCAACGTAAAACAAAAAAAATAAACTAAAAAGTTAACATTTTATTTTCTAGTTTGTGACTTGAGTAACGATGTTATGTTTGTAGGTCGTTTAACAGACCGAAGGTATTCGTTCAAAACCCCGAAATTCGATCAACCGGCGATGCCTGGAGATGGGGAAGGAAAGTTAGAGGTTTGAAAAGTTGTTCTTTGTATGTTTTAATGTCGCATAATGATCAGATCCGACAGATTAGTCTAGTGGTTAAGTGCGTCGCATTTTAGCCGAAGGGTTGAAGATTCGAAACTGGTCGCTAGGTAGTTGGGCAAGGCACTTAATGGACATTGCCTGAACCCAGCGGCTTAATGGATTCTACTGATTTAAAGGAACGTGTTTTTCATACATAACACACTGTACAATAGCTTCGGTAACCCGACGGTGGGCGCGCGGTGATCTGGAGATTGTCCGTGTGTTAAACCCCTTGGTTTTCCCATTCATGGAAACAAACGCTCACTATATTAAAATAAACAATTTTCCGCAAGTGCAAACGGTCCTGTGTTCAAACAGTTAAAGAGTAAAATTCGCTTTAACTTATATTTCTATACAAAATAACGGTCTTAGCGTAAATTACGTTAGGGTTCTCAAACTTAACTCTGTATAGTGTACCAGTGCGTCGTGTATTATGATGCACGGTTGTGTGGTCGAATGGTTAACACGACCGATACATATACTTAATGGAATATAAAAAACGAACTTTGTGACGAGACCAACAACATTTTGCAGTCTAAATAATAAGGATAAAGTAACAGGATGGAATAGGATATTTATGTTTATCCCCGTGAATGGAACACCAAGGGGGAACACACGGGAAATCGTCAGGTTATCGCGCGCCCACCATCGGGTTACCGGAGCTATTGCATTGTGTTGTGTATGATTCACACGTTCGTCCGGAAAATGCCTTACCCAAGGACCCAGCCGACTATAGCTAGCGAACAAGTTATAACAAGGGTTCGACATACACCCCTCTGGTCACATTTTGGGCAAAGTTATAAACATGATTGATTACCCTTCACATTATTTTTTTCTCAAGGTGTTTTTGATCGATAAAAAATCGTTGGTTCCCGTTGACCCTTTGATGTTCGGGAAGTTCTACAGCTACGAGAGCTACATCGTCAGATACAAATATGTTGAGGATGAAAAGGAAATGAAAATCATGTATTACTGGGAGGTATGTGACGGTGACCAAACCACTTTTTTATCCGAGTCTTCATTGAGGTTGTACGTTTTAAACACCCGCTATTCAACTAATACCACGTGGATTAGTGCTACAAAAATCTGCTTATTGGTTACACTAGAATAGGATAGGATCTTCATGTCTTATCCCCGTAAATGACAAAAAGCGGAAGAGGTATTACACTGATATTTAAAAAATATTTTAATGGCAGAAACACTATCACAGTTGTAGAAAAACAACTGAGATTTTAAACCAACTGATACTTAATTGTCAATAGTAAATAATATAATCTACAGGGTCGACGAACAGGGTCCCCGATGGCAATTGGAAGTCCAAGAAAAGGATCGAACATGTCGTCCCCATCATCTCGACTCGATGGCACCACCGAGTGCCGGGTTGAGATTGGCAAAGAGCCCGCGCATTTTGTCGCTTTCTTTCAAGGGAAATTTATGATTTTGAAAGTAATTACGTTTAGCTTTCCTCTCACAACATTTAAAAAAACAAAAAAAAACAATCTCTTATTCGTTAGATCTGTTATAAAGATATCGAAAAATTTACTATTTAAATTTTACTAATCAACATGCCTTGTATATATCTTTCAAGGGAAATTAATTATTTTTTAGGTAATTTAATTTTATTATTTTTCACAATATTAAACTAACTTCCTTTCAATTACCATCGATCATTCTTTAGCTCTGATTTAAAAACCTATAAGTTTCATAAAAAGCAAAATTATTTATATAAAAAGTTTAACAAAAAATATAGGAATGTTTCTAACTTATACAATGCACTAAATACATCCGGTAACCCGAATATGGGCACGACGAGAAATCAGTATCCTCTACTTAATGCACACCCTCTTTTAATAAAGTCATACATTGCATTCCTGGCTTCCTTGGCAGTCACTTACTGCGTCGCTCAACCGGGCAACACTAAAAGGAGGAAAAGCGGGAAGCAGGGAAACTTATTACTAAAACTATAAAAACTAATTTTAACCTTGCCTTAAACACTGATCTCAACCCCAGAACTAATCCTAACTCCAACCCTCAAAACTAACTCTAATGTCATAATCCCCATTTTAGTGTGCAGTTTCCCTTTTAGTTTTCCCCCTGCTCATACAAAAAGTGAGCTTAATCAGTTAGTAGCCAAATGATAGTGGAATGGAAACCAGCCAAGATCTATTTGGTTTAGTCCTGATACAGGCATTTGGTGGACTCCCCTGAAATCAGTTATTTGATGGACTAAACTAAATCACTGGAAATATCAATTATATACAACAAACTTAAACTCTGGTACAGAGAGGCACGGTATACATGAAGTAGCCTAATAAGTGCCTGTTTAATAACATCACTTGAATACTGGGTGTTATAGGTATCTTATCGTTCAAGTTATTATTATTTTTGTATTATTTAACCATTATTGTGTTAAAATATGTGCAATTATATCTTTTAATAAAATGTTTAATAAATGAAAGTGGATTGAATATCCCACCCATGGGTATACAAAATAGAATATTCAAATATTCTAATGTACTTTGCATAAAGGGGAGTGACCCGAAGTCGTCCAACCAGAGCAGAGAACCAGCTACGAACCCCGACAAGGTGCCAGGAGTCACATTATACATCATCCGTGGTACAAACGTCTTCAACTCAAAGGCAGTGCAAGTGAGATGCAGGTAAATCATGTTTTTCTTGCTAATAATTTCAACTCGACTGGATCCTTTAGATTTAGACTCATTTATTTATTTGTTTAGCAAAGTATATCGTGTTAATGCATAGTTCTTGCTGGCCAGGATAACAGTGAACAGACTAATTGGGTTTAAGTGTTTAGTCTTATATATTTTTTAATTGTTTGTGATTTAATGACGTGGTGGGATAGGATCTACATGTTTATGCACATGAATGGTAAAACCAATGTGGTTAACACACAAAAAATCATAAGATTACCTCGCGCCCATCGTTGGGTTACCGGAGTTATTGCAGTATGTTGTATAAGATTCACACGTTTCCTTACCTTAGTAAAACCCATTATTTCGCTGGATTTTTGGTTGTTTTATTTTATTTATGTTTTCGTTCCTTTAAGAAAATTAATTAAAAAATAGACTTAAAATACCAAAGCTCAACTGGGAAAAAAACGAAAAAAAACATAAGTTACAGTACACCACGAAAAATGTAATTAAACATTTTGAGAAAATATACGAAAATGACCATTAAAAGCAACTCTAGGATACAAATAACCATCAAGTGATTTTCAGCTCCAGTTCATTGAACTGCAACTACCCATTCATATGCACCACCCCCAACACAGTGTTCCTGTGGTGTGGCAAGGGATGTATTGGTGACCAGCGGGATATGGGCCATACTATGGCCAATAACATGCTCGGCAACAGGTGCAAGTTCTATTCTGTGGTTATTTTAAAACTACTCGTACCAACTGTATGGGGTTTGAGCTTTTTTCAGGATCAGGGAAATACATTGTGCACGAGATAATCTGACGATCTATTATGAGATAACACCGCTTGCCATCCACAATAATAAACACGAATACATCTAGTTCTTTCTTTTTGCAACTGTGTTTGAGCAAAGCATGTAACTGCTGTTGCTTAGGTTCAATTAATATATCACACACCAAAGTTATCAAATCAACAGCACCTTGCAATAACCACATCAACCCGACTGTGGGCATGATGGCATGAACTATTTTTGCAATTAGATGTCTTTTAAAGACTTCAGTTCTCCAAAATCACAGAGATAAACATGAGTGTTCCATTCTACATCATGGTATTTAATCAATAACCAGCAGATGCTGTGTTATAACCTAAATCCTCTTTATTTACGAACATCTATGTCATTTGGTCTTAATTAACTTTTGTTTCCACATTATTGTTTTTATTTCTTAGGTTTGGCGGCTGCATCCGCTATATTTATTTAATTATTTCCTCTTTTTTAATAAATGACATGTTGTAACGACTGTTCGCTTTGCTGTCTTTCCTGTTCCTGTGCTGTGATTTAATTTGTTTGCCATTTTTAATACTGAGTTAAAAATGAATAAACTAAACTAAACTCAACTTTCACTCTTAGTAATTTTCTCCGAAACAACAAACTATAAAGTATGGCAGCCAATTTAATCAGAGTTTAATAAACTGAACTGATTTACAGACCTCTGTGGGTCTTGGAAGAGGGAAAGGAAACTGATGATTTCTTTACTTCATTGGGAGGAAGAAAGGAATATACAAGCAACATTATACCAAAGGTATTGTTTAAATAAAGCGAAGAATGTATACACAACAGTAAAATACTGCTAATAGGGGAGGTATAGGATAGGATATTCATGTTTATCCCAGTGAATGGCAAAACCAAGGGGGTTACCACACGGGCAATCGTCAGATCACATTGCGCCCACCGTCGGGTTCCGACTAAGAACACAACCGACTAGTTTCAAACCTGCAACCCTTGGACTACAAGGCGACACACAAATCTAGAGAACAAGAGGACCCAGACCAGGGGTGGGCAACATACGGCCCACGGGCCGGAAGGAATTTCAACCGGCCCCCAGACTGTATCCAACAATAACCTGTAATGTGGCCCAGGTCCGACCCGCTGTCTGTATCCAACCACACACTAATGTAGTCCGACGTATCATTCCTAAAAGTTGGCTGTCGCTCTACTCTTACCGCACTGTTATTGCGAGCTGGTGAAATAAACAATTGCCTTAGTGAACAAACAATTGTGTTAGCACACTTTTTAAACAAACAATATAAGGTTAAAACAGAAAGCGTTGTAAACATCAGACACTACTGGGTACTTTGTAACAACGTGACTGTTATTGTTAGTTTTTCTTCAGCTGTTATCAGTTATATTTAAATTTCAAATATAAATGGATTTTATAAATTATTAAAGATTATTAACCATGGAATATCCTATGAAACTTAAATTAGAAAGAGAGTTTCGAGCATTTAACAAAGATTGGATACCAAAATATTTTTACGAAGGTTGGCAACAAAGCAGTATGTTTATTGTATGGTCAGAGTGTTGCGGTATTAAAATAGTACAACATTAGTCGTCAATATTTGACGAAACATGAAAACTATATTATTCATCTAATAATCCGGCCCACCAAGAACTTCATTTTCCCACATCTGGCCCGCCTACTAGAAAAGTTGCCCACCCCTGACCTAGACCCTTCTACTACAATCCTCGCAGGAACCAGAGGTCACTCGTGGCGCGCTTGCATTCTATTGCTGTGAGGTGGATGGAAGATACAACTTCAAGGAGATTTATGGACTTACCAAACAAGACCTCCATTCAGAAGACATTGTACTGATTGATATCTATGATGAGGTACATAGTTTTTTTGCGTGATAGCTATATTCAGTTTTGCTTACGAGTTTAAAAAAACAAAAATGGGTAAATTTCACTATCATTTGTTTTCGAAAAAATCTAAAAATAACAAAATAACTATAATAGACTTACATACTCCACCAGTTTTCTTTGTTTACAATAAATTTGCCCACTCAGGTTTACATTTGGTTGGGATCAAAGGTTGTGAAGGAATTAGCCTCTCGGAGCTTTCCTATTGCGTTCCGCTACCTCCAGCAGAGCCACGCACGAGGAGACATGAAGACGCCTGTGTTGCTGGTTAAAGAGGGGAGTGAACCAAACATTTTCACTCGCTTTATTTCGAATTGGGAGGATGTGCAATCAGATGTAAGTACTTGCGTATCTATCTGTGAGGATTTCTCTCAAGTTTTCTGGTTTGTTTCTCAATGGGCCGCTTTAAAACATGCATGTTCGCAGTCTTGTAAATTCCATATCCCTTATAAATCCCAAAGTCGAGTGTCGATCCAATTTAGCTTTACACTTCGGTGCCAAATTATAACAAACCCTCTAGATTGTCCTGGCTCAAGCTGATAGCAGCATTTACTGTGTTTTCTTAAACACTACGTATCATACTTCTGGCCAGTTAGCTTGGTGGGTTAGTGCATCGCCATTCAGCGGAAAAGTTTCAGATTCGAAACTTGTCGCTAGCTAGTTGGTTGTGTCCTTGGACAAGGCATATACCGGACAAAGCTTATACCCAGTAATGGGTTCTACTAAATTAAAGGAACATCTGTTTTTTTACTAACTTTAATGAGGCTAAGTTTTGAACCTGTGACGGGTTCGTCACTAATATAATTCAATCGCTTTAACCATTCCGCCACACATCCGTTTACGCAACAATACATTTAGGAAACTGCGGAGACAAGACTAACACCGAGTGACGTAGAAAGACTGCTGCTCAACATCTATGGTTTACCAACTTATTCTGTGGAGGAACTATCCACAGATTGCCCAGCTGGAGTGGACCCAAGAAAAAAAGAGGTGAGATGAATTACATTGGTCAATTACTGTGAAGTCTCGAAATTTTGTGAAAAGTCTGGAAAATCCATTGTCTACTTTTAGTCGCTTTTTAATACAGTTAATACAGGGCGATGTAAATTTCAGCGAACCATTTTATTAAATATTCATGTGTCCATAAAATGTTTGAATGTTTTTGACAAGCCTTATATGTCCGACTGATTAGTCTAGTGGTTTAGTGTGTCATCTTGCTAACTAGTCGAAACTAGTTGCTAGCTAGTCGATTGTGCCTTTCTGCAAGGCACTTTACAGACATTGCCTAAACCCAGAGGACTAATGGGTTCTACTAAATTAAAGGTACGTGCAAGTAATACACAACACACTGCAGTAGCTCTGGTAACCCGACAGTGGGCGCGAGGTGATCTGACGATTGCCCATGTGTTAACCCCCTTGGTTTTCCCAATCACGGAGTTGCACATGAAATAATGGTAGCAACAAAAATAGAAGTCAGGCTTCTGAGCTCTCATGCTCCACAGAAATATCTCAGCGAGCGGGATTTCGCGCAACATTTCCGCATGACTCGGGAGGACTTTGCGAAGAAGAGCGAATGGAATCGGAACGAATTGAAGAAGAAACTTCATCTATTTTAACTCTGACCACCTCCCAACAAGCTTTGCATATGCACTATACCATCCACTTAAATGCATGTACCAGTGGTATTCTTACATATCTTTCATGTTATGATGCTCCAATATATTCAAACAGATAAATGGAGTCTATCTTATTCTGCCCACTATCTGGCTTCTAGCACTTTTTGCTTTTTTATCATTGTATTGCATCGCATGAAATATTAAATATTATAAATAAACGACCTACAACTGCATATATCTGGCAACAATAAATAAAATCTAAAGAAAACAATATAGAAATGTACGAATGCATACAAGAATAAATATGGTTTGCCTACATCATGGGCACACTGTCGTCATGGCCGTCGTTGCTATGGTAGTACGGTGATGTCACAGTGTGTGTTGCCATGGCAATGGAGAGGTATTTGGCTAAGATAGAAGTATATCAGTTTTCTTTCATGTTAAAACATAGGATAGGATATTTGAGTTTTTCTTTGTGAATGTGAAAACCAAGGGGAAAGTTTTTCGAATATAACTGGATAAATCCTTTAATGGAGATTATCCTCACAAGTTTTTGATAACTGTCGATAAAGGATAGGATATTCATGTTTATCCCTGTGAATGGGAAAAACACATGAGTAATCGTCAGACTACCTTGCACTCACCGTCTGTGTACCGCAGCTATTGCAGTGTGTTGTGTAAGTTTATGACGTCCCTTTAATTTGGTAGAACCAATTAATTTATTGGGTTCAGGCAAATGTCTGTTAGTGTCTTGCCTAAGAACACAACTGACTATCTAGCAACCAGGTTCGAACATGCATCTCAACAGCAACGCACTAACCCAGTAAGCTATCTGGTCGGACAACCTTCAATGCGAGTCTCACCAGTCAGAATACATGTGAACCCCCAACCCCCCCACTCACCCCCTTCCACTGCAGTACCGGAAGGATCCCGTCGACCACGGATAGAAGGTGACGACCGCCGTATCGCCACCGGCACCTTCCCCAAAGGCGACATCTTACGGACCCCTCCCTGTTTTGCCTTCCCTCCAAAAGCACTGAGTTGCAAGATGAGTTTTATAATTTTGTCCTAATTTAAATTTTAGTAATTAAGACTGTTGATTTGCATGCTTTACGAATGGTAAGACTGTTGATTTTGTGCAGCGTAGACAGATTGAGTTTGCACACGCTTATAGTATAGATTTTGCGTGCGCGCCAAATTACACGGTGTTTCATGGAAAAGCCTTTCCCCTGGCACTTGTGGCACGCGTGTCAGGGTTTGCCGACCCCTGTTCCACTACTTGCAATGGCAAGCATGCGGTAAATAATAAATCACTAGCATTCTAAGTATTAAGAGCATAATTATATTAATAAGGCACACAGCAAACATAGCTTTAGCTTTTGTTTATTTCATTTATTCACATGGTTTAAACAACAACAGTAAATTGTCTATCCCAAAGACATGTGCTATTAGAAACAGAAGGGTATCAAACCGATAACCTTCAGACTGATGATCTAGTGTGCTATCTTGACAGCTATACAATCCAATACAAAACTCAGACTTTTCAAACTAACTTCTGGGTAAAGTATGACCTTAACCGCACACCATTCTTAAAAGCATAAATGTAATAACTTTGATTGAAGTTTTTACCTACTTCAGTTTTAATTTTACTTTGGGTTTGGCGGCCATGTCTGGTTATATTTATATTAAATAAATAATTTGCCTATAGATGTATCGTTTTGCAGTATTTTTTTCTGTTTTTCATAATCAAAATGAAATATTAAAAAAAAGAAAAAGCAAAAAACATAGGCAGTCACCGAGTCAGCTCTCACTTAAAGTCTGTTGCACATCGTGGAAAGGAAATAGAATAGGATATTCAACATTTCAATATTCATGTTTATCCCCGTAAATGGAAAAACCAAGGAGGTTAACACGCGGGCAATCGTCAGATCACCTCGCGCCCACCGTCGGGTTACCGAAGCTATTGCAGTGTATACGAAACAAAGTTCTTTACCTCGATCCAACCACCATAGACATCTGGTTAGTTTGATTTGTTTTGCGTTTCCCCACAGTTTCAGTGCTTTGTGGTTTCCATGGTTTGGGGCTTTTCACAGTTTTGTGGCCCTGAGGTCATCAGTGTATGGGTTAGACTAGACATGGGCAAACTATAGCCCCTGTTCAAATCTGGACCGCCCGGTATTTTATTCTGGCTTGCCGGATGTTACCGGCAAGTTGCAAGATTAAAGAGTGATGTCACATCTATATTTATGCTGGACGCAACAATGCTTTGTGGTCGTCAATTGAGTAAAACCCATTAATCCGCTGGGTTCAGGCAATATCCCTTAGGTTTGGCGGCCGCGTCCGCTATACTATTAAATTATATCTTTTTAAATGACGTGTTGTAACGACTGTTTGTTTGCCGTCTTTTTATGTTTCCGTGCCGTGATTTAATTCGTTTGTCATTTTTTAATACTGGGGCAAAAAATAAATAAAGTAAACTAATATTCATTAAGTGCCTTGCCCAAGGACACAGCCGAATAGCCAGCTACCAGTTTTGTACCTACAATCCTTCGGCTGCAATACACTAATCCACCAGACTAATCTTTCGAACATATGGGTTTAATCCTTCCACAACTGTGCAAGTTCGATTTTCCCTTCCACCCTATTGATTTTCTCTTCAGCCATAACATGCATCACCTTAGTCCCCAAAATGTGTTTAAAATACAGGTATGGTTAACTTTGTGTACAAAGTAGTGATGTGCTACCATTACCAAGCAAATAACACACCTTGTAGCCGGTCTCTTGTTCGCCGAACGGCCGTTGTTGACTGGACTTGATCACCATCGGGTTTACCTCCATTGTCGACTTTGGTAAAGTCATGCAACCACCACAGCATATTGCGGATGGGTTCACTAAAAAAATAAAAGGAAAGTTGTTAAAGTATATCATATAAGGTAGTGTTTTAATTTTAAGTGAGTCAAGTTTCGTTGTCTAAAGGTCCATTTTTAAATAAAAGTCTGTAAATGTATCGGCGCTAACCATTCGACCACACAACTGTTTTACGCAATGTTTATTACGAAAAAGCAAATGGCTTACTATAGACGAGGGAGCAGGCTTTATAAGGTTGAACTGCCATGTTTTTCAAACTGATAGTCTTACTGCCCATGGCCAGCATTTTCTATCCCACTTAGAGTATCCTTATAATGACATATTCAGTCTATATTACTTATTACATAATTTACAGTGAATAGATTAGGTTAGTTCGACTTGTTTTGACTGTACCGGTCGAGAGAAGTACATCGCTGCTCTTGCTCGACGTCGATTTGCTGCTCCCAGTTCGATTGTACAGCACCGGCCCAGTTGGACAGTTCTCGCTGTAATAAACCACTGGCGGTGGGGTGACTGGAGGTTTCTTGGTTGGCGCGGGACTGCTATGTGTTGTGTGGTGCTGACACTCTCTGTGTGTGTGGAGAAGGCCCTGGGAATTTGAAGAACAAGTGTTTGGGTTTTACTTAAAGCAAAAGTCGAATATTCACTTGCAATATAAGTATTCCAATTAAAGTACTGAAAGTAAAGACGACGCACTAAACGACTAATCTGTCGGACCTATGCAAGTAATGTGTAAGTAATGCAAGTAATGGCTAATTTAAAGTTTAATATTCTGCTACAATATGTACATGGAGGTTGTTATTAGTTTAAGTCCGATTCCCATCACACAATGGTATTGGTGTCATTATGCAATTCATTTAGCTTTGTGAGCAGCGTGTACAGGTCGCTTGCTAGTTGGTTGTGTCCTTGGACAAGACATTTAACGGACATTGCCTGAACCCAGTGGGTTGATGGATTCTACTAAATTAAAGAAAAGTCTGAATCATACAAAATGCACTGCAATAGCTCCGGTAACCCGACGGTGGGCGCGATGTGATCTGACGATTGCCTGTGTGTTAACCCCCTTGATTTTCCCATTAACGGGGATAAACATGAATATCCTATCCTTAAACTTTGTGACCACAAGACGCAATATCTTACCCTGCATATTTCTTCTGTGTACTTCTTGCTGCTCGTATTAGAAAGCTTAAGCCTCAATGCAGCTTGTAGTTTAACTCCAGCAAGACCGCTTGCTCGAAGCTCTCGGAAATTACGTATCAAAATGTACGTGTAAGAATTTCTATATGTTTGTTTGTACAACTGATTAGTCAGGTGGGTTAGTGCGTCGACTTTTGACCGAAGGGTTGCAGCTTCGAAACTTGTCACTCGCTAGTTGGTTGTGTCCTTGGGCAATATACTTAGCGGACAATGACTGAACCCGGTAGAATATTGAGTTCTACCAAATTGAAGTGATGTCTGAATCATGCACAACACACTGCAATACCTCCGATAACTCAATGGGCGGAGAGCAATCTGACGATTGCCCATGTGTTCACCCCCTTGCGTTTTTTTGTAGGCACCGGGTTATTTGACGGCCCCTGTGTTTTAACCAGGTCATTGCCCAAAACACACGACAAACAGTGTAAAACCGTTCTGAAATACATCACCTGTAATTCTCAATGTGTTGATGGTGGTGTTGGTAATGGTGAAAGTCGTATGTAATATCCTTGATCCCGTGGAAGAGCATTGGGAACTTGGAGAAATAACGCAGCGATGGGTCAGACAGTGCACGGTGGTTGCGTTTGTTCGCGATTCCGATTCTACCGCCCGGTGTCGTGGCAGCGCTCCCACCAGAGGCAGTGCGGAGTGGTGACGTGAAACCGATATTGCTGGTGGTCGCCATACATCGCGAACTTCTGTGTTTGGGTTGAGCAGAAAGATACACATTTATGTTATATTTTGTGCTATAACTTCGATTTAAAGGTTAATATTGATTACATAACTAAGGTACGGGTTGGCGTTAAGGTTACAGTTGGGGTTAGGATCTGGGTAATGGTTGGCGTTAAGGTAACAATTGTGGTAAGGGTTATGGTTGGTGTTTAGGTCTGGGGTTAAGGTTGGCTCTGTAGTTACGGTTAAGTTTGGGGTTTAATTTAGTGTTGAAGTTAAAGTGGGGTAAGGACTTGCGTTACAGTTAGGGTTAGGGCGAGGGTTTGTATTAGGGTTGGAGTTTAGCCGCAGGTATCCTTTTATTTTACTTCTTTGTCCGGCCGGTTGGTCTAGCGGTTAAGTGCGTCGCCTTTCAATCAAAAGGTTGCAGGTGCGAAACTGGTCGCTAGCTAGTGGGTTGTGTCCTCGGGCAAGGCACTTTACAGACATTGCCTGAACCCAGCGGATTATTGGGTTCTACTAAATTTAAGGAACGTTTTTATCATACCAACATGCAGCAATAGCTCCGGTAACCCGACGATGGGCGCGAGGTGATCTGACGATTGCCGGTGTGTTAACCCCCTTGGTTTTTCCCATTCACGGGGATAAACATGAATATCCTATCCTATTCTTCCCGTGTATTTTTTAGTAACATTGGACAAACCACTACACAAGCCTTACTTGCTCCTTCTCAGACACATCCCACTCGCGCTCGTAGACATTGGCTTCTTCCTCATCCTGTGTACTGAAACCACAGCCGATGTTGGACGGCCGACAAAATCAGGGTTTTGCGATTTAAATTCGGCAATGGTGGCATGGTTCAACAGAAGAGTGCTGGGATGCAGTTTATATTTATTTTTACCGAAAAGTTTCGAACCCATTATGGGCTCGTCAATAAAACTGATTTTTAAGCAGTAGTTGGTATATGAATAACTATATAGCCACAATGCCGTTTTTCGTAAGCGCGAACTTTTCTGAAATTTCCCGCCAAACTTCGGCGATGACAGCGATGGATTAGAACAAGTTTCTACTCGGGCGATATCGGTTTCGAAGCCAACGATACAGGACGTGATGTCATAACAATCGAATCGCTCTTATCGCTTTCCATGGCCGTAAGTGTGCACCTTTACTACGGCTGGATTCATACTCGAGCTCCGGCGGGCGTATATTTTTTTAACGGACTGAGTTCTGAATCCGCAATTGGCTTGTTATTGGTGGCTTTTAAATATTTTAATTTTAAATTTAAATTAGTTGCGCTAACCATTTTGCCATACTACCAAGATACAGATAAAGATAGTCTAGTAATATATGTTAATGTCAGACGTGGCAGCAATAGGCCAGACAACTGAGCGTTTACTGAACCCCGTAGATAAACGTGTTAAACACAAATGTAGAAACTTATTATTGTATTCATCCAAATGAAAGAGCTCTGGTAAGCCCACAGAGGGCACGAAGTAAACAAACGATCACAGTGTGATAATGGCCCGCCTGTGGATTCCCATTTACGGCGATAAACATATCTTAGATATACAAGCCAATAGGAGGATAGAATATATGCCATAGTGATACCAATAAGCTCTGTTTCCGTCGCAAGTTGATTCCAACGCATCTGAGTGGACGTCCGAACATGTCTCCCATCCCCGCAAGCTGTCTTTCTGTGGGATAAGAGTATTTAGGAAAAGATAGGATATTCATGTTTATCCCCAGGAATGGGAAAACCAAGGGGTTAGC
Source organism: Ciona savignyi (assembly GCA_000149265.1). Lineage (NCBI taxonomy): Eukaryota > Metazoa > Chordata > Ascidiacea > Phlebobranchia > Cionidae > Ciona > Ciona savignyi. The sequence goes on from CH003304.1 coordinate 679,423, forward strand.
ACACGAGCTATCGTTAGATCACATCGCGCCCACCATCGGGTTACCGGAGCTATTGCAGTGTGTTGTGTATGATTAAGACCCATTAATCCGTTGGGTTCACGCAATGTCCGTTAAGTGACTTTCCCAACGACACAACCGACTAGCTAGCGATCAGTTTCGTATCTGCAACCCTTCGGCTGAAAGGCGCGCACTGAACCACCAGACTAATCTGTCGGATATTCATATTTATCACTAGCTAAAGACGCGCATGGACGTTATTACAATCATTCTCGTGCACGCCGTCGGGTTATCGGAGCTATTGCAGATTATTGTGAGATATAGATATTGCTTCAGTTTGCGCTATAGGCTATACCCACTGGGTTTAACGTTAGCGCGAAGGTAACTGACAGTACAGCTAACAACTATCCGTGCATATGGTAGCCTATGTGATGTTTACGAAAACACGTTAGGTACAGCACATAAGCGTTGCTGAACAGAGAATGCTTATATCGAATCGTATATAAACCCTACAAATAGATACGCAAAGCAAGAGAGGGAAAGACGAGATACGGCGGGCTAAATCGTGAGATTAAATAGAGAGTTACAGTTTATGAGTAGGCTAATGACTATAATAAGTGACCTTCTTTATATAAACAGTATAAACAGTTTCCTCCTTTTATTTATATATTTTGTGTGATAATATACACGAAAACAGAGGGTCACTGGTGTTAAAACGCACCGGTCGCAATACACTACCGGTACGGTTATTCAATGAAAGATAGTGTACTTTTCGAAATAAAATTCGAAGTGCCATTCCAAATAAAGCTGTTGTTTCGTGTTTTGGTACCAAAAATGTTGATTTTTATATTATAACCATAAACATTTAGTCCCATTTACCCACAGAAAATAAAAAAAATGTCTCCTTGAACTAAGTAATATTCAGTGAAATACCCCCAACATTTTTGGCGATTTAAGCGTATGACTGCGTAATCATTTATTCGCTTCATCGAGCAGCGCGAAAATTAAAAACACAGAGGCATCTTACCTGCTTGCCTTGAATTTTACTATGTGCTGCAAAAGCGTCGTAGACTTCTTGTGATAATACCAGATCTGTATCATTGCATGAGTTTTCCGTGCACATAGTTTATAGCAAGGTACAGTTATATTTCTAAGCTACAATTAAACTAAAGGTCAGAAACGTAACCCTAAATTATCAAAACGTTCAGGTATAGGCTACCTTGAATTCTGGGTAATTTAGACCACCAAGGGAATAACTGCAAAAAGGTAAACTATGTATCTTTGGCACATATTTATTCTTTTAAATAAATCACTGTATGATTTTATCACGTACTGCACTTAGCTCAAGATAAATACACTCCAAGCCCACTCATTAGTAACTTTCAGTCAATACTTCAACACAAGTTGACCCAGCACTTGACTTATTCTGTTTTAGACACATTATAGCTAAATAAATCATCTCGATTCTAGACCACCTGTACTACAGTCACTGTTATTTTGTGTATGGTCAGATTCTGTCATTGTTTGTGTGTTATTCTAGTATCTAAACAATGGCCTTATTATTTCACTGTCACAAAAATATTTGGAATTTTCTGTACCTGACAATGTGTACATGTGTAATTTGCACTATACCTGACACTGTATATTAAAAAAAACTGTACTATTAAACACAGCCCCAAAAAATATAAATGACTTACTGTTATATTTCAAAAAAATTAAAAAAATTTCAACTTTTCTTTAAAGGCTTAATGGGTAGAATTAGTGGACTATAGATCTTTATGCTAGATGTATTAAGTGCAATACACTATATATATACACACACATTAATTATTAATATAACTAGAAAGAAGAATGCTACACTAACATGTGTGCTTTTAGACCATTGCCTTTGAAAATATTAACATCATACTTCCAAATTGGCCTATTTTCCTGATCACAAAAATAGATTAAATCTTGATCATAAATATATAGTTATATACCATAACAATAAATTTACTGATCTTAGATTTATAAACAAAGCTGTTATCCAAATTCCATCTTGTATTCTTTGTACCTGTTTTCTTATAGTATGATTGGTTCATAGTTTATCGCGATAAGCAAATACAATGTATGCCATTTTATGAATGTTATCATTGTGGTAATTTTGTTTGCTGAACAAAAAATAAATTATTATAAAGAGTTTGGTTTGCTCCATAAATATCTAAAAATCTAAGGCTTGGTCAGAGTGATGGATTAGTATTTATGAATGCTGGCGCTATAGCCCGCGCGCTATTGCGCAGTAACTGATGTGGCTATGTGTGCTGTTTATTAGGATCGGCGTCCGTTCCCACGAGGCGATGACTTTGTCGCTTGACTCATATCTCGACTTTCGGCCAGTTTTGGGATCATTTTTGCTTGTTAAAACCACTTAGTGATAAGTAGCTCTTGGTCCGTTGTGAATTATGTATTCAATGTTTGTTTAGATTTTCCGCCTTTGAAACGTTGTTTCCATTCAAAGGGCGTAATATATAGGCTACCGATGTCTTACAGTTATAGAATAGGATAATCATGTTTATTTCCCGTGAATGAGATGTGTTGTGTATGATTCACACGTCCCTTTAGTTTATTAAAACCCATTAATCCGCTGGGTTCAGGCAATGTCCGTTAAGTGACTTGCCCAAGGACACGACTAGCTAGCGGCAAGTTTCGAACCTGCAACCCTTTGGTTATATTACTAAAAATCACTATGATAACAGGTGCCCTTTCCTAAAAAAATGCGGTGTGACAAAATTATATGCATTTTTTATGTAACTACCCACACATACACACGTGATAACAAGACCAGACCTTTTCGTTGATCAGAATTTTAACCTGTTTCCCGTAAGTCGAATAAAAAGGGCAGATTTTCATGTCGTATACCGCAGCCGAGTTACCGGTATCGCTGTGATATTGGTTCCGTCGCCGAGAAGCTCTCGGCCTTACTCTGACCTTTTAATAATTGATTATGATGTAATAACAGACGGCCGGCGACCGTCAGATTACCAGGTTAACTACAAATTTAATTATTTAGCACCCGCTGGTCACAGCCGACGGCACTGGCTTTTGATTTAGATCGGCAAGTAACTAGCTAGTCCGGCTACAGCTACGATAGGTTAGCGTTTTATTTATGTGATGACACTAAAAACGACCAGCCTATAAACATAATAAAACCGGCATAAGGGTACAGGTTAGTTTTGATCAGTATTCTTGTGTTTACCGTTTTAGAAGATACAAGTTATAGAATATTCTGGAAAAAAATAAGATTATTAGTGTGAGATGAAATACGTGTATTAGCTGTCTTTAACCGGTAAACGAAGTCAGCTCATTCAATTTAATTCATTTTATTGTTCGACTTTTAAGCACCAATACAATGTACAAGCATGATATTTGTAGAACGTTCTGGTGTAGAATAAGATTTGCTTTTTAATATGCGTGATTACGGCAATAACAGTCGTTATAAAACAGGCAATTGTCAGATTATCTCATGCCGAGTTGAATTGTCGAGTATGTGCTTTCATAATATTTGATTACTTTCAATATTTAAACGATCAATTTGAGTCCTCTGTATCAAGGCAACATGAAGTATGTTCAGAAAATATAGTCATTATATAAGTCAAAGTCTTGTTGGTCCCACCCACTCCAACACCTGGTGTGTACTTTGACCCGCGGTTTGCTTGCTGTGGTTTTGGTCCATGTGGAAAGCAGGAACCAATAGAACAGAGGGACGCAATGTACGCTGTCTATTGTAGATTCTGAAGTTGAATTACAAATAAAATGTAAAAATTAAAAACTAAATATCATGGCATTAGAATTAGTGTTAAGGCTAATGTTAGTTTTAGGGTTAGTTTTAAGTTTAAAATAGTGGTGGATATAGGGTTAGAATTTAGTTCCATTTAGTTATACTAACTCCCTCGTAATTGGAAACATGGGAGAAATTACTTTTCATATTTAGTTATGATTGGAAAATTTAAATTAAGGACAAGCGGTTAATAGGGAAGTAGTGAAACTGTGCACTATCGCAAAGGTGTTAGGGTTAATATTAGCGCTAAAGTTAGAGTTAGGGTTATTTCTGGTGTTGCGATTTCTGTTAGGGGCTGGGTTAGAATCATTTTCCCAGCTTTTAGTGAACCGTTTCCCCATTTCCCTCCCTTTAATGTTTTCCATTATGACTATTAACCAAGATATGACAATTTGTGATTTAATTCATGATTACGTTCATAAGACAAAGTCATTAGTCTGATGCAACGCGCAGTAAAGACTGCTTTACTGCATAATATATTTAATCAGTTCACGAAAGCGATTTCCCTCCACGAATTATCATTCTAATAATAGGGCATGTCGATTAATGGTCGGGCCTCATCCCAATTACACTGCGGTAAAACCAGGTTAGAAACGCCGATTCCGGACAATCAATAGGATTAGAATCGTTCATCTAATGCCCTTACCCATTTGCTCCATATTCTCAATAAGCTGGTAATTTTGCTAAGTAGACTGAATGTATGCTATTCCCTTGGCGACGAGAAACGTTCGAATTCCGTGGATTGAATGTCTAATGGCAGTTTGAAGGACTGTTAGTGTGGCCACGTAAAATTGAACTAGCATGTGCTCTGTTTATAGTTTTTCCTTATTTCAATAATTACAGTATTAAATCCGTAATGACAGTTTTTTAAAGCAGATAAAACTTTCAAACTGGTAGCAAAAAATACGGCTAATCGTCAGTGATCAGTCGCTCTTAATTAAAAAGATGTAGAAAGTCTTAGTCAGCGTACAACAGAACATGTTTTATTGAGCGGTATGCATATTGCCGCCCTGACAGTTAATTGCTTAACACCCGAAAGGTGTCTGATTAGTTACGCGCACGAAACGGTCGGACCGCAGTGCACTTAAAACATTACCCGGGCGATCCCGCCTTAATTTTACAATGTCTGGTAAAATAATTGTAGAAACGAGTAATACTCACGAAAAAACATAAACAAGTGACAACAACACAAGTAAAATAGCCTACACCGATGATAAAGGGGTTATAAAATGCAAATAATCACTAAGTATTCCCTGACCCTTGTTGAATTCAGGGACAGTAGACGTATAGCTTTAACATATTTGGCCTTTATTCAATAATAACCGCTTCATAAATAGTGATTAAGTGTTCCACTACTCCATGTCGAATTATGTAAAGTAGACGCATCAGCATATTTGACTATTATTCTAGATCTTTCTACAGAAGCGCTAAATTTCCGTATTAGACATTTGCGTGGCCATTTAACCCAGACATTCTCTGACACATGACCACCTGTCCCATACCAACCATCCTTTTCCCCTTGGGTGTACGACTACGAACAGTTGTTGGCATTCTTCGCCATTTATTTCACTACCTAACACAACAAGGGCTTGATACAGACCGTGAGAGAAATCTTTAATCTGTATCATTTATACCTTGTTTTTATAGGAGGTTGTTACTTTCAATATGTAGGATTAAATTCCTTTAGAACGACGCCTTACACGTGTAGCGGAGGTATCAGTCCTCAATTAAAGCCCAAGAACGGTACGCTCCAATTACACTGATCGTGTCGTCACAATCGATTTTCTGACGTCACAAAGCCGCTTGATCAGCCGGTCACGTGGCCCGAGAAACCCAACCCGGCAAGTTGACGCACTTTTCGAGTGTTAGTTCGTACGTAAACAAAAGATAGCGACGTTCGTTCCTGTTAACTGAGATTTGAAGTAGTCCCCGCTGTATTCAACGATACGCACGTTCGAAACGACATAGATACAAGCATAACAATAACATAAATTGCGTTTTTCATGCAGTATATAAAAAATAAGCGATAATTTAAAGTTTTAGTCGTTTGTATGCATGTTACTATGAGTTATTCTGATAGAAGATAAACTACATCCATCTACGGAAAGGATAAGGGACGTTATGCCACGTTTACGCATGGAAGGCGGTTTCAGGTCAACTTAGTGTATTCTTTTGTATTGTATAGAGCGGAACTAACCACGGGGAAAACTAAAAAGAGGGAAGGAGGGAATGAGGGAAACTGTTCACCAAAATAAAGATAGGACTTTAGAGTTGGTGTTAGGGCTTGATTTAGGGTTAGTTTTGAGGTTAAGATTAGTGTTCTGGACCTGGTTACAGTTAGTTTCTATAGTTTTTGTGTGCAGTTTTACTTCTTGCCTGTTTTTTTCTCATTTTAGTGTTGCCCCGAACAATTGTTTGTCGGTCCCGGCGCGTTTTTCTCAGCGTAAGGTGCAAATTAAACAGAAACTTTATCATTCAAGTGCCGCAAGAGCCAGCCGACGTTTCGTTTGTTTGTTTGCTGCGAACAATAAGCGTCCTGCTTCACAAAGGAATTCTCGAAAGCGCCTTCATTGTTCCCCGCATCGATCGGTATTTGTCCGCCTTGCACCTTAAAACACGTCGGTCAGCGCTCAATTTTCCTGTGGCCGAGAAGGTACCGCCGCGTTTAACGACCAGGCATTTGAACTTTAGCTCGTTGGTAGCACTGACAGGGACTGACGATCTGCAGACTGTAGTTGCAACTGCCAAGAAACAGAAGAAAGACGATTAGTTTCGAATAACCGCTGCAGCTAGGAAAGTCGATATAATCAGCGTTACAACGAACAAATGCGGTCAGTTAGACATAGAACACAGTTCATGCGAATGGCCAGTTCGAATGTATAGTTTGGGTACAGTTTATTATTTGCGGTTTGGCAAGGGACTTATGTTTCGATTTGTTGTATTCATTAACTTAAATTTAATCATTAATTGGCCCTTGTGTACCACCTGCGGCATGCCGTGTGAATAATAAAAGGGAGTTTCGTGGAAATTAAGGTAGAAGTCCATGCAGTTAGTCCAGAACAACCATACCCTACAGTCTAACATGATTTTTTTAATATTAAGCCCATATGTTTAGCTTAGTAGTATTTTTCTAGATTTTTTTGACCAATTTTAAAAACATATGCAATAACACACATATCAGTAAGAATTACAGATTGACAAAGCCAGGTTATTGAGGCTTATGCAGTAAGTTGTATACACTTAAAACCTTTATTTAGTTTTCAGTTGATCTCACTAAATCACCTGGTTTAAACAACCACAGTCAAGTGCTTTGCCAAAGGACACAGCCAATCAGCCAACGGCTGGTTTAAATCCACAACTTCTCGTCTAACAGCCCACCGCGGTACTTATGAGCCGATCGAAGAAATAATTGTGGTATTTAGTTTCATACAGTCTTAGCACGTGGATTTTGGGATTTCTTGGTGTCTGCTAAGTTTTATTTATTTTCGTATTTTTCTTTTTTTCTGTAGGTTTAACGAACAAATGTAATTAATTGATCGAATCAAACAAATTAAGGTTCACTTTAAAAGCTATTCTGTTATTTCTTTGTCCAATTCTATACCTTTGTTCTACCATAGACATACCGTGTAGATATTCCATGTGTAGTGTTTATTTGTTTGTTCCTTTATAAGTTTAGTTTATGTTTTACTTTTCAATTCTAGAGTTATTGGTTGAACAAAACTATCACAGCACACAAACAGGCATAGACGGTAAAACGAACAGTCGTTAAAACATTTAAAAAAGGATATAATTAAGTGAATCTAGAGGACGCGGTCGCCAAACCTAAAAGTAACCGCCCACTTTATTCTTTTTTCCTACCCACTTTCTGTGCATCGTTATGGCCCTGGGCAAGGTACTTAATGGTCGGTGCTTTAATTTTAAGTTCTAATGAATCGTTCAAAGTAATACCAGATATAACTTGTACACACTGTAATAGTTTCGGTAACCCGACTGTGTGCATCAGGTTATCCGAACTCTATGTTATAAAGAAAGTGGCTCGGAATGTATCCAACCCAGCCGAACAGTTTTTGCAATAACGTAACGCGTTGTTTCATAGAGATTAAAACAACGCCGTATCTCAGGTTCCTGACATACCCCATGAAGTGTGTCTATACACTCAAAGTTTATTACTGAAGCACCGCCTTTAATCATTAACTCGCTCCCTTCTTAGAGTGCCACTTTAGATTTATGCGTTCCTGTTATAAGTTAGGGACCAGTAAGTCAGCAACTGATGTGCAATGATACGCGCCAATAGCCGCCATGTTGGGAGTCCGAGTCGTTCAGAGCGGGAAGAATTCAGTCGAACCTCGAATTGGAGATCTTCATTGCGATCCACCAAAGAGCAACGCGGTTATGAAAATGGGAACGGTTTTCGATCCAGGTGGGTCTTATGAATGTTGTGTTTTTTTTTTCGTACAAACCAGGGCCAAGTTTATTTAAGGTTTTGATTTCTTATATATCTTGGCTTTTCCATTTTTTCGTATAAATTTTAAAGTTTTAATTTTAATAAATCTGATTTAAAAACAAATTTTCGCAATTTGTTTTGCTTAATGTAAGTTTTTACGGTAACGCTTCTCTTTTTCCCGTTTTATTAACGTATTTTAACTAATGTAGTTTTGTTTGTTTGTTTTTATTTACATAAACTTGCGCCACCAGGACCAGTTAACCCACAGTTGGTTAAACCTGGTTGTAAAGACACTCACACTACCAACATTGTTTTAAGTTTATGTTGATTGCTTTTCCCCTTTTTGGATTTTCTTGTATAAGTCGTTACATCACATAATTGTAGGATTAAAAGCTTTTACTAAACAATTGTTTTTGAGTTTTTTTCTTTGTTTTCCCTAATATCTTTGCTGTTTTTAGCAATATTTCTTATATAACATAATTGTTGTGGTGCTTAAGATCTGTTACTAAAATGATTAGTGTAACAGTCTATCAAAATGTTGAAATTTGTTTTTGTAGAAAAGTCTTGACTTGTTTTATTTGACATTTTAGTGAATTCTAATGGGATATTACAATCTTAATGTCTTGATGCAAATGTAAATAGAACTATGTTACGTTGAATTTGAATTTGAATTTATATTCACCCGAACCTTTTTACCACAGTGCACAGCCTTAGATTATAACCAATTCTACGAAAAGTTACCGTTTTCGAAAAAGTTTCATACGACCGTTTAAAATTACGATATAAACGAGACTTGCCTAACTCGTGAGTCGACCTAAAGATTACATGCGCAAACACTAGGACGTTAGAACAATATTTGAAGTACATATTTCCCTCTATTGTGCTGATCCGTTACTCAGTAAGGCTCGGCGTTCTGCTAGACGAAAGCGTTCGGTTTAAATATAACGACTGGACAATAATGCCTCAATGATATAAAAGGGCCGACGCTTAGATAGCCTACGTAATAATACTAATAATAAATACGAGTTTCGTAGTTAGCTTTCATTATTGAAGTGAAAGCAGTCGCTCTTAAACGCCTAAATAAAAGCCCTAATTGCTAAATACATAAGCAATGTGAACTATAGTTCCGCTAACCTGGCCGTGTATGCTTGTATATTCAATCGTCTAACTTTCGTTTTTATTGTAGTTTTGTATTGCAGGTGTTAAAAGCGTTTTTGAGTTGTTAGCTATTATTCCAGAGTTTTAAGCATGCGGTTTCGCACAAAAGATCCCTTTAATTCTCGATATCGCATCAACCATTAGGAGCCACTTTTAAACTATTTTAGTAGCCACTTTTATATTATTTTGAGCCATTATTTTGAACTTTTGTATTATTTTGAGCATTAGGAACCACTTTTGAATGGTATTCTTTTGTTTCTACAGTTTACGCAGTTACACCGATAAAGAGAACCAAGTGAAAACGAAAGCGACTCGTGGAGAGCCAAAAACGCCGACCAAAGCCGTCGAAAACCCGCCAGCCAAGGAGAAAAAATCTGAACCCCCAAACGGACGTTGCCAACCGAGCAAAGAAGAAATTTCTCGAACATTTATCGAAGTTTCAAAAGGAATCCAAAGCGACTGGATTTAACGTGAACAGAAACAACAACTTTTACAGATCGTACAGGAAACCGAATGAAGACAAGGAATCGCTGGGACTGCGTAGATCATACAGGTAAATCATTACAATCCGCTGCCCAACTTTCGCGGTGACTGTTTTATTTCTTTCTGTACCTCAACCAGACTTTAAGGTTGCCTCGATTTAGAAGCCTAATGTTAGACATCGGTGAATCTGTAACCAAAATATGTCTACTACCTTGGTTGATCTACATACCGTAATCCCTAGTACTTCTAACCCTAAGACAGGGGTGGGAAACTTCTTTAGGCGGTGGGCCAGATGTTGGAAAATTAGGTTCTTGGTGGGACAGATTATTACATGAATAGTATTGAATAGCTTAATTACAGGGCATAGTTAGATACAGTCTGCGGGACGGTAAAAATCCCTTCACGAGCCGGACCCGTATTTTGCTCATGCCTGCCCTAAGACATCTGTTTAGTATTTTTAACCTGTATTTATCTAATGCCTCAGTTTATCATTACAATCGGCTTCCTAAGAACGTAGTTTCACGACGTCTATTTTATTTTTATCGAGGCTTCGACCAGACTTTAAAGGGCCTAGGTATTAGACATTTTATGTAAGACATCGGTGTATCTGTGACCTGTATAGGTCTACTACCTTGGTTTATCTACATACATAACCATTTTAATATCTAACTTAATATGCAGATACCGAACCATTTTAATCTACAGATAAAGACCTAACACCGCCCTCACCACTTTTGTTCATTTTAAACTCAAAATACACACATGTGATATGATGTAGTTGAGGATTTATTTATAGACCCACAGAAGGGTTACATTCTGATTTAAATGATTCTACATTGGATTGTTTATTAAACCTTCTTTCTTGCCTTTTACTCGTATTTTGTGTTTAAAATATATGGAAATGGTAAGGTGATGGGGTGTTTGGGGCTGTAGATTTCCAAACAGGTTCGGTATCTTTAAATCTATTTTCGAATTAGTCATTTGTATTATTTTAAACACAGGGTACCAGCAAGCAAGCCCTCAGTTAAAGCTGAACCAACTGGGATAAGCAGCAATCCTGTATTTAAACGTCCCCAACGAAAGGATAAAACTTCGGAATCTCAGATTGGGGGAATCACCAAAGAAAATACAAGCAAGTAGGTGTCAACGTTTATTTCTATATCTCACTCATTAAGGCATCGTTACTAGAGCCGCAATAATGGTAACGGCTTATTTTCGGTTGACCGTTTATTGATTTCTTTTAACTGCTCTGTCGATTTAAAATTACGGTTTAATAAAATATCCACAATCCAAGTTTCTTCAGTTGTACATATTGCTTTGTATTAAGAGCGACAAAAAGTAACCGACATGGAAGAGTTAGTGATTTGGCCTTTCAAACTAAAACTGATTGTTAAACACTTCATTTTCTAATCGGTTAATCAATCATCCATTTAACTCAAACAGAGACACCTAATCGCAGCAAACGATAATTTCACAGTGTTGTTTTTCTTTTATTGCGAAAATAGTATTAGTTTTGCGGCTCCCAGTTATTTTTATTTTGTTAAATCTCGGTTAAATGGCTCTTTAAGTGAAAAAAGGTTTTAGACCCCTTCCCTAGATCTAAGTAAACATATTTAAATATTCCGTTAACTCCAAAAGTAGTTTCAGTTTTTGTTGCCTGCTTTTTTTATGCATTTCTGGTCCTTATTTATACCATTCATACCTCGATTCCCGATTTGTTTTCGCCAAATCACCTCGGAAAAAATCAATAAGAAATCTGATTCACCGGATGCCAAACAATCGATAAAATTGATATCTATTTATTTTCTAATTTGTCAAACAGTTTAAACATGAGATGAGCGCCATATGTTTACCTACCACAAACACCTGCTTGTGTTTTAAATAAAATAACCCTCTTTAAGCGCGCCATGTAGTTTAAGGCATTCTCTTGAATCAATGCTATCAGTACAAGGTTTTGGCGACCACTGACGTCTAAATTTACCTAAAGTAAAGAATTTATTCGCTTATGGACGTATTTTAACACTTCTTTTGTCTTCTTTTATTTAAAACTAAATATCATTAGAAACTCTTCATTTCGTTACCAGGTCGGTCCGAAGCGTGAAATCGGAAAGTACGTCATCAATCAAATACGACAGCGATCACTCGTCTTTGGATTTCAGCGTTAAAGCCAACGTCGGGTCGTGTAAGTTGCGTTCTGTTTCACATCTTTATCCCTATATCCATATAAGATATATCTTGGGTCGAATGCTGTATGCGTATCGCAGGAAAACTAAAACACAGGAATAGGGAAGGAGGGAAACTAAAACCTAAAATAAAGAATGGAGCGTTAGGGTTAGTGTTACGACTGGGGTTAGAGTTAACGTTAGTTCTAGCGTTGGTTGAGGTGATTGTTTAGGGTAGAGTTCGAACCAGTTCCCATATTCTTAGTGAACATTTCTCAACCTCTTCTTTTAGTGTTTTCCTGTGTATTATATCAATTTGCTGAAGGGGCAACACTTAAGGATGAAAAGAGAGAAGGGGGGGAAACTGCTCACTAAAACTATAAAAAACTAATTCTAACCCTATCCTTAACACTAATCTCAACCCTTGTACCAACAATGACTTTAACACCAGCCAACTTAAAAATTAGTCATATGCTTCATTTAAGTGCGTAGTTTCCCTACTTCCCTGTTTCCCCTTCTTTAGTTTTGCCCTACCGGAGATATTAAAATGTTACAATTTTACAATAGTATAGAAGGGTCCACAGTAGCCCTGGGACCAGGAATGAAGGCCTTAAATGACCTCTCACTCCAGCGCCCTGGAGCCGGAGATATTGCCCCGAGTGATTGTTCTAATAATGCCCCAGTGGTTACCAGTCTCATATCCTTTTGAACACAATATGCTTTCACAGTCACGTAGCAATTGCCGCGTTCGTATTAACGGATAATAAGATGTTTGCTTTTCAATAAAAACAAAGCCAATTCAGTTGGACAATATAATAATATTAAAGAATTAAAAATCAAGCATTTTATTAGAATTTAAATATATTAAGTTTATTCTTATCTAGTTGTCATTTAGAAGAGTTCTAAAAAGAAATATTTATGGACGGTCGTTTTTCTCAAGCTTGTAGCAAACATTTGCTTGGTTATTCTCGTAAAACAGCTGGTTGTAACCTTTTATTGTTACTTAAACAATGCCTTTTGTGACGTGTCTACACCTGTCTCAGGCAACTCATCCCGGCCGACATCTGCCTCATCTACCGTGACGTCAGATAGCTCTCGGTCAGCATCTAGCGGCGCAAAGAAATCTACCCGCGCAGAGTTGGCGATGGAAAGACACATGGACCGAATGCGGAAAGCATCGCAAAACTCGCCGACTTCAAATCCGCCATACAACAGAAGCGCGTCTTCTTCAAAGTAAGAGTTGCTCTCTTTATGCAAAAAGACTTAGTGCGTCGACTTTCAGCCGAAGGGTTTAGGTTCGAAACTGGTTCATAGCTAGGCGGTTGTGTCTTGGGCATGGCACTTAACGAGTATTGCCTGAACTCAGCGTACTGCAATAGCTCCGATAACCTGACGCTGGGCGCGAGGTTATCTGTTGATTGCCTTTTACGTTTTCCTATTTACGGGGATAAACATGAATATCCTATCTTATCCAAATTTTGTATTTGTCCGTCTGTTTTATTGGTAGCGCCAAGCCGTCAGCCGAAAGGTTGTGGGGTCGTATCGGCAATAATTCCCTATTCAAGTTACCTAATTTCTTTAGTGAATATCTGGATATGCCTTTGGCACCAAAACTAGAGTTATTGTCCGGATTCGTGATTTCTTTCAACAACTTTTTAACTGAAAAACTGTGAATCTCTTATATGGAACAAAAGTGGTCAGCATTTTTAACTCAAAATCTATAATTATATGTATTATACCCGAAAGGCAATTTAAAGTCTCTTACGTCATTCCAGATTACGTCAGAAGTCGACTACCGAGGCGGAACGAATTGATGACGTCATTTCCCCAACTCGGTTCACCATCCCAAAGGAAACAACGACTCGCCAGAGTAATTCGAACCAAGGTTCGTCAGAGTTTAGTCATTCCCACCTTTAAGTGACTGTTATGTAATAACTGGTGTCTACCGAACAAACGTTTAACCCTGGATTTTCGGTCTGTCATCAAACACAACTATAAAGTCATGTTTAGATTAAACCTAATTTATAGATATATAGGGATGTAAATTTTCAAAATCGAATTGATTCGAATAGTATATGGTTCGAAATCGAATTATTTGTTTTGATTACTGAAAGTGTAATTAAGTGCTCGTAGTTGAATACCATGGGTTTCATTAAAGTAATTTTATGCAAAATAAGAAAAAAATGATGATTTTTTTTCAATATATTTTGACCTACTGGCATTATCTTCTGTTTTGTTATTTTTGTTTCCTAGACGCAAAATTTACCTATGCATTCTTTGTTTTGGTGAAAACTAACAGACTAACACATCAATATTATCATTATTTGCCTTAACCTGGTGAAATTTCATTTTTTCCGATACGCCGTGAAAAAATCGGCAGCATAATTAGCAATATCGATATTGCAAAAAATGCATTGGCAATTTTTTAACAAGGCAATTATGCATATGTTTCTGCCGCCTTTTTGTATTATGCTGTGCGTCTGTTGTAACACTGCATGCTGTGCAATAACTACCTTTAATTAAACCGCATGTAATTCTCGTGTTAACCCTTCAGACGACAAGTCGCTATCTGAGCTAATAGACGACTGGATTATTGAAGGGTTGTCGGACACTTCGTTCACATTGAACGACTTTGCCTCAGGTAATCTATTAAAGGCCGGGGTTAAGCCATAGCGCCCTTGTTGAATTTACAAATGAAAGCCCCCCTAAAAAACGGGCAACACTAAGAGGGTAGGAGGGAAGGAGGAAAACTGCTCACTAAAACTATGAAAACTATTCCCAACCCTGGTTTAAACACTATTCTCAACCCCAAAACTAACCCGAAATCCAACTCTACTTTAAAACTAACTCTAATGCCCTAATCTTTATTTTAGTGAGATTTTCACGCCCTCCCTTCTTCCCTCTTTCCCTCCTTTTAGTTTTTCCCGAAAAAACACCTATTATGTTGCAAGCACAGTATTAAAAGGCTATCGTTTATATATTACTAAAACGATATGAACGGTTACATTATTAATACTGTGTTTACTCTTATACAAATGCTTATCTGCAAACATAGTATGGGTGACTTCTATTAATCAATTTCTATTTAAACTTGAAATATATGTTGCTTGAATTACTTAAATGCTCTAATTCCAAAGCTTTGTATAATTAAGCCAATGCATAATTCATTTTAATGCTAGTCTGGGCTATCAGCAAATCTACTTAAATATAACGTCGTTTTGGAAAGAAATTGAACTTCAGTACCAGTTACGATTCGACTTAAATATGTTTTTATAAAAAAATACACACTGTCTTGATTTGTGTATTTTAGCTTTATGCCCTACACTTTATATAACCTGAACTAATATGGGGTATAATGCATGTATTTTCACCTAAACATCAATTAGCTGCATAAGCAGATATACGTTCAGAAACAATTAAAACGTTCGGTTTTATATTCCCGATTAGCTTAGTGGGTTAGTACGTTGTTTTTCAACCGAATGGTTGTAAATTCGAAACTGGTCGCTAAATAGTCGGTTATGTCTATGGAAAAGGCCTAAACCCAGTGGAGTGATATGTTCTACCAAACTAAAGGAACTACTTAACACACTGCAATAGCTCTTGTAACCCGACGGTGGGCGCGAAGTATTCTGACGATTGCCCGTGTGTTAAGCCCCTTGGTTTTTCCATTCACGGGGATAAATAATATCCCATTCCCTCGCCTATTGGCTGGCTTCATGTTTTTTCGTTCTAATTTCGTGGCTGTGTCGTTTGAAATTCCCCTCGATTCCAAACTCAATGAGCATATCTTTGCCTTCACTTCTTTAATTCGTTTCGGTGTTTAATTTCCTCGCAATGTCGCATTTTTCGACTGTAAGAAAAGATTTGACCACGGCGGCTGCAAGATGCCTGGTGCGACCATAACTCATGATTTATTGATGTCATTTTCGCGAATTCGTGCTGGTTATACGTAATGTAGGGGAGTTCTTAAACAAAGTATTTTATGAAGGAACTACGGAAAATAACACTAATCCGTAATTCCCATCTCACGGCGTTCAGTTCAAAACCAGGCAATGTCACGTATCTCTAACCCCTCTAACGGTAATGTGCTTTACAGAGGATTTTTAAATAATTTTGCATTAATTTGTCTATTCACGTTCTTTTATATTTCCGTATATAAATATTAAGCCAAATAACGCTCATCAAACAGCAATTATCGCTTCCCATATGCTCAAAAAACAATTTAGTTTTTATTTAGTGTTTTATCCTCGCGGCTGGAAAACACAGTGACGGTAATATCACTTCTAGATGGTTATCTGTACTATTGCAATGTGTGCCATGTATGATTAGGTTGTTTTTACTGTTTTATTTAAACCTATTGATTCATTGTTTTTTTGCTAAAGCGTTTAAGTTATTTTCTAAAGCACATAACGGACCAGCCATCGGCTGTTTTGGATCAAACAACCATTCGGCTGATGTGCTACTCATTAACCGACCGGACTGAAGATTTAATTAGTAAGCCGTCGCATATATACCGGACAGACTACTCTTAAACCCGAGAAGCTTTGGCGGATTTAGGTTTAAACGTTTCACAGTTTCAATTTCATTTTAACTCCAGCCGGCTCGAAACCGAAGAAATCATCCACCACGAGCGCCACAGAGCCAGGGAAAATATTATCACCGAAACCGAAGTCCTCGACCGTAATTCCGGAGTGGAACAGTGTGAATATAGTCGAGGATGACGTATTTGACGTAACAGCTAGTCCACTGAAGAAACGAGGTGAGTGCTAGTTGATGGTTGTGTGGCCAAATGGACGGTCGTGTGGCCGAATTGACGGTCGTGTGGCCGAATTGACGGTCGTGTGGCCGAATTGACGGTCGTGTGGCCGACTAAAAAATAACGGTTTTAGTGACGAGTACATTATGGGTTCGTAACTCGACTCGGTTAAAAATAAGTGGCAGTTGTACTTAACAATTTGACTGAATAAGATAGGACGGGACAGTCGTGTTTAACCCCGTAAGTGGGATAATTTGTGGGGGGTGCAATATTGCACGGTAATCATCCGATTATCTCGCTATTACGTAAGGGAGCGTTCTTATACGGGTGATGTCAGATTACTTCGCGGCCGACTTCGGGTCACCGGGGCCATTGAAAGAATTTCACGCTGAAGAATTCCTTTTTATTAAGCCCATTAAAGCACTGGGTGCAGGCAACAATTTGTAAATGCTTTGCCTAAGGACACGAATTTAACTTATGCAGGCTGGTTTCGATCACACAATCTCGACCAGCCAAGATACTCCTGTTTACCCCTTGAGAGCACAAAATCTCCGTATATGGGTAATGTTGTGTCAGTTAATGAATAATATCGGAATGAAAGCAACTTCACGTGCCAACCATTGTTATGTACGGTTTGCATAGTCAACTACCTAATTTGGATATCAGTAATCAAGATTTTTATTAGTGAATAAAACTGTTGTTTTGTGCAGTGTATAGACCGTTTGAGTTTACACATGCTTATACATAGATTTTTGCGTTTGCGTCAAATCGCCAGGCGTGCTATGAAATGGGTTTCCGACCCCTGTCCAAGCAGGTCAAAATGATTCTTCGGAAACTTTCCGCGCAATTATCGCCGCTGCAGCTTTCGTAATTCTCTGTGACGTAATAAAAGTGCATTGTCTGTCAATTGAAGTGCGTTGAAGTACCCTCGTAAACGAAGTACTATCGAAACGGAAACAGTGTCTAGTTTATAGTTAACGTTCTACGCATTGACTTAGATTAAATCAATTACTTTAGAAGGCAAGGTCAGTCTTGTTTGATTTACGAAACATTACCCAGCTTTGGGCCGTAAAACTCGAGCTGTTTATCAAAGACGAACGTTTTAACTCGTGTCGGCTGTAATAGAGTTGGGGTTGTACAGACTTGTAGGTGGTTTTGAAATTTTGTTCTGTCATCGTATATGCGTATTTATAGCGAGTGCAGAATTTTAAGTTTTTATGATAAGATTGTCCTTGCAGTCGAGGTGCAATGGGCGTTACAATGAGTGTTTTGTTGGTCATTGCAGTATAATGAAACAATCCATAAAAGGGGACAGTTGTAAGTCACCGGTACCAGTTTATATGACAGGCAAGTGTTATTATCAAGTCGTGTGATATTCTGTGTGAGTTACTTTCGTCAAGGTGAATCATATGTAGTCAGAAATCGGAAAACAGGAACTAGCTGAAGGCTAGGCTTTTGTGGTTAGGGTAGGGTTCGTGCATATATAACTCAGTAAATGCATCGCGGCCGTGTTAACCAATTAACCACACGACACAAATAATTTTTTTTGTAAACCAGATTAAGTTTCGAATCCATGACTTTCTCGCCAATAAGACCGTTTTAGCACGTATTTCGGTATATGTATTGGTCTCGTTAACCATTCGGCCACACGACCGTGCACATCGCTTGTTTGTTGCTGGTCCAACAACAGCATGAAGATATTGCGGCGCCAACTCAGTAACGGGACAAATTCAGGATTCTGTAACTTCTAAATAATTCACGAGAGCTCGAAAGCCATTGTCGCCCAACTCATACCGGTTGGCATGGATCCATTGTAATTTCGCTCTTGGAGATCCGTAATTAACTTCGCTTTGCCTGGCGACCAAGTTAAAATTGCTGGGTTGTGTTGTGTGTGGTAGTTCTAAGCGATCCGTGGTGTTGTTTACCCTTTCAGTGCCGTGAATAGTGTAAAATCAACAGGTTCACTAAGAAACATGTGGATAAACTTTGGCAGTCTATGTACATTATTTAGCATGATAAATTCTTTAGTTTGAGTGGGTGGCACCCAATGAATGCAGACTTCAAAGTGTACAATATTCAATTACTATTGCATTATTATTGATTGGTTTATTTTCTGTTTTAATACAGTTATAGTTCAACCTCGTTTTCAAATAGCAAGCTGTGCCTGTGGTTACCGTAGATGCGTGGTCTGCATAGCGTATGCCTAAATACGATGTCTGAGCGAGATGGGATATTACTCAGGCAGTAGACAGCTGTAGACAGTCCGATATAGATCAGCATATAGCGTGAGAGAGATAGGGTTATTGGTATTTCGATGTAGCAATTTCTGCAAAGGCCAGATTGTTAAAATCCATAAAATTAGTATTATTCAGTAAATAGTTATCTCAATCGTCTTAATGTATTGATTTTTTTCGTGCTATGTTTCGAACTCATGCTGGACTGGTAAATCTATCGGTCGCGTTAACGCCAAATTCGTTGATACTGTCGCATTATAAACGCAAAAAAAACGCTAGAGATGACCTGTGTTTTTAAATACACAAAGAAAAGCAACAAAAGCAGTTAAAGAGTGAAGTCTTCCAATTTAAATCGATTAGAAAGTTTATAGAAACCCAAATGACCCGCCCCATTTAGCTTATCCACCATATAACACGAACACAGCAGGAAGAAAAATGTATTCTGACTAATTTAGTCTCGACCAATATAAATTAGTTGTGAAATTGTATACATTTATTGCAATTTTAAATGTTTTAGTTGTGTCTAATTTATTTATTTTTTAATCAACAGATTCAGCGTCTAAAATTGAAGTTTCAACCCCTCATCGTAAAAATAGCACCAGCAAACTTAGCAGTAAAACGCCAGTTGCTACTCTGAGGAGTGCTTCTAAAACCAGTCAAGGTAATAACTTTACTGTAATTGATCTTTAAATTATATTGTAATTGTTTTGCCTTTGAGCCTTTTTCCAATCTCGTTATTTGGCAACTAGTACATTTTCCGATGTGTCAGTTAGTCTGGTGGTTAATGTCGACCGTCATAAACCGACAGGTACACGATTCGATCCCCACCCTGGCCAATTTATCTACACTTGTGTCTTTGGGCCTCCCCCTTAACGGCCGTTACCAATAAATTTAAATAGCATAAATTATCGGATTGATATCAAATAGCCCCTGACCGAACTGTGGGTACGAGGTAATATGTACATGTTAACGACTATAGTACTTCCAAACACGGGAATAAAAGTCTGTATTTGTCCCAGTACCCTTAAGAAAATCCAATAAATATAATGCTTAATTTATGTTTATTCAAGTAATAAGCTATGTCAATTGAATTTACATATATTTGCTCCAAATCTAGATATACACGTCACTTTGTTTCATCATAACGAACACAATAATAAATAAGGACCATTCTTGCAATAATAATGTAGTCCGTATATGGTCGCTTTCGTCATAATAGCGATTATTCGCGTCATAGGCGGTATCCCGTTCCATTAATTATAAATATCCGTCCATTGATAATAAAATCGTGGTTTTAAAGCTGTTTAATGCTAGTAATACATACTAATTTGTCCCATCCGCCCTAGCAAACTGTGGTGTGTGAAACATTGAAATGTCGTGTTCTTGACTTTATGTTAGTGGTCGTACCCCACTTTCTGCCAATTGCCATGCCCCGCCCACTTCTTAAATTACTGCTTTATAGCATTGAGTACATTTTAGCTTGTACCACTTTATTTTTTAACGGACCATAGTAAAAAACTATATTCGTCTTATATATCAAAGATTTTAATGCGGTATTTGCAAATAACGACCTAAAAAATGCAATATTTTCGGCTCTTTTCCGCACAAATTTTGAAAAAAAACTGTGGCCTCCTTATATACAACATCGCACTGTCTGAGAAACCTTAAAATGTAAACTAACATTCAAAACGCTAGTTTTACATTTTTAACAAATAACGGACCGTTACTGCATAAAACTTTACAACGACTACTTAAAGGTTGCATTAAAATGGCCATAAGTTCTCAACGATTTAAAATATTAAACTGGCCGCAATACTATCTTTATGTCGTTGCGATTTCTATGTGAAGGTAGTTCGCGTCTTCGATTAGGATAGGATATTCATGTTTATCCCCGTGAAAGGGAAAACCAAGAGCGTTAACACCAGATTAATCGTCAGATCACCTCGCACCCACCGTCGAGTTACCAGAGCTATTGTAGTGTGTTATGTATGATTTTACACGTTTCTTTAGTTTAATAAAAAGAACCCATTAATCTGCTGGGCTCAGGCAAAGTCCGTTAAGTGCCGTTACCAGCAAGGACATAACCAACTAGCAAGCGACCAGTTTGGAATCTGTAGCCTTTCGTCTGAAAGGCGTCGCACTAACCCACTAAGCTAATCGGTCGGACAAATTACGTCATCGCCTTGTGACGTAGCGGAACTATCAGGCAATAAAATATCATCTCTCGATGAATCACTCGCGTTCAAAACAGGAATATTGCACTGGAGAAAACTTGGTCGCATACTTAATTAGGGAACTGCACTTTCCATTTCACATCACCCATTCCCGGTGACCAAAAGTTTAAGCGAGAAAAACAAATCTGTTCGGTGACAATTGGCGCCTGTATGGTCCAATATGATTGTTATTTTGTATTCATGCGCTTATATGTATTCGTTCAATACCTATGCCTTATTCTCGTGTTTTGTTTGTGCAGTGATTTTTCTTTTTTGGGTAAACAAATTATGACGTCATTTCAGGCGACGTCACTCCGAGTGATGAGTCAGCACTCTCGCACAGATTGCTTACGTCGCAGAATTCGAGCGACCGACTGAACAAAGCGGGCTGGAACGAAAAAACCGAGCCCGATCTCGTTATCTTGGAAACCGACGAACTCGGGACTTCCCCTACCGCGTCAAAGATCAAACACGTCACATCTAAGCCGCCGACCCCTGTAAAACACGGAAAGGCGAAATCGCCGGCAAAAATAATCGAATCGCCGACGTTTTCAAGCGGCGAACCGAAGTTGGCAAAGAAGCGACGAAGTAGGGAGCAGCCCACTGAAACAGAGATCAACTACAGTGTGGAAGAAGCCATTGACACATTTCGTCGCTTATCTGAGGAAATTGACTCGATCAAGGAACGCGGTTTTCGACCAAGTTTGCTCGATTCTGACCGAAAACCGACTTTGAAGAAAGATAAAACGAGAAAGGTCGTTTCCCTAACTTCCCCTGTGAAAACGGTTGCACCGCCGATCAAATCTGCCCCAAATAGTGATTCTGTGGCTACCGGAGCGATTATTGCTTCAGGTGAGCCATTAGCAGTGTTGCCGGATAGTCTTGAATCGTCTTGTGCTGTTGCTACCAAACCGGCGCCGTTAGAACCTGAGAAAGTTGCGGCAACACTGCAGATCGCGAGTGACAAGCCAGCACACGACTCGAAGGGAGCGCTCTCAGCTGGAAGAAGCAGGGGCGGAAGTACGTCACAACCAGGAGACGCGCAGGAGCAAGGAGTGGGAGAAAAACGAACGCAGCGCTCCTCGTCTCTATCCGGTCACAAACAAGAGGATCAGAATAGCTCGATCGGTCGGGAAGACGTCAGGTTAGTTCGAAGCAACGAGAACAACAAAGTACAACCCGCGCGATCGTGCACAGCCGAGGTGAAGACCGTAGTGGCCACGCCTCAAGCAGAAAAGGACAGCAACGAAGCAAAAACAACGAAAATCAAGCAAACCAGACAGCGCGCCAGCACCCTGCCCGAAGTCATGCCGAACCAGCCGGCCAAGCGCACATTATCAAAGGCAGAAAAGATCCAGCGGCTCCGAATCGCTGTAGCGAAGTACTCCTACACTCCCGCCTCATCCGACGACGAGTCGCTGATTTCGGACGGAAACGGAAGTGACGACGAAGACCCGTCGTGGCTGAATGATTCCGTAAGTAATTTGGCTTTAAAGTTAAAGCGTATTAGGTCTGGTAAACTATGTTAGGGGAAAAGTATTGGATTCTAAAGTAAAATTATGAGCTATTAGAAACCGTATAGTGACTAGGTTACTACCACCGTTTAAATACTTTGTTGCTTAAAGAAGTAACGTATTAGCCCTGACCCGTTGGCTGTATAAACGTGCGGTGTGTCAATCAGGAACAACACTAAAGGGAGGGAAAGAGGGAAATTGCTCACTAAAATTTGGAAACTAATTTTAACCTGACCTAAAAACTAATCTAAACCCCAGAACTAACCCAAACACCGCAGCCCCAACTTTAAAACTAACTCTCAAGTCTTAATCTTAATTTAAGTGTGTGGTTTCCCGCCTTCCCTTTCTTCCTTTCCCTCCTTTTAGTTTTCCCTGTCATTTAGCTTGTGCATACCGCCAGACATGCCGAACCAGAAGGATTGACCGATCCGTCATAACTTTCAACGTAATCTACATACGTATATGGCAAACCGGTACCGAATTGTATCCTGGCGTTGATAAATCAAGGGGAAAGGGTTCTGCACGTAATGCAGACGACCTAGATAGCATCCACTCTAAGCACGTACAACGGAAATGTTATTCGAGTGGTCTACCATGGATTAAAAGGAAATATACTGCCGTTTCATGACGTCATTTTCGTTTCTATTAAACTGCTGGTCCAGAATTCCAGAGTTTTCGATTCGTCTCTAGGATGACAATAAAGTGAGGGAAAGCGAGAAGGAGGGAAATTGGAAACTAAATATATGTAAACCAGTTCCCACCCGCCCCAACACTAATCTTAACCCCAAAATTAATCCTAAATCTAACCAAGGCTTTAACACTAACCCTAACGCACTAATCTTTATTTTAAAGTGCAGATTTCTTTTTTCCTTCTTTCCCTAGTTTTCTACTCTTAGTTTTATATCAGTAAGACTGTTTGTGGATGTTGTACCGAGTAGCGAAACCAGTAATCCCAAGGGACATTATCAAAGAAGTCCGTTTAAAAGCCGATACACACGCCAGCGATTCTAATGTATAGTTTCTATAAGTGATCTCGGGACTGCCAATACTTAGATTAAAACGTGAAAACATATGATATATATTAGCATGCCAGTTCATCTCTGCTTTGTTTCGGTTTGAACCAGATACAGTCGCCAATATCTACCATTTAAACATAACAAAACGCATAAATGATTTATATAGAGTTTAAAGTATTCTAAGATGAGATACGGTTTGGCCGCTAGATTTCGAGGGATTTGACGGTGTCTTATCCGGTCGTTTCGAATACAAACAGACACAGCCAGCCATTCAAGCCTTATTCGTAGCGAAAACTATGTCACGCTGAAATTAATATGATAACTGTATAATGATAACCTTTTTTTTTAAATTGACATAACTTTATCATGTCAACTTAAATATAAATACTATGATGACACCTTTACATTGATAAATTTATCTATTTAAATGATGTCAACTTTATTAAATAAAATGGAGGATATTTTTAAATTAAAAAATGCTAGATTGTAATAACTTAAGAATGATGTGTCTAGCATATTACGCTTTTGCCGTTTAAAAATACACATTTCAAAAGGAAAAACTCTAAGCTTAATCTAAGAAATGACTGGCAAAAGTGTGCCAGGTACACACTTAGAGCAAAGGGGACACTTAGACTAAAAAGCAAAAATTATACAAAAATTATACTAAACACTAACTCACTTTATTGTCTTTGGGGTTAACCGTTTTTTTGCAATCCCCCATATAATTCTCGTGTTATTTTCGCCCGGTAGTATTAATTGCACTAAAAAAACACCCCAATGAAATCCATGCATAATTAAACCCATAATTAATTCGGACATATAATACTATAAGTAAATTAATACAATCAGATAATTATGACACGTTAATCGTCCTAATTAATTGGACCCTATATCGACAGGCACATAATGAAAGCGTGACTGATTTATACAGGACATCCTGAAGTATTACGTCATACCACTCTATAACGAATGACTGTTAGGTCGTATCCCTGTTATGTTGCCGTTTCACTTCGTTTTATTACAAGTTGTTTTAGAATACGCGATCAAGTAATCTTACTTGGCATTTTTTTCTAATGGTATTTTTTAATAAAGGTTTTTCAATGTTAAACCAAATTTTAGGTTTATATGATGTATTATTCTTTCTTGTTGCGTAATAATCTATTCATTTTCAATCAATTAAACACGTTTAGTTAGTGACAATATAATTGTGTCATAATTTGAAACGTCCTCATACAAAGCATTATCTTGGTTTTATGCAATTGCGGTATATTACAGTACCATACCTTACTTTTGTTTTGATTTGCTTTTCAATTAGCTTACCTTAAAATAGGTGATATCATAGCGACTTGTCACGTAACATGATGACGTAGTGACTTGTCACGTGACATGATGACGTGGTTAATTAATTAAAAATGAAATTGAGTTGAACCAACTCAGCATTACACGTATTTTGACATAAGTCTTGCTCAAACGGTTGCGCCGATCAAATTACTATCCATCATAACCGCCCGGGCACAAGCAGCTGGTTTCGATCACAGAACCTTTAATGGGAGTTCAGCTCGTTACTCCTGAGCTCCATTATACACGACGCACTACAGCTCCAATAACCCGACGGTGGGCGCGAGGTGATCTGGCGATTGCCCGTGTGTTAAGGCTCTGGGTTTTCCCATTTCACGAAAACAAACATAATTACCCTATTCCCTATGGCCTATCCTACCGTCTTTCTATAAGCTAATATTCACTCGGTATTCCCGTAGTAATTTACCCCTGTTTTATTACATCATTTAATGATAAAAAGTTACCGTTACTGTAACCGCCGCTATCGAAAAACCGTAAATGACCTGTTTAAGTTTAAATCCTTCATTTATTTTTTGCCCTTGTATTAAATAACAGCAAATCAAAGCCCAGAAACAGGGAAAGACGGCAACGCAAACAGTCGTTAAAGAACGTAATTTAAAAGGATAAATTTAACAACTATACGAAAAAACAAACAAACTTATATGTTTAATGCATTGATTGCGGAATAAAGCAACATTTCGAAAAGCATTTATGTAATAAGTTTACGTCTATGTTTATTGCTACAACTTTGTCGCAAGGCACGTTAAAAGCTCCTAAATAACCGGTTTTTATCATGATTAACATTTAAATCCTCCTCAGGACACCGATTCGTCTCTCTCCTCGCTTGGATCGGTGAAGAAGAGCAAATTCGTCTCATCCACAGCGAGTCATGCCAACAAGAAGTCGGATGCAAATGGCAGACAGGATCTATCGGAGGACTTGCAAGCTTCAACACGCTACAATGGAGGTAAACCGAGTTGAGTGGGTGCCTCTAAATACTACAGGATCGCTTGGAGCGCTTGGATCACTTAGATTGCTATGGAAAGTAATTCTAACCCTGTCCCAAACACTAATCTCAACCCCAGAACTAACTTTAACCCCAACCCTAACATTAATATCATGGCTTTTTTAATTACGGAGTATAGTACGCGATCCAAGCGCTCCATGCGATTAGAGGTACCGGAGTTGAGTGACCGAATGGAAAATTGACAAAAAATATACCGATTCTATATACCTAACCATTATGAAATCGAAACTGAGCCCGGAAAAATAGAATAAAATTACTAATCCGACAGATTAAACTGGTGGATTTGTGCGTCGACTTATAACCAAAGGGTTGCAGCGGTGATCTGACGATTGCCCGTGTGTGTTAACTCCTTTGGTTTTCCCATTCACGGAGATAAACATGAATATCCTGCCCGTTTTAGTTCTTTGTATAGGTTTCTAATATAAGTTCTCATAATCCGTAAAAAACGCATAATCCGGTAGCATTGCTTAAGTAGTAGAGAACGTTTAGGCTGATATTTTCAGTACGTAACTGTTATTCTATCACAGCAAATAATGACATATCGACCCCCGAGTCCCCGAAATCCGCCGCCCACGAGCGCCCACCGGTGGATAACGAGAAGAAGGTCGGCGCCATGTTGTCGATGTGGGAAAATAAGAAAGTCAAACCGAAGAGCGCGTTCGACGCCTCTGAAGACGACGCCTTCGACAACAGCACAAAGGGGAGGTTGCACGGCGCCAAAGCCTTGTTCGAGAATATGACGAAGAATCCAAAGACTTACTCCTCGTCGGTCGAGAACGAAATCGAGACTACTGGCATCACTGGATCGAAGAAAAGCCTCTTCGAAAACCTCGCGAAATCCCCCCAACGCGCAGAACCCCAAACTCACTCACCGAAGAAGCCTCCTAGTGTGCACTCGTCCGATTATGACGTTGATGACGTCACCTCCGATGATTCTCTCTCCTCCGCCTCCTCCTCCGAGGAGGAAGAGAAGACGGAGGAAACGAAGCAAGAAGAAAAGAAAGAAGCTCCCAGTGTTAACAACGTTCGACAGATGTGGGAAAGGAAACTGAGCGTCAGGGTGAAAAAGACGCCGACTAAAACCCGAGATCCGTAAGTAGGGTTCTCGTTTATATAATATTCTAGTAACACGTTCCTTGAACTTTTAAATTACCCAAGTTTAATCATTTTTTTGTATTTTTATTACAGTTAAGTAGAATAAACTAAATGGTCAAAAAAGAGAACTAAATAGCGAAACGGCCGCCGATAAATCATGCTAATTCGACAATAATATTTTGTAATAGCTACAATATGCTTCCAAAAAAATAACTAAGTAATACTCCCAATGAATTGCAGAGAAATTAAAGAACATTTTTGCCTTTTAAGATTCTATGACGAAAACATTGACGTATGACTGACGTATTAAAACAGTGACGTATGAATGACGTTTCCCTCTCCCCCAGGTCGTTGCAAGAAATCGTTCGCTCCGACTCCCAGCACGATGACGTAGTCACAAGTGTTCGTGACGTCACAGCAGCGTGGGAAAGCGGCTCAAAGAAAGCTCAAAGGTAGACGGGACTAGCGGGCGGTATTGTCAGAATAGTCAGTCAGCTGACAGTCATAGACAGGCCGAAACTTAAAAAAGCATCGTGTAACCGGTTTCTTCCATGTCGATATGCTTATATATACGTAACACTGTACAAAATGTGTCGAATCCTGAGGCTTGGCATCTCTTTCTGTGTAAATGAAACGCGTCGTCCGTCCCAAGTATTATGAGGTCAATGTGACGACGTTGTGACGTATTAATGATGTAATCAGCCAATCAGATCTGCCATCATGTTGTTTGTAAACTTACTACCACCACTTGAGTGTAGCAGAGCGGAGTTTAACTTCACAAAACGCCGCGACCAGTATTGTTATCCATACATTTGGCACCTTTTGCATTTTCTAACTACCTTGCTAACTTCGTCTTTAAAATTCACTTTTATACATGCTTTTGAACGGGGTGGTTCGACACGTTTGCCCGAACCGGTGTGAGTTTTATTGTGTACAATGATATTGAAGCATCTGGCACGTTTGTTTGTACATATTGTTCCATCACCGTGCAAATTGAATCGTTATGCAGTGATTATTACAGCACGTGCAATTTTCGTTTAATTTCTTCACGCATGTGGATGTCACCAATTAAACCAACAATTCCTATGCTTTTTCCACTCTTTGGTGTGCTGGCGTGTTTCGAAATTAGACAGCTCCCCAGAAAAGGCAGCGACGAGGGATTTATTACCAGTTTCTTACATTTTACGCATGTTAAAATCATACGTCAGCAATAAATTCAATGTGACACGTCTTTTTACTGAAAAACGTAGAAAGGCGAAAACAAAAACCTTATTTGTACAATTGAATAACCAATTGAACTGCCTGATCAGATATTATTGGCGATAAAACCGTTACAATCATTTCCACTTAAATGTAAACTCTAGTGACGTTCGTTTATTTGGTTAATACACCATTAGTCCAGAATACTTTATTTAAAACGAACAGAACAGGGTATCAATTAACACGCGCATACTTACATGTCATACTTCCGCCGAGTAATTTTCCATTGCGTCATTGCTGAGCAAAGCGATATTTTACTAACGCGAGATGTCGCAAAGGAGTCGCTAAACGGGCCGTGGTAGCATTTGTCTGAATGGTCAGTGCGGACGATTCATATCATCTTAAAAAACGATCTTTGTGACAAACCCATGATGGGTTTGAAACTGTGAGGTAAAAAGAAAGGTGCCCAGGGCGACCCGCCATCAAATTGTGTACAACAATAAACAAACTTAAACATCTAAAATGTAAATGGGTCTAAACTTAGCTCGGTTAAAACGATAATGCACACAATATAGATAATGATTGCCGGTCATTTAAAACGACCGAAACATAAATACGCGATTAGTATAGTCATATAGTGGTTTTGAAACCAAATACAGTATAAGTCGACGATCAATTGTGGTCGATTACATGGTGTTACAATACCAATGTTACAATGTAAAACATTACGTAACATAACACCTGCTGGAATGCGTGGAGTTCCGCAAACACTTAAAAGAATACCAGCATCGTATTCGGATTGTTTCCTGTGTTAATTGCCCGCCTTGTTGACCAAACGCTGTTTGACTTGCTTCCATAAAACAGAGGTATCCAAACATTTGGACCAGGAACTAGCACTACATGTCGTCTGCCGATCTTTAACAGTTCCGTTCGTTTGGTAGTTAGTTGCAGGTAAAAAAAGATTGGGTTTTTAAAATGCAAAACATACAGCTGTACTATTATTTAATCGGATTTTATAATTTTTACCGTTCCCAGATTTAAGTTAGGTATGGACTAGTCAAGTTCTTAAAAAACAGACTTGTCTTGTTAGATACATTAATAAATCAAAGTGTATGAAGTTGAAGACAGTTTTATTGCTTTCCAGCAATTGGTTAGAGGTAGGCCGCTTTCCGATTAATGTAAACGTTTCTTCAAAATCCAATGATTCATTCATATATGACGGGCGTATTACATGTTCGTTTCCATGGCGAATTTTGTATAAATCATCTATTTATTTAGTCAGACTTCGAATAATACGGAAACAACACGACCTCAAGATAAAACCGGCATGTTTAAAATCAAAAAATGGGCCTTTCCTTTAGTGATATAACTTAGGTACAGATTTTAACTGTTAGTATACAAACATATCCATTTTAGAAGCCATATCAAATAGACAATAACATTTTTAATGTGTTTAATTAGTAAATTATTCTTTTCACTCCCTAGTTAATTAATTTAATTTTAGTGACGTCGTCATTATGGAGAAATCGCCGTCTACGTCATCGGGAAAACCCCCACCTGCGAAAACATCGACCGGGAAATCGAACATACAGGTAACATAAACCTTTCCAAGTGCTTCTCAGCTGGATTTCTACAGCAAAAGGAACGTTTTTTCGTAAATGCTAAACAAGCGAAAGCCATTGACGGTTGTTAGCTTTCTACCGTTCTGTTTCCCACCAGTTTTATGTTTATTTCTGTTCTAGAGCAAAATTGCCGCGCGAAAGAAACGAGAGCGCCGATCGATGACGCAGCCCATCACTGGTGATGACGTAACCGCTGCTAAAGAACTGGTTAAAAAGTGAGTGTTCATTCACCTTTGTTACGTCGCCATTGCTTTTGTGATAGCATGATTACTAGTAATCTGAGTGTAGTGGTTGGTATAGGTTAGCAGTGTAGCGTAGCAAGGGTACTGTTTGATTGCTTGGTCTTATAAACGTCACCAGAATGGAGTGTGATAATTACGCGTTACGACACGCATATATCACTTCGATTTAAATTCGAGTCAATTTACAATGTTACAATAAGCAAAACTATATCGATGAAAGTTTTCAGTGTATACATGTGCTTCGTTTTTGGTTAGCAGTTAAAATTTAAACTGTTTCAGTGCAAAACAAGTTGTTTTATTATTGTTTATTTTCGTTTGGCTTAATGCCTGGGCAGAAAACTGTTATGTAGTACTTGAATACACTACAATGCTCTTTAGTCATTTATTAACTGTTCAAACAAAAGCTATTATTGCACCATAAATGTATTGTTTGCTTACAGCTTATTGGTTAGTTTATATATAGGCGGGAAACTGTAGAAAGTCGTTATTGTATCAACATATTATTCTGGGTAACTGAGTTTAATTTGAATTTTCTTTACTATGTTTTTTCACGTGCTCTTAAACGAGCGATAAGTTAGTTACTCGAGATAAACGTGTTTATTTTCAAACATTCGTACTTCTTGGGTTGCTTAGCTGTGTAATAAGCACTCCCAAAGTACTCAAGCTGAACTTGAACTTGTCAAGTGCATCAGATCGATTTAAATCACCCTATTAAGCCCGTACATCAGTGCCATCCTCTGAGAAATTGTAGCGCAGTGATTCGTATATACAACGTTTCCGTGATTTGTGTTATTGGCAGGTGTGGTTGACATGTGCCTATGAAAGTCAGCATTTTTCAATGCCTTGCATCAAATAGCGGCTGTGGGTTTTACAGCAGTAATAACATCGCGCAGCAGTAGGCCATCGCTAGTGTTTATAATAGATATAATCGCATTGATACATCGCGGTTATGCTGGTTCAGGAACATTAGTCACATTGTCATTTCTCGGTTTATCGGAATTTATATCTTATTTTACAGTAAGTGAATTGCTAGATGATTGGTTAATAGCTACTTACAGAAAAGTGTAGAATGCTCTTACCTACGCTGTTTGTAAGGTTTTGCAGCAATTGAAAAGAAATTTAAGATGTAGGCTAATTGTACCTTCTATTTATTTTTGATCTTTTGTTAACGCTAGGGTGAGTGATCGCATAAACCAGTCTGTTTCCCTAAAAAGAATTTTTTATCACAAAATGGCAAAACAGCACTTCTCAATACACGATTTGTACCAAACCTATAATTTTCACGGTAGTATGGTAAACCAGGCTTTCCACTTAAACTTTATTACACCGTGCCGTTAATATATTTGGGTTATAATAATTCCTTTCGTGTGTTTTTCACTATATTATCGGTGCGACAGGACAGGTTATAATGCTCTATTTATTCTGCTATACAAAGGCACTTTAATTAAGCATAGCTGTGTAAAATCATGAGAACTGCACTTATTTTTACTTCGGTAATTAGAAAGACGATAGGTTTCTTTGTATTATATAGGCTAATTACATCGCCACGTAACTTATGTAATTTATATTGTACTTGTGGCCTTTGTAGTATCGCACGTGACGTACAGCGGAGATGCGTATTATTTGAGTTCGTGTACGAACCAGCTAGCTTGTCGTCACGTCGTTTGTTTTTTCATATAAGCTATCCGCGGGCGTACGCTCACTATAATTAAACAAACTTAGGTCGCTGGATCGCCATCATAGACAACTTGTAATAGAGGATAAGGGTGAAGGAGGTCAATTACTCACTACAACTATGGAAATTAATTTTAATCTCAACCCCAAAACTAATCCTTACTCTGACCCAAGCCATAATCTTTATTTTAGCGTCCAGTGTTACTTCCCACTTTTTCTCCTTTTAGTTTTATCTTGTGTGTGGACCCGGCCCAAAACAGTCAACCCAAATAGCAGTATGTTTATTTTGTCTGCAGCGTTGCTCAAAATACTCAGGTTTTAAAACGCCGGATGAAACTGCAAAGGAAACTACGCAGGAAGTAGTGTAGGTCATTTAACTTCAGTCACATGAATAGACAAATCTATTACTAACACAAAAGTGTATAATCAAAAACCCCTGAAATGCCCTTTAAACTTAAACCAGTAAATAGTGTCTCTTCCATTTCCCAAATTTTGTTCACAAACTGTTTCCCGCATTATATTGCACGTTGAATAATTGATGTGAGCTTGTAAATAGCCCTTTCGCTGCAGTAAACCGGTTGTTTCAATCAAACCTGCAATTAGATTGCCTTGACTTTAACATAATACAGATGTCCGGAGCTTACGACGAGTTAATACCTCGAAATGACACAGCTTTCTGTAAACATGCAATTAAACCACTGCAAATGTTTGGGTTCGTTAATACGTAATTTGCCACGCATTTGCATAGTATTAAGTTTTTCACCTTGATAATTACACAAACGGTATAGCGCTTGTAAAGATATCTAAGATAAGTGTTTAAACAGGTAACTGTCAAATTGAGCTGATTTTAAATTGAAATATTCATAAAAATACTATGTGAAATGCAGAGGTGTGGGAATATATATTTGTCTTTGTCTGAAAACCGCGCGCTCATAGGCGTGATCCATTGCAATTTGTGGTGTACGATAAAGAAAAGTTGTCTTACCCATTAATCAATCTACCGGGTTTGGAAAACGTCTGTTAAACGCCCTGCTCAAAGAAAGGTGCATAAAAGTCGGTTTCAATTTTGGCTGCTTTTGATATTTGTAATCCGACAGAAAGTTTGAATTCATAAGTTCGCGAATTCGCCTCGACTGCCGTCGCAAGTCATCCCGATAATTCTCCGTAATCGATGCGCGACTAAACACAAACACACATACCACCCTCCTACTCAAGTTTTTAATCGAAAGAATGCAAGAAAAACTTTCCGTTCCACACCAAAGCGCAATGCGTGCGACCCGGTCGCTTGGCTCACAAAGTTCCCGATCATAAACTCCGAGCTACTGAGATAGATTAAGCGTTTTCTCGACCGCCGAGTTTTCAAGTGGTTTGCCCTGGTCGCAATTCTTACCAGAGCAAGCAACCGCAGTGAATTGTAATCTGTCATTCATGCAAAAGTATATATCGGTATATACTAGTCCTACCGAGACTTAGTCGTGCGTAGGTCTTTAATTACTTATTACTACTAAACAGTTTTTAAGGATATTTAAATGCTTACAACTGTAGTTTTTTGTTCACAAGTTTCTTACGTTGGGTAATTTAGCAGAAAAATAAACCAAAACAGACGGCAGTTATAGGGCTAACGCAAATTTTTTAAAATAATTAACCGAGTCTCTAGTAAGTAGACTAAGCCTATTATAATTAAGCCTTAGATAGGCATAACTATCCTCTATCCCGGTAGTAAGCGGAAGACGTTTTACTAGATTTGGGACAACCCTTAGAAAGGGAAGGAGAAAAGAAGGGACACTGCACACTAAAAATATTTTCACCCAACACTAATCCTTACCCCAGAACTAACCCCAGCCTTTACAGTTTACACCAACCCAAAAGCAATATTCCTTATTTTAGAGTGCAGATTCCCTACTTTCCTCTTTCCCTTCTTCTAGTTTCCTTCTCCAATCTCAGTTTGACCTTATTTACACCGGATGAATCTTATTACGTAGGCGGAAATTTTTTCGTGAAACCCTAGGAGTTTTAATAACAAAGTGTGGAAAGCATGTCTTAGTCAAATATGCCACTTAAACAGCATATATTCGCACAGTACTACAGCATGCACAGTAGAGACGATGTATTTAGTTTAACTGCCGTCTTACCGGTAATTTCGCTCTGTTTGTTGTTATTTTAGCTCACTTTCGCTACTAATTTAACAAGTTACTTAGATTTCACGAGCAGGTCATTTAATACACTATTTAATGCAGATATATTATCGTAAACGCGTTTTATCTCTACTGAAAACAGCAAAGATAGTTGGATAAAAATCAAAGTAACCGAATTGTTGATATAGCATAAACTGCTTGGAGCGGTCTAGTTAGCGGGCTGTGTTTACTGCACCTGTCAAGTTAACTTATCTGTGCCGATCATTTGCCCAAATTAGAGTTTTAAAATAGGTCGTACCCAATATAGTTGTGGTTTGATTTTATCTTCGGTCTGGCGTATAAATGTTCCGTAATGAAGTCTGTCATTTAGTCGGTATATACTTTTAATATTTACCCATATTATTAGTGTTTGTACACCGATATTATTTACGTGGTAAATTGTTATTTAAAAGATAAAATTTAATTGAAAAAATAGTGCCCTAAATGAAAGGCGAATTGTCATTACCCCATTGAATCGACCACACCCGATGTAAATAAAATAACCCAGCGTGCATGGTTAATTGGTCAACTCCCTTTATGCTAACAAACAGATAGCTTTGTGATTCTGGATCTTACACGGTTGTCTTTACCAGTGCCGCGACACACTACTTAGCCGCAAGACAATGCTATGTATGCTGCGGGATAATATTACAATATTTTTAACACAGTTTTTACAAAAATAAACGATTTTAGTTTTTGCAAATTTAATTATTACGGCTTTCAGACACTTTGCTAATATAAAATAATATCAATGTATGGAATGTCAGAATACCTTCCATTGTACAATTAAGATTGCAATCAAAATTTAGTAAGTGCCGTCAAATTTAGTAACTCTCTCTTTTTAAATGTGACTCTAGTGAAAAATGTTGCGGATCACTGGTATATACTTTAGTCTGTAATACATAATTTTTAGGCATTTGGGCGTAAATTTGGATTGACTGTCACCGTACTTTAGTTAAATTGACCATTTTGTCGCCATTATCCCGTTTAAAATTTTTGATGTTTTGCCCGACATGTTGTTTATTCCGTGATAGAAATATAAATCAAACTTAGTAGTTCGGCCGTGATATTGTATTCACTGTCAACGTATATTGGTTAAATTGAGCATTTTGTTTATCCTACTGTTTTAAATTTCGTTAGACTGCATATTATAAGGTAATGTGACTTGGCGCTTTCTTGCCGTTGTTGGTATACACTTATTCGAATTTTTAATTAAGAAATATGTACCAACTTAATAAAACATAATCCCTTTTATATATAGGTTTAAAGCTTTACGTAATTAAGACTTTTATTGCCCAATACAGCAATACAGTAAGTGTTACACCTGTCAAACGATGTAAGGTGAAATGAGTGCAAATGAAAAATGTTGAAATTAGCTCGACTTGTTTACGCTGACAGGACTTATTTATTCTGTCAAATCAGTATGGCTAATATGAGCCTGTGTGGTTAAGTATTTTATATTTAATGCCAATACGAAAGTGAAACTTAGTTATATGGTATAACTTAGAAACAAATAAAAAAACGGAAAATTGAGAGTCGTTCAAGCACGTCCAATATTCAATTAAATTACTTCACATAGAATTGGATATTCATGTTTATCACCGTGAATGGGAAAACCAAGGGGTTTAACACATGGGCATTCGTCAGATCACCTTGCGCTCAAAAGTGTGCAGTAAAACGACCTGTGCAATTGGAGGCCTACTTTGGGAGAATTATTCATAACCAAACAAAAGAGCAAATGTTGAAATTCACTTAGCTGCGTGTCAGCGATTGGCAAATAAGAACCAAAGAAAAACCACACTGTCTTTCTATTAACATATAGGCATATTTCGACCACAAATATTGGTATCTTCTGTACCCATAAATATAAACATTACACCATACGCACTATAATTTTACAATAAATAAGCACTAAAATCAAGATTATTACATTACGGTTCGTGTTAGGGTTGGGGTTGAAGTGAGTGTTAGTTTTAGGGTTAAGATTAGTGTTTGTCGCAATTAGTTAACATAGTTTAATAAAATAACCAGTTTCCCACTTTTAAGTGTTGCGACAAAACTAAAGTTAAAACGTTAGTTCGAAGTAGTGTTGTAACACCAGTATGCGTACGCTCAATCGCACCTATAAACGTCCCGAAGTTATTTTAAAAGCTCTAATTCGAGCAACAGGATTTGTGTGGTTAGCTAGGTCGGCCCAGCTGGTAGTTGGAAGAGATGTTTGGTATTGTTTAATGCCTACGTTGTCTGTTGGTACGTGCAGTAGTGCAAATGTATTTATGGCGCGTGTTGTTAAATTAGATCTAATTTATCATTATATTACAATAACTGTAGGTTTTTTTTATTTAATATTCACTCAGGAGATATCATGGTAACCGTGTTAAAGATTGTATTGTTTAAGTAGATCGTTTTAATCAATTGTAAACACTACAGAATTTACGTTTCACGATAATATTTATCATTTATTCACGGCGTTGAAAAAACGGCACTAGTTATAACTGGGAAATTCTCGGCGCATGCCCACTGCCGGTTAGCCGGTGCTATTACTATGTACATGACAGAGACGTGACCTTAAAATATTTTGAAGCAGTTATCGTCTTTGGATCTATTTCTTTTCGTATCTAAATTAACAACTTTTTAATTTTACCAGCAAATACAAAGTTAACATAATACCTCTTGCTTCGTTACCCTTCGAAATGTCACTTAATTTACAGTTTTTAACAATAAAACTGTATGGACATAGTTTGCTTTTTTAAAGATTCGACATGTTGGCATCGTTACGTTTCTCTTTATTTCCACACAAACAGATACCAGCTAAACCGCAATAACCCATTAATTAGGAACAGAGAACATACGATATTGCAGCGCTAATCTAGGTTTAAATTGCCGGGTTGTTTTAACTGCCCTTCTTGTTTATTCATACTAGTTCATTGTGACCTCATCAAGTATTCATTGTGCCTTTTGTAGGCTCTGGATAAATATTTAAACGCCGAAAGGAAAAAACAAAGGTAACTATTTAAGTGAGTTATTACTCTAATTTGCTCATTCGTTATTTGCTAGAATGCTGTGGTCAGTTAGTTGGATGTTTTAGTTTTTAGTGGGCATTTATAGTGTTAGATATAGTATGACAAGACATAGAGATACATTGTAAGTGTACATTACTAAATTTTATATGGTTTGTTTAAACCAGGAGTCGGCAACCTTTTGCACTTAAAGAGCAGTTTTAACCGATATTTCACTCAATAAAAATCACTGGGAACCGCAAAACTAATATTATTTTCGCAATAAAAAGAAAACAACACTGTGATAAAGACGCGAGTGATCTTCTGTTTGTTTCACTTAATCATGGTTATTAAACTTATAAAGCGCTCGCTACAGTAGCAATAAAAATAAAAATAAATCAGAAGGATAAAAAAGAGTCGCATTTTTCTTCGGAGCCGCATGTTGCTGACTCCTGGTTTAAACCAATGTCTATTGTTACTCGCTGGTTATTTTATTGACGTTTAAAAGCGACCTGATGCTCGGTCAGTCTATTGTTTACTGTTGGGCAGGAGAAGTACCGTATATAGCCTGTGCTAGCCCTGAGGCACATTTTAATAAGTGACCTGAACATACAAATATTTTGGGTTCACCAAACAAATATTTTGGGTTCAGAAAAAAGTTAAATTTTACTAAGATGGCCTAAAGGAACAAGCGTTATTTGCATTATTGTTAATCCTGCACCGGTTTAATGGGCGCACTCGAACGCACCCGGGTACATGTAGCAAGCGCTTTTGCCACATAATTTAAAATTCACGTTCCCACGTTATTGCGTAATTGCGTGAACCAATGTGTTTTTATGTATCGATGCTTTGTTTACTTTCAAATCTTTAAAAGTTGCGCCCTCCTTTCAGTAGGGGGTCGTGCTTGCACACTTTTAGGTCAAGCTTTAATTTAATTAATTTGATTTAAAGTTTTCTTTTGCAATTTCTTTTTAAGTAAGGTTTAACGGCCACGTATTTTTTCCATCGTTATGCCGTTTGTATTAACTGACGTGTTTTAACGACTGTAGTTTTGCCGTTTTATCGTTTTCTTGACTTAAATTAATTATGCCATTGTTCTTTAATGTAACAAATGAGCGAAAAAAAAACTAAACAAACATGCTTTAAACTACGTCATTCAGTTTCGTTAAATTTCTCCGTTGGCATTAATGTCCAATGTTTTTTAGACTGATCGGAAAAAAAATATCATCGTCTTTAAAGAATATATCATGCAACCCATGTATATTACCGTGAATGGGAAAACGCAAGATTCGTTTTACCCACAGTATAATTATAACATGCCCACCGTCGGAATACCGGAGCTATTGAAGTGTTTTGTATTTGATTATGACGTTTTTTTTCTTTTTATTTTAAACGGACATTTCCTGAACCCAGTGGATTAATGGGTTCAGCCAAATTGAAGAAACGTGTGAATCATACACAACACATGGCAATAGCTCCAGTAACCCGATGGTTGGAGGTAATCTGACGATTGCCCGTGTGTTAACCCCATTGGTTTTCCAATTCACAGGGATAAACATGAATATACTATCCCATCCTATCTAGCTGTACCAATTCACCTGTATCATAGATATCAATTTAAGAATGATTTCTCCCTCAGTTCCAAGGATCCAGCGGATGTTGGAAGTGAAGAAGAGGAAGAGTTGAGCTTTGCTGACCGACTCACTTATTTCAACCAACTCTGTGCCAAACCCTCTCCTGCAAGTGAGTATGAATAGGGTATTTGTGTTTTATCTAAAGATATAATAGGATATGTTCGTGTCCGACTGGTTAGTCTGGTGGTTTGCAGTTTCAAAACTGGTCGCTAGCTAGTCGGTTGTGTCCTTGGGCAAGGCACTTAACGGACATTGCCTGAACACAGCGGATTAGTCCGCTTTACTAAATTAAGGGAACGTGTCTATCATATACACGGGACTAAACATGAATATACTATCCTATACTGGATAAATAGATATTTTTAGTTTTTGATACGAAATTCACAAATTCCTTCCCCCCCAGAAACACAACAAAAACTGCGCACCAGTTTTAAAAGATTTAACACCCAGCCGGTTAATAGAGATGACATAGTAGAAGCCAAGAAACTATATAACAATGTAAGTTATATCAGATCTCCCATTTCTCAATTTTTTGTCCGACAGATTAGTCTGGTGCGTCGCTTTTCAGCCGAAGGGTTGCAGGTACGAAACTGGTCGCTAGCTAGTCGGTAGTGTCTTTTGTCACTTAAAGGATACTGCCCGAATCCTGTGGATTAATTTGTTTTACTGAATTAAAGGAATGTTAGAATCATTAACAACACAATATAAATAATAAAAAACGGAATACAATTTATCTCTGTGGAATACAATTTATCTCACACTGCAATAGCTCCGGTAACCCGACAGTGGGGGCAAGGTAATCTGACGATTGCCGGTTTGTTAAACTCCTTAGTTTGCCCATTCACGAGGATAAACGATATCCTATCCTATCCAAACTATTATATTTTTCTAAATGTTTTATGTAGTATATATGAAGTGTTTACGCAACATATTGACTTTTTACCCCTTTTTTAATTGTTTGAAAATCACCATTTCAAAATTCTACAGAAATCTTCAGTCAAAGACTCTTCAGAAATTTCAACTTCTCTTAGCGACCTTTCTCAAACAGCGACAAAAATACCTGAAAACCTGATTTCAAAGGACCCTTTGAACAAATCTTCGAACAGTGTTTCCATTGTTGATTTGATTAACCCGGAAATTGAGCCTGTGCCAAGTTTTGAAGAGGATCTGTGCAACACTGCATCTGAAGATTCAAGTAAAATTGATGAAACTAAATCAAGAGGAAGAGAAACAACTAAAGTGGGAAAACTCGCAGATGATTTAAAGTGAGATAAATAAGAATGATGATATTTATCAATGTTTTGCTGATGCTAAGACTATTACTTGAACTTAACAAGAAAAGCCACAAATGAGTTTCCGAAATCCGTGTAATCAAGGGTATGTTAACCCTGGTTGGGAAAGTGCTGGAAGACTGTATTAACACCTGGATTCATTAGGTTTGCTTAAAATGCAAAGCAACTGTCACAGAATCGTATTCCAGCTTCAGTAGCTTGACTGAGCGCACACAATATTCTGGTGATTGTGTACAACTGTTGT
This sequence comes from Ciona savignyi, assembly GCA_000149265.1. Lineage (NCBI taxonomy): Eukaryota > Metazoa > Chordata > Ascidiacea > Phlebobranchia > Cionidae > Ciona > Ciona savignyi. The sequence goes on from CH003304.1 coordinate 719,758, forward strand.
TTACTTATTTTTGATAAACACGGGTATTTGTCAGCTTATTTAGATAACACACCACCTCCACCCGCCAATAGGCAGTGGGTTCAAAGCCAGCAAATAGCAAGAAAACTGTTTTTTAAAGCACTTAATGAACATTGCATGAACCCAGCGGATAAATGGGTTAAACAAAAACTACAGCAGCGTCTCTTTAAACACTGTGTTAACTTCGTTAACCTGATGGTTACAAGGTAACCTATGATTTCCCTGCATTATCCAATCACAGGTTTAAGTATACTCTATCCTAACCATGTCTTCTTTACAATCCAAAGAAGGTGAAGATAAGTAAATAAAATCCAATCCTAAATGTGCTGCATTTTTTTTTAAACTGAGCCAAGTTTCCCACCCATGATGGGATTGTTACTCGGTCCGATTTTGTATTGTAGTCGGTATATGTATTGGTCGCGTTAACCATTTGGCCATATGATCGTATCATCGAACAGCACTTATGTGGCTTATTATTTTTTCAGACTAAAATTTGCTAAAAACAAAGAGAAACCTTCTGTTGAATCTCCGACAAGAAAACCTCACAGTCCAAGTAGAGCGACTGATTCATCAGCGGTTGCTAAGCAACAGCTCCGAAAGCGCTCACCTAGCCCCCTAGTGGTACGGAAATTATCAAGCGCATCATCCAGTGCTGGTTCCAGCAGCGACAGTGGGGACATGGGGAAGGAAATGGAAAGGGAAATCAAGTCGACCGGGTCGATTCATGACCGGTGAGGTTTGGGTGTATGATGGGGGATTATAGCACTGGTTGGGGCAGAATGGGGCATTTTAACACTGGTTGGGGTAGAATGTGGCACTTTAACACTGGTTGGGGTAGAATGGGGGATTATAGCACTGGTAGGGGCAGAGATGGGGTCAGTAAACACTAAAAATCAGATCACCTTATGGCCAGAGTCCAGTTAAAAAGATGTTTTAAGTGTTATTTTTTGTTATTAGTGCATTTTGTGTTTGATCGTTTAAACTCTGGATTGAGACAGAAGCCACTGCCAAACAAAAATTGAAGAATGGTGAGGGTGATGATCGAACCAAGCACCTTTCTGGTCGAGACATCCATTCCAATCCATTTACCACAAAGATGGACATCCCCCAAACCTACTCAACTTGTTTAATGTTTGATATTCCAGGTTGAAATTGCTGCAGAAGAATCAGGAAGAGGACTGGAAGAGAAGAGTGAAGAAGGATAATCGTTCAGGCGTGAAGTCAAGCTTGGGAGAGAGAAAAAACAGACTTCAAGATAATGAGGATAAGTGGAAGGTGATGGCAGATTGTTCTGACAGATTACTCTGGTGGATTAGGGAGGGGCCTTTCAGCCGATGGTTCGCAAGTTCGAAACTGGTCGCTAGCTAGTTGATTGTGTCCTTGGGCACGGCACTTAACGAACATTGCCTGAACCCAGTGGATTAGTGGGTTCTACCAAATTTAGGGAATGTCTTGTAGCGACCTGACTACGTCATGGTCTGTGAACCGAAGCGGACTTTTCTTTGTGTTTTAACCACGTTGTGTTTAATTTAATATTTTCGTTCCCTCTTTCTTTTACTGTTTGCACGAATACAAGAAACAGCATTACAGTTTCAATAAATACAACACACTGCAATAGCCCTGGTAACCCGATGGTGGGCACAAGGTAATTTGACAATTGGCTGTGTGTTAATCCCCTTGGTTTTTCCATGTACGGGGATAAACATGAATATCCTATCCTATGATTATTATCACATTTATATGAAAAGTTAATTAAGTGACAAAAGTACATTCGAAAATCACGCAAACATACGCTTACCCCCACACCTCACCCATCCACAGGATGGCAAGGGTGACTCTACCCCAAACGTGCCCCGGGGATCCACCGTCAGCAAATCCAACATCAGCGATCGACTGAATTCCATTCTCGCAAACTCGGAGAAGTGGAAAGCGAAATCGGGGAAACAAAATGACGCGACACAGTTCACTGTGCAGGCGAAAGCTCATAAACGAGGTAGGCTGAAGTGTTTAACATATTAGACGCAATATTTAAAATAACCAGAAGAAAAAGTTTAATTTCTCGTAAGTGTAGTCATGTGACAGTGCTGTTTAGTGAAGGCTAAAGCTTAAAAATGTAGTGGGTTTGTAGGTTTATTAATTTTAAAACATAATTTAGAATGATTGACTTGTGGAACTATAATTCCCTCTACATGAAGTGATAGAGCACTTGGTTGTAAACTGGAAGGTTGCCGAGTTCAATACTAGCCCTTTGTAGGTTGGGTGTGGTGCAAATCACTTTGCAGATGTTGGTTTAACCCCCACATGCTCAGAAACCACTTAGAAAGAATACAAGTATAATAAATCCAGATTCTAAATCACACATCAGCGTTAACCAACCATGCAGTACCACATCTTCCAGCATTTTATGTCTTTTCCATGTTTACTTGCAACAGAGGCTGATATGATGTTCATGAGTATTTCCTCTCCGGGGATACATAAGGGGTCTCATTACCTTACCCCATTTTCTGGGACCAGCCTCCCCTATCATTTGATGGGAGCAGTTTGGTCGGATATTGTGTGATCCTTCGAAAATTTGTTTTCCATATTTAGTGTACTTGTGCTCTTTTAAAATTGAATTGAAAGTGTGCAAAATGCGACAGTCATTATATCACGTTAACCAATAAGTCCTTTATGCACCATCGCATGTTTTTACATTATTCACTTATTTTATCACAGAGGGCAGTACAGGGGTGCCTATGACATCATCGCCTTCATTAAAACGCAAAGTTCTTCCGGTTCCCATCGGCAACCAACCCGTGGTTACGATTGATGATGTCACAAACGACGTGTCAAGCTTGAGCAAGTTATCGGAAGTGTTGAAACTGTCACAGAAAGGCCTCGAAGAAGATGTGATTAAGGTGATATATAGGGCTAACATGACTGTGGGCATGAGGTGTTTTTTTTCAACCCATATTCCCATTTTTTGACAAACATGATTATCTCTTACAGTTAACTTAATAATTAGAATTTAAAATATTAAAATGTCCTTTTCAGATTGTATACCTTTTTCGGGACAAACTTGTTTAAAAAATACTAATTTATATTGTGGTTATTAACTATGTTGTGATAATTTTCCGTTTTTCCCGATGTAATAAAACGTTCAAAGTAACACCAGCTATAAATTAAACATACTGCAAAAGTTCCGCTAACCCGACAATGATCACAAGGTTTTGTGATCACCCACCCTGGGCCTACTTTGAAAACACCTCAGTTATCCTTCTCCGACCGGTTAGTCTGGTGGTTTAGTGCGAAGCCTTTTAACCGATAGGTTAAAGGTTCGAAACTGGTTGCTAGCTAGTCGTTTGTGTCCTTGGGCAAGGCAGTTAACAGACATTGCATGAACCCACCGACTTAAAAGGGTTCTATCAAACTGAAGAAACATGTATATCCTATCCTATTCTCCCTCCTGCCTAATACATTTTCCCAAGAAAACTTCCTTACCCATCTTCCCCCCACAGACATTAGACGAAGCCACCCAGGAAATTCCGATGATGACCGACAGCGATTTCGACAATTTCTTCTCCTCCAACACAGATGTCATCCTTTCTAACGGCCAAGATTTGAATGGAACCGATGAGATGATGGATTCCAGCGACCAGTGGCTTGAATTGGAAGACTCGCTTAAACTAATGGTGGGTTGTAAAAATAGTTATACATACTTGTATAAGTTCAAGTTTTAGTTTATTATTCAATGATTTTGTTAAATATTTATAATTACAACAAAAAAATTAAAGTATTTAACATAAATGATACTTTTAATGGATAAAATGGTCAGGTCATCAGGTTTATGAAGTAAATTTAATATTTAAAAAGCGACGACAGACATAATTGGTTCAAAACTTGGGCTGGTAAAAATATATTCATTGTCATTTAATCATTGTAACAGAACAGACACTAGAGTGTGCAAAATGCATATTTTATAAAACACATGTCCGACCAGTTAGTCTGGTGGGTTAGTGCGACGCCTTTCAACCGAAAGGTTTAAGGTCGAAACTGGTCGATACCTAGCCGGTTGTGTCTTTGGCACTTCATGGACATTGCCTGAACCGAGCGGATTAATGGGTTTAACCAAACTAAAGGAACTTGTGAATCATACACAAAAATTTGCAATAACTCATGTAACCCGACGGTGGGTGCGAGGTGATTTGACGATTGCCCGTGTGTTAACCTTTTGGTTTTCCCATCCTAGGGGATAAACATAAATATCCTATCCTATCCTATTTTATAATTCTAGTTTTAAATCGCACCCCCTCTAGCTCTTACTGCATCCACTAATAAACTATCCACTATCAGACATAACATTGTGCAAAATGCATATTTTTCTTATGCAATTTTAGTTGTAATTGTTAACCCCCCTCGTCCTATCAGAGGAACAAACCACTTTCCGACCTCGGTCGCTTGAAGTCCAGTGTGAAACGACATTCATCGCGGAACAAACGGAGCGCCAGGAATCCCGTGAAAGCTCTGGCTGCGAGGGAGGATATAAAGGTTGGTGTCATCTAGTGGAGAAGATATGGGGTTGAGTGGTAGTGTTACCACGCAGACACTTACGGGGAATGTGGACACATGCAAAAACGAAAAATATAAAAAGGCTTTTAAATGGTGTGCTTATTCGCCTGCAAAATGACCTAACATAACCACATGTCAGGTAAAAGTGCAATAAACCACCGTTTTGGTAAATTAAAGCAAAATTTTTATTTGTGTGATATTGAACAAAAAATTTTTTATATAAGGTAACAGGTAGTTTGGCTGGGTGTCCCTTTGGCAAGGCACAAGCATCGACTGGCCGGGAGGTTTAATGGGTTAAACGTAAGTAGAGCAAACAGTACACTGGAATAACTTTGGTAACCACTTTCCCCAGCAATCATACACGGAGCAGAGATCCAATGTGAGCAAACTGGAGCAACAAAGATTAGCGAGTCGCGGTGGGAACTTCACTTCAGCTGCATTGGCAGGATTGGCGCATAAAGCGGACTTTAGCAAGGTGGGATATTCTGGTGTTTTAAAAAGTAAAATGTTGCTTGAAAATTTAGATTAATGGGTTAACGAAAAAGAGAGTTTGTCCGGTCAGGTAGCTTAGTCTAAGCAACGGTCGAAATATAAAGGGTTTTCGATCAAATCCTGCGTTTTAATTATGTCCTGGAATGAAGGCACTAAGCGGTCATTGCTTAAACCCAGTAAATTAATTGAGGTTAACAAAAAGTAAGTCTAACCAGTCATATCGCTCAGTTTAATCCATGTGTCGGCAACCCCTGGTATGCGAAAAATTGGAACAAGAGAGGTTTTTTTCATGGCACGTTATTTGATTTGACTTTAACGCCAAATCTATACTACATCTTTATACTATACTGACTGTTCATGATGCACAAAATCAACCTAATTACTAGCAATAGTCTTTATTACCTATAATTAAATTAGGTAGCTAAATATGCAAAACGTACATAACAATGGTTGGCACGCAAAGTTGCTTTTGTTATGATTTTATGTATAAAATGACTGCTTTTAAAAGGTTGCCAATCCCTGGGCCAAATTAATCTAAACTAGCTGTTGGTTTTGTCTTTGGATGCATTTAGCTGTTTTTGATTTTGTCTTTGGATGCAAACCTGTAGATTAACGGGTGCTGGACAAGTCACCAATCTTACCATCCCCACAGGTAAACCTGAAGAGCACAACTCAACCTGCATTCACTGCAAACGACCTCCAGCCATGGAGTGAGAAGATGCTGCTCAGGTTATAAGTTCAACTCCATTGCTTTCTTGATTTATCAATGCTTTATCATGTATGATTGTGCCTTTTCCATCCTATCCGGTGGAAAATCCCCATTGAAAGGATTTATTCAATATTAGTGTCGGATAACTCATGAGGGAAATCTAGACTAAAGGATTTATCTATGAATATTGATTAAATCATGCACAGAACTATACTTAAATGTTTCACAGGAACAGGAAAAGTCAGCAAAACAAACAGTTGTTAAAACACGTCATTAACAAAAAGGTTAATATTAATAAAAAAATTCAGCGGACACTGTCGCCAAGCCTAGAACAAAACAAAATTGTGCAGACACAAAAAATTAGTTAATACGTTATATTATTACCATAGCGACCGTTTTTAATCAGCTTGCATTTATTGATGAAAATATGATCAACCAACATTTGATTGGTCAATACAGGGTGAAGGGTCGTCGCCATGTGCAAACCCGATTGGTTGAACCGTGTTGCGCTTCATTGAACAGTGGAGACGCGTATCTACTGATCACCCCCACTCAGCTCTTCGCATGGTTTGGCGAGTTTGCTAATGTCATCGAGAAAGCCAAAGTGCAGGTTTGGAGCAACCATAGGCGTAAAGTTGGGGATGTCAGGGGTGCAAATTGCACCACTTTATAGTTTATGCTTTAACTCTTATTTTTATAAAAAAATGTGTTTTTTACATGTAAAACTACTTTTTAATAAAAAAAGTTTACTGATGTTATCGAGAAAGCCAAAGTGGCGTAAAGTTAGGGGTGCCATACATTCCCCATTTCAAACTCTGTTTTAAAAAAAATAGGTTTTACATGTAAAAACAATTATAATTAATTATCATATTAATGCAAATGCAATGTTTTAGAAATCAACATAACAATGCCAAATTACATGTAAATTGATTTAACACCATGACGCACTTATACATACCAGCGTATGTCAGTGGCTACTTAAGTTACTGATTACGAATTGTTCTCAGTTGAAGCAATTACTCATAAGTCACTACAATCTATTTATATGCAACATAAATAGATTGTGATTAGTCACAATAATTTTGATTTCGATATATAACAGTGAATAGGACAAGATATTCATGTGTATCCCAAGGATGGGAAAACCAAGAGGGTTAACACAGGCAATCAAGTTCACCGTCGGGTTACCGAAGCTATTGTAGTGTAAAATGTATGATTCACATGTGTCTTTAATTTGGTAGAACCTACTAATCTGCTGGGTTCAGTTAATATTTTCGCCAACTGGACTGTGGGCATGTGGTACCTTACAACATCATTAAAAAATGTTTTTCCCCCCAGTCTCCACCCAAAAGTATATATATGAAAGTGTTGTTAAACCCACCCCCCATTTCTTTACAGGAAATAGCCGACTACATAATACACAAGGGTGACATGGGTTCAAAAGCCACCTCGCTCAGCATAATAGAAGAAACGCAGTCCACGCACTTGAAATCCAAGCCTTTTTTCACACTTATTGGAGGAGAGTAAGTTTATTTAGGAATAAATATATATGAAGTATAGGATATTTATGTTTATCCCCGCGAATGGGAAAACCAAAAGCATTAACACACAGGCGATCGGCAGATTACATCGAGCCCTTCATATCATTACTGCAGCTATTTTAGTGTGTTGTGTATGATAGACTGTTTTTTCAATCTGGTAGAACCCATTTATCTACTGGGTTCAGGAGAAGTTAAATTAATAAACATCAGATGACCTTGTTCCCACCAGTGGGTTAACTTGGCTATAATAGGGTCGGCTTGAATATTCATGTTTTATTCACCTGAATGGAAAGTTGCAAGGGAGGTCATCTTTGAAATATCTGGCACCAACCATCAGGTTCCCGAAGCTATTGTAGTGGATTTTTTGGTTGACCTAATAAGGCAAAATCGGTTGTGCCTTACCCCCAAAAAACTGTGCAAAAAAAGTGATCTCGGTGGCTATTGAACCTACACCTGTACGGTCATGATGTTTATTCTTATCCGCTACACCACTCGGCTGGTAGTAATTACAATAATTCCAAAATAAACTGGTTTGGTTAGGTTACGACCAGTTACATAGTTTATCTACATGGGTAGATTAAATGCAGGGCAAAGCTATTGTGGAGGTTACTAATTACATGGATTTCTATAAGGATATAAATTAAACAAACAAAATTCAAACGCATTTTAACACAGGGGTAAAATCGAGCCATACGGTGGCGATAAAGAGGATGAAATATACGAAGTCAACTCAGAAGCCGCCATCAAATCATATAAACTCAAAGTAGGTTTCGGTAATATGTATAAAGTAGGGATGCACAATATAGGATAGTTAGGTATTCTAGAATATTCTAGAATAATATATTTCGAATCTAGAATTTTGAATCATATTCTAGAATGTTTACCCATGTATTTAAATTTGCTATGCTGTGCATATATTTTCTCATTTATAGTGAATTAGCCATATGCTTTTAAACTGTGATGAGAGCAATTTACGTAGTCCAACAATATTTTACCATTACATATTTTTTTAATCATATGTAACATATCTAAACACTATCTGCCATAAGGGAGGATAATAGTCTAGTAGGTTTTTGTTAAAATGAATGGCTGAGAAAAATGCTCCCAAACACCAGACAATTTTTATTTCCCCAGTTTGGTATCAAGACTAGCTATTAATGCCCTTGCACAATTAAACATTAATTTACTATTTAACACAGTTATACCTCGGTAAAACTATAATAAATTAATCACTGCAAAATCACCCTAACGTAAATAACACATAGGATATCATTAAATTGAATACATAGAGTATCATTCATTGGTGTTTTATGAAAACATAGTTGTTTTAAGTGAAATATATATTGCAAATACCTAACGTGTTTAGTCTGTAAATCACTCTTCCGCCTTTGGAATAGTTGCGTCATATTTAAAGGTGCGATAAACCACGTGATTACAGCCTGGCGAACGTGACCTACTTTCTTTGTGCGTGCGTTCGTTTTAAGAGCGTCTGTCCACGATGCACGTGTATGGGACAACTGACAAGATAATGTTGTTGTGCTTTGATGCAAGTTGTATTTCCGAGCTACCGCTTTAGAAAATGTTTAGACGCTTTCGCACGATAGATGCACTTTCGGTATGGAGAAACGCATTACGGGTATTACATACGAATGAAGAAGCCATTTTACAATTTTGAGATTACGAATTTACTTCAATGACGATTCACCAAAAGTTTCTTATCATAGTTATCCACTGTCGCACGCTTGCTGAAACGATACGCTGACGTCTGCATAATCGGCATCACGCGTGTTGTTGTGCGTTGGATCGCAGCCAATATTTTACGTGTTTGATTTCGAATCCTAACCATTCTTATTAAATTGCTTGTAAAGATTCGAATCCCTAGAGAATCGAATCTCAAAGATTGGAAATTCTATATTGTGCATCCCTAGTATAAAGTAATAACCTAATGAGAATTTTGCACAATTACTTATATTTATATATAACGAACAAAATTACATAAGAGATACTGCATAAAAACCCCAGGAATACTTATATTTTTATGTAAAACAAAATTGATTCAGATGTTCCTTAAATTTGAGAAAAAAAAACATTACTTCACTGGGTTCAGGCAATATTTGTCATCTGCCTTGGCCAACCACACAACCGACTAGCTGGAAACAAGTTTCGTACTTGCGACGCACTAACTCACCAGAATAATCGGTCAGATAAAATTGGTCGGTTTGTTTTGAGTGGATTTGCCACATATATATGTCAGGTTTGTGTAGAATGTAAAGTTGGAAGATCTATGTTCTTAAAGTATCAGTTCTTTTCCCCAATGAAACAAAGTGGGACAATGAAATAACAGTATCAGATCACCTTATGCTCACTTGCCCGTATTAAAATCCACAGGGAAAAACAATCAACAAAATACAAAAATATTTATTTTACAAATTGTTTATGGTTCTTATTGCCACAGTTAAATGGTGTGTTTAAACAACTGTTCGTTTTGCTGTATTTTCCTGTGACGTGATTTGATTTATTCACCATTTAATACTGGGGCAAAAAATGAATAAACTAAACTAAAACAGTCATTTACTATGGCAGTAAAACCCAACTGTAAATATGAGGTTATCTTTTATCGCTTTTTTCTTAATGGTAAAAGGATGGTATCTATACAGGACGAAAAGTTGGTACCCCACAGTGAAGCTTGGGGGAAACTCCCCTCTATGAGAATGCTGGACACCAAGGACTCCTATGTGTTCGACTTCGGTGGAGAGATGTACATATGGCAGGGAAAGGAGGTGAGACCAGTGCTGCGCGTTTATTTATGTTTTACAAAAAAGGTTGGTCAACACTGAAACAGAAAAAAACTGTTTTGAGCACTAAGGCTATTGCAGTGTTTTGTGTACGTTAAAGGCAAGAACTAATTAACGGCCAGTTTTGATACCATGACCTTCCAACTAAAAGGTTTTAGAAAGCAACATTCCAGTAACACCCCGGGTTAAAGTAGTAAGTGACTTTCTAAAGGACATAACCAGCTGGTTAAGTTTTCTTTTTTTCTTTTTTTTTACTTACATTGAAGAAGAAGCACAGTTATTTCAAGTAAAGGAGGCAGGATAAGCCGGCAAAACTGCATAGTTAAGACTAAATGCTGAATCACCCACAGGTATCGTTTAGTGATCGTCAACTCGCTGTCCGACTAGCTCGTACATTATGGGACCAAGGTTACGATTATTCCGATATTGGTTTCTGCCCCTTCGGCCCCATCTCATCTGCAAGTATCAATTTGAAGGGCCCTCGCCCAGAATGGGGGTTATTTGCGAGGTATGTTTAACCCCGATTCAATTTCATGTGGGATAACCCAGCACCATGTTGTTGTTTGGCCATTCTAAATGTACGACCGATTGGCTTGTTGGGTTAGTGCGTTGCCTTTTAGCCGAAGGGTTGCAGATTCGAAACTGGTCGCTAGCTAGTCGGTTGTGTCCTTGGGCCAAGGCACTAGACAGACATTGGTTGAACCCAGTAGATTAATGGGTGGAATGATATGTTCTAAAAAAAAATACATATTGCGGTAACACAGCACGTTGCTTCGAAAACCTGACAGTGGACACAAGGTAATCTGATGTTTGATAATGCCCTGTACATTATCCCCCCTTTCATGGTAACAAATTATGTGTCCAATTTTAACCAACGCTCTCCTGATTACCCAAGGGTGAATGAGAATTTGGAGACGGCGCTGATCCAGGAGAAGTTCGAAGATTGGTCCAACATCTCCAGGGAGGTTGGGGATCGTGAGGAAGTGCTCAAAGAGTCCTCACGTGGCCAACTTGCAGTGGAAATGCAAACTAAGGTTTGTACGGCAACTGTATTTATTTATTTATATCCCTTTTATTGTTAATGACGCGTTTTAACGACTGTTCGTTTTGCCATTTTTTTTTCAGGTCAAGTGTCGTTATTTTTTCATTTATCATTATTTAATACTGTGGCAAAAAATAAATAAACTAAACTGTCAAACTAAAGAAAAAAAAATATTTTAAAATGGAATTTGTCCTGCAGTTTGATTATAATCATTGTTTTTAGCTAAAGCAGTTGACTGTTTTGAGAAAAAATGACTGCGTAATTGAAATTACAAATAATAAAAATATTTATTATTTGATAAATGGGATTTAGATAAAATTAATAATTGAACACATCTGTCCTTCGATTTTCATCACTAAAGCCGCAATCTGTTTCCTTCTCATGCTAATCCTTATTTGAGCTTACACCATACAAAACTAACAACAGTTAAATAAACTGTAAGTCTAACAACTCTGCCACCCAGGTGTCAATCAAACCGGAAATGGTGGCGTGTGACATCAAACAGATGACCAGTGAAAAGTTACACCCTCTCCCCTTGCATTTGGAAGGTAATAAAATGCTTCCAATAAAAATTCATGAATAATACAAAATTTTTATTGGACTTTCCATTTAACTGGTAAGTCAGCTAACTGCGTTGAACTATCATATAACAGGTGGTGGGTTCAAACCTGGCTACCAACTAGTCTTGTCTTGCTGTACAGTTTAGTCCAGGGCTTTCCAAACTTTTAACTTCGCGACCCCTTCAATTTAATAAAATTTCCTGCTACCATTTTTCACATTTAAAATTTAACAAAAAGTCTAAAAAAGTACAATAGATGAAAGTACAATTGCCGACCCCCTGTGTTACATTTTAACCCCTTTTCCCGTCATAGGTCTCAATGTATAATATATACAATGACGATTACCTTACCCCATGCCCAGTATTATCCCCTCATCTTGTTAAAAATAATAACTTATACTTTACCCCCTATTAGCCCACAATAAATGGAGGGGACATATATACAACGATGATTATCTTACCCAGGCCTATTGCTATCCCACCCATGGGGTTAAAAATAATACCCTATACTTTAACCTTTTCCCCCCTTAGGCCACAATGTATGGAGGGGTCACGGACATATATACGACGACGACGGTCGTGGTCTGTTGGTGGTGACCAGCGCAGTGGACACGTGGTACGCCACAGAGAAGAACATGATCAAAGTGGAGAAACCACTACATGGAGTGTTCCACAGGTAGGTTGTCCGTCTGCGTAGTTTGGTTGGTTGCAGCGTCGGTATTTACCTGAATGGTTGTGGGATCAAAACTAGATGCTAGCCGTTTTCTTTGGCAATGTACTTTGTGGGTATTGTCTAAACCCATTGGATTAATAGGTTGTAGTAAGACAATATAAACACTAAAGGGTTACAATACAGTACACACTAGAAATTTAATAATTGCCCATATGTCTCCTGTATTTTCCCATTACAATGAAATATAATTATCCTGTCTTCACATCGATTTACAAGGTTTGTCCCCTTATGTTGGGCACAACAGAAATAGCTCCGATAACCCGATGGTGAGCTTGAGGTGATCTGACGATTGCCTGTATGTTTACCCCCTTGGTTTTCCCATTCACAAGGATACAAATGAATATCCTATCCATATCCAATACCATTGGGAATAAAAAGCGATGAACAATAATGTAAAATTTTGCCGATAACTGATAAATCCACCAGGAGCGAAACGTACGTGGTTCGATGGAAATACGTCGTCTCGAGCACAGGAAAGTGGCTGGCGAGTAAATCGCAGCCCGGTGTCGACCTGAAAGCTGCGGCGAACGGACGAGAGCGTACAAGCTACTTCCTGTGGGCGGGGAGGGACTCGAGTGTCAACGAGAAAGGAGCTTCGGCGCTAATGGCGACGGAAATCGACAAAGACGGAGGCGCACAGGTGGGTGGTTTGATGTTGGATCGAATAATTGGAATTTGGTGATCACCTTGTGCTACCGTCAGGTTACCGGAGCTATTGCAGTTTGTTATGTATGATTCATACGTGTCTTTAATATAGTAGAACCCATTTAATCCGCTGGGTTCGGGCAATGTTCGTTTTTGTCTTGCCTGATCACCTCGCGCCCACCGTCCAGTTACCAGCACTATTACAGTGTGTTTTGTATGTTGGGCACATTTTTTTGTTTCTGTTTTTAGGCTATCATTTTACCAGGTTGGTGGTTTGATGTTGGATTGAATATCTGCAATCCAGTTATTACCCCATGCTCACAGTCGGGTTACTCGCACTATTGCAGTGTGTTGTATATGATAAAAGACACCGCTTTAGATTAAAGTAGGATTTGTGTCCAGATAAGTATCGCACAGGTGATCATCGCTGCAAGGTGCTGTAACACACAATAATTAGATCACCACCTTTTGCAGTGTGTTGTGTATGTTAAGTACATTGTTACTGTTTTTTTTTGCAAGTTATTTTACTTGATTTCGTCAATTTCCTTAAAGTAACTTGCCCAAGCGTACAACTAGTTAGTTACCATAGGTTTCGAACCCACAACCTTTTGTTTTACGAACAATAATCATATGAATTGACCAGCTGGATTAACACCCATAGTCCACACCCATGGGGTGAAAATGCACCCCGTATGAACAAGTACTAACCATCTTCTCACCCAGATAACAGTGCATGAAGGGCGAGAGCCCCCAGCGTTCGTGCAATGCTTCAACGGTGGGATGACTGTGGTGGATGGGAAGATTGGAAAGCGAGAAGGATTCTACAGGTGGGTGGTCCGGGTCATAGGGGGTGGGTGGTGTTTGGGGGTGTCACACTTAGAAATGACATCATTGGGGGCTAAGGTCATTGAAGATGGGTATCACTGGGCATGGAGAAAAATTGGAGTTGGTATTTTGGAAATGTCTTCATGAGGTGGATTTTTTTTCTATTCTCCGAATGCCTGACTTTCTACATTAATATTTTGAGAGGTTTGTTTTCTGCTGCCAGCATTCTATATTATGGCCTTAAATGGATGACTTAGTTTGTTTGATGAACGTAATTGCTCTGTGGTGAATTACAAAGCTTGGTGATCTTTATAATTATCTTCTCTGGTTTTGCAAAAACCTTCCAAATCACACCCTTAACTTCCACAACTGAACAGTAGACATAATTTGAAACCGGCGTTATACTGCTTATGGGTTTTATGAATTCTAAACTATATATTATAATTAAATCCATGTTTGATTCTCTATTACAGTTGGAAGTTATTCTGCATTAGAGGCTCAATAGAAGAGGAGACCGCTCTTTATCAGGTAGGATATTCATGGTTATCCCTGCAAATTCGAAAACGCAAGAGGCGTCATCACACCGGCCATTGTCAGATCACCTTACGCCGACCGTCGAGTTACCGGAGCTATTGCAGTGTATTGTATAATTGGGACATTTCTTCAATTTTGTAGAAGCCATTAATCCACTAGGTTCTGGCAATGTTCGTTAAGTGCCTTGCCCAAGTACACAACTATCTACCTAGCGACCAGTTTTGTACCTTATATTCAGTATAAAAGCATATGTATGATACAGTATACAAGCATACACATTACATCAATCACTGTCAACATATCTCGTCCCCCAAGATGCCATGTGAATTTCAATCCCTTCGTTCTCGATCCTCGTTTATTCTATTTAACGGTCGATTGGCGAAGATAGTTGTCTGGCATGGTGTTTGCTCTTCCAAGTCGACAAGGGAATTAATAATGGAAGCTGCTAATAAGGTAGTTGGTTTTTTGTGTAGATCAGGGTTGGCAAACTTTTACATACAGTGTGCCAGTTTATATATATTATCGTAATGACAGCATACTTCGCGTGCCAACCATTGTTATGTATGGTTTGCTTATTTAACTAATTTGAATATTACTAATAAGACTGTTAATTTTGTGCAGCGCAGACAGTTTGCGTGTTTACATGCTTTACAGTATAGGTTTTTGCATGAGCGTTAAATCACGCGACATGCCATGACAAAAACACTTGTGGCTCATGTGCCTGAAGTTTTCAACCCTTGATGTAGATAAATGTTTAAGTTGTTTCTACAACTGCACTGGTAAGCTTAAACAACTCACTTTTGTGCATGAGGTGTATTACTGTGCACCTAAGCTAGCCATTTCAAATTGCTACAACCCACAATATACTCGTCCAAATAGAAAGTCATGTCTGTTTATCCACACATTGTAAAAAGTTAAGTAACTCTGTGGGTATGAGATGTATTACTTTTCATCTGAGCAAGTCACTACAATGCTCCAACCCAGTAGTATGCAATATCATCAAAGTCCGATTAAACTTTTACTACAATAGCTTTGGCAATCCAATTTAAGCACAAGGAAATCTTATGATTGCCCATTATACTTTCGTGTCCCACCCATAAGGATAATGGTCAGAATCCAATCCTCAATATAACAGTGTTTTCACAAGAAAATAATCATTTTTAAAACACAGCACCCATTATTCCGGCTTTTAAATTGACGTATTATTCCACAGATGAAAGAAACCAAAGCAGAATGTCTGGGTTTCCGTAGCAGCTGCAAAAATGCTGAGCTCAGCGTTTGCGAAGAGGGCAAGGAAAATGCTGACTTTTCGGAAGGTTTGTTGACAGTTTGGATATAGAGATAGAATGGACATGTAGTCTAGGGCAGTGCTTCTCAAAAGATCAAGAAGCACTGGTCTAGGGGGTAGGAATAGAGGTCACAACCTTATAGGCGTTGGGTTCGATCACCACTCTTGCAACTTTCCCCGTAAGTGTGTAATTTTTTGTCTGCCAGACATTACTAATTCTTTAACGATACTTCGATCTAGGGGATTTAATAAAAAATCGGATAAATATTCCAATTTACTAATTATCCTTAACCTATTTCCACACAGGCATGGGTCGTGTGCGTCGCACCAAATACGTCAGTTTATTGGACACCCCGGACCTCACACCCTCCGTCCCTCGTGCATGGCATCTACTGCCATCTGGTGACCACTTTGTAGCACATGAGCTCCCTCCAGTGTTAGAATATCCGAGTGATGAGAATGATAAATCGGAAGATGTAGAAATCTTCCCTATTATCCAAGAACAACTTACAGAACTCAGTAAACCAGGTAAGCTGGGGATGGGGGTTTAAAAAATCAAGATTTTTAGATATTTTGTACAAAATGTTTATGAAACTATTAATATTAAAGCTGTGGTTATTTATATGTTTTCTCTACCCAAGGCATTTAAGAAACAATGCCTGGACCCAGTGTGATTTTCCTAACCACAGAAATAAAATTAGTATCCAGTCCTTTTATTTCATCCTTGTATATTATTCTACCTGAACTCTGGCTACTAAGTGCATCAGCGAAACCTTAAGGGGTCACCTAATTTAGTTGTAACATCTCAAGTAATATACAACAAAATGCAACAGCAAAGTTTTACTAAATTGAAGGAACATACACAACACACTGTATTAGCTCCCCTTGGTTTTACATGAATATCCTATCCTAACCTGTTCTGTATGTATGAAACATGAATATTCTATATAAGGATTTTCTAAAAGTCTTTCCCCCAGCGTTGGTGCTGGTGAATGGTACAGAAGGGGTGTTTCTGTGGCAGAGTGTGGGTGGGGAGGATATGAAAGGCTCGGGAAAACGGCAATTCGACATCTCACGACGGTTGGCCATGGAAACCACCATCAACTATTGTAAAGGTTGGTTGTTGTCACTGCTTGGAGTGTTAGTTTGTTTGTTAAGAGCATGGTTTTTTTGTTGTTTTTTCTGGATCAAGTTGTTTTGGTGGTTTAGGTAGGCGATCATGACCAGACCAGTGTTTGGTTCGATCGCCACCCAGACCACTTTCTACGTAGTTGTTACTTTGGCATTTATTAATCGCGCTTCAATCAAATAATAAAAAAACTTAAAATTATTTAACGACATACATCAATAGCCCTGGCAATTCTTGGGCAGACATTAGGTAATCTGCTGCCTATAACCTGATAATAACAAAGACGTTCGATCTTTGTCCAAGTTTTAGTGATAAAAAGTGTGTTTCCTGTAAAAAAAATCAGCATTATGACATCATAAACACCATTGTAACCCCAGAGCACCGACCGGACTGCACCCCGATGCTAATCAATGAGAAACACGAACCCATGGAGTTCACCAATTCCTTTCCAGTCTGGCTGGAAAGCAAGCAGAAATTCTCCTTTGAAGAAAGGGTCAGTTGATTTTGCTGTAATTATAATTTATTGATTTTTCAGACGTGTTCTAACGACTTTCGTTTTTCCGTTTTTTTTCGTTTTTCAAATTTTTATCAAAGGTCCTGCTTCATGTTTTCATCGTGGAAACAAAAAAAATAAACTAAACATTAACCAGATAGGATTTCAGCTTGATAGGATATTTTTTTTGCTTTTTTAATCAAATATTCTTGCTATTATTTTTTTACATAAATGAAGAAGCGAAAAACAGACAAAACTATTTTTTTACACTGATATGTTTTAATGACTGTTTTAATGTCCGACTGGTTAGTCTGGTGGTTTAGTGCTACGCCTTTTAACCGAAAGGTTAAGGATTCGAAACTGGTTGCTAGCTAGTCGTTTGTGTCCTTGGGCAAGGCACTTAACGGACATTGCCTGAACCCAGCGGATTAATGGGTTCTAACAAATAAAGGAAGATGTGAATCATACATAACACACTGCAATAGCTCCGGTAACCCGATGATGGGCGCGAGGTGATCTGCCGATTGCCCGTGTGTTAACCCTCTTGGTTTTCCCATTCACGGGGATAAACATAAATATATCCTATCCTTACCAATTGAGCCAATTCTCTGAACCACCCAACAACAATCCTTTTTATCCACAGCGTGCAAAGAAGCCAAAACCAGTTGCTGAAGTTCTCGGCTCCCTCTCACGGCTCACCTACTCCTTGGAGGAGCTACGTGCTCCCTCTCTTCCGGAGGGCGTCGATCCCAACCACTTGGAGACCTACCTATCCACCGAGGATTTTGAAAAACTTTTCCAAATTACCAAGGAAGAATTCTACGCCATGCCACCATGGAAACAACATAATTTAAGAAAAGAGAAAGACTTATTTTAATTCAACATAGAAACATTATAGAATACTGTGTTTTTTGCTCCGGGATGACCCCCCACACTGTCCAAATTATCACTGACAGCTTATTTGAATGTATGAAGTGAATTTGTTTTGTTTCTCGCCGCTCGCACTCGTTTCAACATTGCACTTCGTATTTACTGCCTTTTCTCCGTATATGCTATTTCTATGGCCTTTCCGTGTTAATCCAATGCCCGAAAATCGGCCGCCGCAATCCAACCTGTTGAGTCTGGAAAGGGACTTATGTATTCACCATCATATCCAACATAATAAAACCGATTCGACAACAGAGCGATAACCTTGGATAACTTCAACATTATACAAATAACACCTTCGATTTTGGTTTATTTTTAAATGCAGCATAAGGTACCGTATTCGAAAACCAGAACATTTATCGGATAATAACTGTGGATAAATACTTCAATGTGGATTTCCTTCACGAGTTCTCAAACAAGAATAAATATTTTAATATTGTGGTTTCAAATTCATATCTATAAACTGCAACGTGTCTAAGAGATTTTGGGGTAAAATGTTATTAAAAGAACGTTGCCAAATCAGTTATTATGTGAATGAGGTTCTGAAACGTCAAACTGTTACTTAAAAACTTTAAATAAATCAGCCATGCTGCAAAATTTAAAAAATAAACTTCATTTGTTTGTTAGCAGCAAAACCTCTTGCCGCATACAAATCTGTCAAATTACCGACCTAAAATTAACCTATTTCATGAAAATTTAAAAATTTCGCACACTTGCCACATGTTCTATTTCGTTTTTGCGTTAGCATAAAGCTGTTTCTCAAATTTAACTATAACTGTACATTCTTACATTTGTCTTTGCATTTTTCCAATCACATGACTTGCTGTATATTGTTTCCAACGCTAATTTTCTTTCGTTCCTTTAGTATATACTGCAATAAATACAAGTATATCCGATGTACTACAAATCAAACTGGTTAGGTTCTTCGTTTGTGGCAGATGACACAGCGTTAGATCAGCGGCCGGAAGGTTGCGATTTCGAATCTTCCTCCTATCGATTTTGGGTAAAATTTAGCAAATTATTTTAAGAACGGAGCCCCAACGATAACCGCGGATAAATCCTGCAATCTGTATTTTCCTCACAAAAAATTAATTGGTTAAGCTTAAAATTATATTCTGAAGATAATAATCCATGTGTGGTAACATTACCAACGACTTGTCTTTGAGCACGAGGTGTTTTTATTCATGAATATTAAATCAGGCATTTTAGAAATAACCATAGGGGAAAAGTGGGTAAAATGGGCCACGTGGGTAAAATGGGCCCCCTCCAATTTTCAATATATTTTGAAGAATACAAATTTGCTGCAAAAACCAGTGTCAGTATATCAAATTATGGAATCTCCAAACCGAAGTTTGAGCGTGAAATCACCAAACTCAATGTTTTCTGTAGCTATTTCGGTTTGAGAAGGTCTGAATCTAAATTTGCAATTTTTGTTTTCTGCTAATAAATAATAGAAAAGATCAAATACTAAAATAAATTTTACTGTAGTTAAATAGAACTATATAGCCTAGACCTACTTTTACTGGTAGAAATAAAACTTCTTTTTTTAAATTTTTTTTATAGAGATTTTAAGTCGTATGTTGGCACCTGTCTAATATGGGCCCCCTGTGTTCATTTGGTAACTAACGGGGCTAGACTTAGCATTAACAGTACTAAAGGGCTAGACTTAGCACTAACAGTCATATTATGTGTTTCACAATAAACTAAACGGGTTTTCTAAATGCTATTAATAACATGAATTGATAGTTATGCTTCCACTAAAGTAGCAAGGTGTTATTGCATTAGTATACTAGTAACTGGGTATTAAATAAAAAGTAATTGCTGTAATCCAAAGTGTTAAATTAAAAAAAAAATACTACATCATAAAAAGAAAAGTAATAACATTGTTTATATGGGAAGCGAATATGGATACTGTTATCTGGCGAAATGTTAATGTCGAAAACGGGCCGGGGCCCATTTTAGACTACACCCCTTGTCTAAAATGGGCCACTTAAACGAAATATTTTTCTTTGTTGATAAAATATATTTAACAAAAATTATTAGAAAGTTAACATGTTATGTGTAAAGACTTTGGTATTAGGTTCCACCACATGAAAAACTTAAGTCCAGCGGGCTTTATATCAGTAAAAAATCCGATTTGCAACTAAAGGGCCCATTTTACCCACTCTTCCCCTATTTTGTTTTTAGGCTTTTTCCTCTGAATATTCATTTTATTTTCTAAAACGATTTCGTTCTCTCGTTACTGTTGTTCTTCCCGAGTTTGTGACGCGCGCCACTGTGACCTCACAATCCCTTCTTTTCTTTATCCGCAGCAGATCGGAGATTCGGTGAAATTGTTTCTTGTCGGAACTCGGAGTTTTCGTCCTTTCCACCCCGCCTATTATACCGGTAGGTGGGGTGAGAGCGCAGTTTTCTTTCGCCTCCCTTTTGCTGTGCGACACGCACGACTGTTTCACGAATATAATAGGTTGGTTATCGTCTGGATTTTTAACAGCTTGCGGTAGGTCGCGTGCGTTGTTTGGTCTGGAACCATCCGACTCTTTCCGTGCGGTTCGCGCGTATAACGCACGAATACTGCTCGCGACGTGACGCGTCGAATCGCCGCAAACCGGAGACGACGATTCAGCCGATTTCTTGTGATAAGTCGTGTTGGAGAGAGCTTTGCGGAAATTGTCGAGTTTCTGACGCTGCTCGTTCGACATCGCGCGTCGCTGCTGCAAGTTGTGAATTTCAGCCGCGATTTGCGCCTTGATCCGAACGTCCCGTTTCTCCGTAGCATCGGCCATCGCGGGCGCCTCGGTCGCCTTGCGCAACTGGGAACCGTTGAACCTCTTCGGGAATTTCGTGTTGATTTCTAGATCGTTTCGAAGATAATACTTCTGCAACGTCTCGACTGTGCCAAGATCCGGGGTGAGGTTACGAACCTGCAGGTAGCCCGTATTTGCTTCTCGAGACCGGGGATTCCCAGTGTCCACGGTTTCGCAACGCAGCGTCGCCCAATGAGTTTGAGCGTCCAGACGCCGAGCGCCTGGCGGTACGGCATCCGGTGCGCTGTGCACGCAACGTGTGGCGCACGGATCCGTTCGTGAATCGAACTTGGAACATTCCTTTAGTGCCACCCTATGCTCAGCAGATGGACGGGAACAGGGGCGAACCTGTGTGGGCAGGAATGAAATTAAACACATTAAAACCTGCGATTGCTGATTCGCATGACCGAAATTCATTGGCAGTTACCCACAGCGTATAGTACTATATACCGATTAGCTTGGTAGGTTAGTGCGTAGATTTTTTTAGCCGAACTAACATTTCGAAACTGGTCGCTAGCTACTCGATTGTGTTCTTAGGCAGGTACTTGACGGATTAAACGCGCCTTGCATTTTCATATTTATACGCAGATAAACGTGAATACCCTATATCCTATCCGTGGACCGACCAATACCCCAAACAAGGCTGTATTTTTTCGCACAATTTTAATAAATGTGATAAAGTTGGTTAGGGAGAATCACATCTTGAACATAATGCAATATCTCCGTCAACCCGACTACGGGAGCAAATCTTTACGAATGCTTTAATTATGACACAATTTGTTATGCTTAATCTAAGGTTTTACAGCCATGTCACCTTTTCCCCGTTAAAACCCAGCGGATTAATGGGTTCTACCAAATTAAAGGAACGTGTGAATCATACACAACACACTGCAATAGCTCCGGTAACCAATCAGTGAGCGCGAGGTGATCTGACGATTGCCCGTGTGATAACCCCCTTGGTTTTCACATTCACGGAGATAAATATGAATATCCTATCCTATCCTAACCTTTTATCGTGTGTATTTAAAGACGTGTTTAAACTACTGTAGTTTTTTCCGTTTTAACCCGTCTCCTTGACTTTTATTAATTAGGCTATGCTTATTTAATGTATTAAAGGAGTAAAAATAAACTAAACATTTATTAGGCGATACCACCCAGGCCTATCATAACAACATTATTCCAGTTACTCGGTAAACGTAATTATATGCGGTTTATCACCATTCAGACATAGATATCACGTCCAGACGCGTTTTATAAGGGACGATGTGGAAATTTAAGTGGAGGCTACAACAACATGATCGACTCGTGTGGTTGTAAGCACCGCGCTATACAGCTGCTGCTAGATTAGCGAAATTAGGATTACACGTGTTTCTGTATACACAATGTATTGTGCAAGGCTAATTTTAGAATAGGTTATTCGTGTTCACTCCATGAATGGAAAACCAAGGTGGATAGCACACGGGCAATCGCCAGATTACCTCCCGCCCACCGTCGGGTTACCAAAGCTATTGTAGAGTGTTGTGTATGTCTCACACGTTCCTTTATATTGGTAGAACCTATTAACCCGCGGTGTTATATTGGTAGAACCTATTAAGGCAATGTCTGTCAAGTGCCTTACCCAAGGACACAACCGACTAGCTAGTTTTAAGTTATTATTGGGGTTCGTTAAACACATTATCACCGGATATATGTATAGAAAGTATTGCCCTAAATAATTTAGTGTCTTAAATGGGTAATTAATTGTTTTAACTAAACAGGTAAATAAGTGTCCTATAAAGGTGCAGATGTGTCTTTGATAAACAGGTTAAATGTATTTCAAATAAATAACGTCCGAGTTATTCATTACAACACAACTTTTCCACGGTCGGGTTACCGAAGAGCTTAACCCAGATTTTGTGTTGTCTCTATCTCGTTTTAATTACAAATGCCCTTATTTCCGTAGAATCACGCGTTATAAACGACTTAAGATTTTAATATTCTAAACTACATGAAGCTAAATAAACACACTGTTATTGCACAAGGTAAGTGTTTACTGCAAAACAAACGAAATATTAGCAATATTTAAAACAATAGCAAAAGTTAATTTTGAGGAAAATAAGAAAATAAGTTTTAAAATGGACGGGCATTTAATATCTGCACTTCCCAATATCTTGACCAGGAACACACGAACAAAGAATTTGAAACTAATGTTTATCCCAGTGAAACAGGCAAGTCACGTTACCTTGAATTATGTTACCACAGCTATTGCAATGTCGGTTATCTTTAAACTCCTATTTCAATATATTAAATGAAGGCAACGTCTGTTAAACGCTTTGCCTGAGGACACAAACAAATATAAAGCGCCCACGGTGGACATTGAACCAAGGACTTAACTGACCACAACAGTTTAGACTGAATATGAACATATACCTTCAGTCGAAAGTCATTCTCTATTATTTTGCCCTAAGAACAAAAAGACATGCAAGACGGATTATCAGTCGAGGAAAGAGCAAATAAAAGAAGAATACACAACACATTAATTGGGTTATTTAAATACAAAAACGTTTGGTCACAAAGTAAATGATGGGTTAAGATTAAAATGTAAAATTCACAACAAGAGATATAGTGCAGTTAGGAGTCAATGGTCATGAGTTAGTTACATGTAATTTCAGAAAGTTAGCAAATAATCCTGTTAAATCACCAGTACTGTCTGACACCGCATGTACATGACATCGTTACCGGCGAAATTTCAGACAGAATTGTTTTAAATTATTAAGTAAGAGAACACAAGAAGAAAAAAAAAGTTTTTAATTATCAGGTTACGTGGTAAGAGAATACATGTAGACAAAAAAGTTAGTCCGTTCTAAACACACAAATTTGCATGTCTTTAGATACATATTTGATATGGAGATCCTACGCTTGCCAACTTATTTCACACAAACAACTCTTCAACGGCTTGGAAGATTGTGTGTGGATTAAGGCTTACAAAATATGCTGCGTAAAACTTGTGCGTTTATCAGTTGTGCGTTAAGATCGGTTGTGGACCCGACGAACTGCTACTGGAGCTGCGAGCGTTATGTAGGTACGGGAGAGGGCGTAGGTTTGGCGGACATCCTGGTAAAATCGTTGTGCGTAATTTAAACAGTGTTCGGCTGTGTTACCGGATGGTTAACCCACCGATACTTATATCGATTTTATTAAAACAGCTTTGGGTAAAAGCCTGTCATTTTTGGAACCTTGGAGAAATAAACAATAACCTAAACAGTGGCGCTTCTTTTTGTGTTGTATAAATTTCGCAATGCAATGTTGCGATAACACGAATAATAAATAGAATGCAATGGCTCAGGCTTTGGGCCTAATTTGAAACCCGAAAGCAGCATTGTTTTGTAAGTATTTTTTAGTATGCTTTTATTTGTACAAGTCAATTGGGAGAAAACTATATAGAGAGAAAGAGGGAAGGAGGAAAGAAGGAAGGAGGAAAGAAGGGAAAATGCTCACTAAAATGAAAATTAGGACACAAGGGATAGTTTTAAACATGGGGTTGGAGTTAGGGTTAGTTCTTGGGTTAATATTAGTGTTTACAATAGGGGATAGGGTTAAAATGAGTGACCATAGTTTAATTAAGCAGTTTCCCTCCTTTCCTCTTTTCCCTTTTACTCAGTTTAGTGTTGTCCGCGGTCGGTCGCGATATTAGCCACACCAACTCTCAACGACCGTTTATCCACTTAAGACTAATCGTGAATATGTTTTCTCTCCTCCCAGGCAGGGGCAATGGCTGGGGCCGTTAGAGCATGGGTAATCGCCAGATTACCTTGTGTCCACCCTGATGTAACTGGAGCTATGCAGTTGATTCTGAGTGCCCGAGGCGTATTCACTGTTATAGATCCATCCATTAATCCACTGCGTTCAGGCGATGTTCGGAAGTGCATCCCTCAAGGACACTACCGACCAACCATCAGATACGAGCCAACTCCCGCTTCGGTAACCCAACAGTGGACAGGAGATAATCTGACGGTTACCCCTGTAAAAACCCCTTCCTTACGTATTTTCGAGGTAATCTGACGATTGCCCGCGCGTTAACGCCCCTTGATATGGATAAAACATAAATATCATATTCTATTTCCAAAAAAATGGTTCAAACCTGATTCTTCACATTTATATCGATGTTTCCAGATGTCGGTGTCGAGTCCGTTACTTCGCAGCTGCCTCCAGCTTTCCAAACTTTACAAACCGTCCCGTTGAGTCTGCAGAACAAACAAATAGCTGTCAAAAAACTTGCTGGTTTTATTTTTTATAATTGCTAATAAAAATTTATTGTAGGGGATAATAAAATTAGTGATGTGTTAAACCTTGTGAAACACGTATTTATCTCTCCACGTCGGTTGCGTTGACCGTTCCTTCACGTATAACGCTTAAAACGAGGTATTGTGATGATTGCCACAATCGATGTATTATCGACCAGGCCGCAATAACGGTTGCCACAATCGTGTTAACGCCGAGGCCACAGTAATTTACTCATTTAACCGATCTCGGTTTTGAACCCATGATGGGCTCGCCAAGAAGACCGTTTTTGTATTGAAGTCGGAATAAGTATCGGTTAACAATTCGGCCACACGACCGCATGTAGTGGTGACCATCAGCAACAAGGTTGTGGAATCGAAACCATCCGCTGGCTGTCAAATTCTCTGCTCTTGGTAACAAGAACTTTTTAAAACCTATCACAAAAAATACTCATTTGAAATTATGGTGGGTTAATGGGTTAACCTAAAAGTCAAGAGATCTTTATCCATTGTATAGGATATTCATGTTTAACCCGTTAATGGGAAAGCGCAAGAAATGTTATTACACGGGTAATTGCATCACTTTGCCCCCACCGTCGGGTTACCGGAGCTATTGTAGTGTGTTGTGTATGAAACACATGTTCCTTCAATTTAGTAATACCTATTAATCCTTCAGGTTTAGACAATGTCCTTTAAGTGCCTTGCTGAAGGAAACAGTCGACTGGCTAGCGACAAGTTTCGACCTTGAAACCCTTTGGGCTGAAAGGAGACGCCCGCCAGATGAGTTTCCATCCCCGACGTTTTCGAACAACTGATTAACATGTCCTTTTTATTATAAAACCATTAAAAGCTAATATTATAACCATTAAAAACTACTTTCCAGCCATTTTACCGAGCGTGTGGTTCATCAAAGAATTTCGAAGATTTCTGGTTGGTTGGTGGCATCGGCACATGCGGTGGACGAAGTATTACTGGCGATATGTTTTGGTCGCTACTGGTTGAACTGTTGCCCTGTTAAAATTGTTGATGGTGTTTATGATAGAATGTTCATCCCCGCGAAAAAACGGAAGGGCGTTAACAGAAGGAAATCGTCAGATTAAGTATAGCAGTGTCGTGAAGTGTATAATTAAGAGCTTCCTTTAATTTTGTAGGACATATTAAAGGATAGGATATTCATGTTTATCCCTGTGGTTTAGAAAATCATGGGTGATAACACACGGGCAATCGTTAACGCACTGGGATCAGGCAACGTCCGCTAATTGCCTTGCGCAAAATAGTAGCCGTATTTGTGATAAACAAAGAATGTAAATGTTATAGCAGCTACTGTTCTCCAAGATAGATAAATTAAAGGTAATATACTATATAGCAAATAGATTTGTCAGTTCTGCGTGTTATGCGTAAAACTAACTTTGATCCATGGTTAAAGTGATTTTGATTATTCATTTTTTTATTTTTTGCCCCAGTATTGAATACTAGCAAATGAAACAAACACAGGTTTAGGAAAAGATGGCGAACAATCGTTAAAACATGTCTTGAGAAATGGAGATAAATGTTATATATTTTTTGGAATGGTTTAAGATGATTTATTGTGTTCATTCAGTTTATTCGCGTGATTGGACCTCGATTTATAGAATATATTTTTTACCCGATTAAGTGTCGACCCGATGACATGTTTGTTACGAGGACCGTTTTTATATATGAAAACATATATGAATTCGTCGCGTTAACCTTTGGCAATCACCTTCGTAAATATTTTACAGGGATGACAATGGAATAATATTCTGTACAAAAGAATAAGTTCTGTACAAAATAAAACTAATCGAGCATCGATAATTAAAGACCTGCTGAGAGTGTTATTTTAATTTCACTAATCCGGTACCGTGCATAAAAGGCACCCCCACCTTCAGAACAGCGGGGTGTGAATAATTGGAGCCGCTGACAATTGGCTCGCTGCAGGTGTCTTGTTTTGTGTCATTTCCGCCGTTCCAACTGGATGAGAATCGGTGTCGCTGCTGGGAGCGTTCGACCATGGACGACAGGTCAAGTCGAAGCGGGAAATGCATTTCCTTTGAGTCCCATCTCATGCACTGGTCGGTGAACATCTGTTCGCGGCAGCCTGTAATGCAGTGGGCGGGTGTGGGCGAATGTAGGCCTATGTGGGCGATTGGGGACAATACGGGCGAATGTGATAGAATTTGGGTTGTGTATAGGTAGGCGACTGGGGTAGAATGTAGACGCATGTGGACATATGTGGACATATGAGGACGTATTGGGACGTATGGGGACGTATTTGGACGTATGGGGACGTATTGGGGCGTATGGGGACCAATGTGGACGTATGTGGACATATGGGGACATAAGTAAACGCATGTGGACGTATGTCGACGTATCTAAATGGATTTTAACAAATTTTGACGACTGTGGACAATCGTGGACGAATGTAAACAAGTGTGGGGTAATGTGGACAATATTGAAAAGCCGTTGAGTATTATTCAATTTGCAATGATTGGAGCCAATGGGGTGTTAAACAAAAACGAAAAAACGTCCCTGTGATATGCAAGACATTGCAGCAGGGAAGCCATTATAGGTTTGGTTTTGGTTCAAAACCACAGGCAAACAAGTGAGTTTTGTGACAACCCCGATTCTCATTTGAAGACCCACGGTATTACGACGACCAGTAAAGTTATAACACTGTTTTTGTACTTGCGGTTAAAGATAACGCCAATCCTATTCTAATAAATTTAAATATGAACCGAAGTTTTTTATTAGAAAAATTAAATTCACTGACCATTTGCCGGCAAGCTTTGTATGCTCAATTGTGAATGTTCTTTGCGATATTGCTTTATGTAAAGAGCAATATCAGTGTAGTGGAAGAACTTGTAATCCGCAGAAGCACTTGAATAGTATTTGTCGTGGAGATTACTTCGATCGGCCGGGGGCTTTGAGTAACAACTGGTTCTAGTCTTCGGCTTTTTATCGATCACTGTGTGCTGCTGGATAGCTTTTCCTGATTCCCAGCCACACAACAATGTTTTTCGAGGGTTCGTCGCTCGAGTGATTGGCGCTTTCGAGTTTGTCTGTCGCCTGTTACTACCGACCGGCGGTTTTCGAGTTCCAGCGTCGCCGCTCCGCCATTGCTGGTACATCTGATCCGGAGTTGTAATGTTATGCACATCGTCAAACACCTCTTCGTCTAGTTTGATCAAGTTATCGAGCAAGACTCGGTCTTTACCGACGCTAAACTTCGGTCTGGAGTCGGAAAGATCAGAAATTATATCCGAGGCTGAACCCGGCCGAGTCCCGCTTGATTCCGAACTCTCTTCCTTTGTTGATAAACTACTGGATGTGATGTCATCTCGGGTTAAAGTTTGTACGGTTTGCGCATTCATGGAATTGGTGTGTCGTGGAACAACGTTGGCATAATTTATCTGGTGGCCTGGTAACTCTCCTAATTGAGTCGCCCTGACACCAACTACGTCGACGGTCGCCATTAAAAGATATTTGCTGCAAAAATAATAAGACAATTTTTGGTTGAGAAAAGATTGGTTGACTGGAAAACCGCGAAATCCGCAGACAAAACAAACCAGCCTTGTCAGTAAGCCTGTGTCCCTGGGCGAAGCACTGGGCAGTGGCTCCCACAACCCATTGTATCGTTGGGTTAAACAAATAATAATGTATTGCCTCTCTTATCTACGG
This sequence comes from Ciona savignyi, assembly GCA_000149265.1. Lineage (NCBI taxonomy): Eukaryota > Metazoa > Chordata > Ascidiacea > Phlebobranchia > Cionidae > Ciona > Ciona savignyi. The sequence goes on from CH003304.1 coordinate 748,798, forward strand.
CACACTGCATAGCTCTGGCAGCAGGACTAACCAAATATGTTGTACTTATGATGGCTCGTGTTACAACACACCCTAAATTTTCCATCTATTATAAACATCCCATAGATGATATTTCTGATATTCCTTTTGTTGAAGATGATATTCCTTTTGTTACTCTTGGCCCTGGCCCGCCAGACTAATAATGAAATAATCTTGGCCCATAATTTAAAAAGTGTCTCAACCCCTGTTATATACTGACGACTGAAACCCGTGATTAGTAGTAGGAATAACATTATAAACTCGGTTACCTTTAATAATGTTCACTATTACTTTGTGTAACTATTACTTCTTAATACTATGCTGTACTAGTGCCTTAACTTAAAACAATAAGTGATAATAGAGCAATATAGACTTAAGTTTCATATCTACCCTTTTAAACCAGTTATCAAAGCTTAATTTACCGTGTGGAATTGTTTGTACTAGATACGTTTGCATAGTGCGTGCTCAGCGTCTCTCTCTACACAAAAGGTAAGTCTTATCTCCAAAGGTTCAAGTACTATCCTTGTACCAACATTGCTCGTCCAAGTTTACACAGGAGCGCTTTCAAAGTCACTTAATTAACTGCTTTTATAAATCGTGGAATGGAAATTGAAAGCATTATTACCAGCAGCCATTGTTATATTTACAGCCAAATTCACTTTGCAATTGTAACCTTTACGTAAACTGTATTTTAAACAACGTTTTTTAAACGCTTAAACAACACACACAACAGTTCAGAAATATCGATAAGTTTTTATTACCACTAATGTTATCAGTACAAAACCAGCATTTAAGGCTGCCGCCACCATACAACTTTTGCTGTTCAATTTATGACCAAACTTTGTTTTATCTCTGATATATTAAAAGACCTTTATTAAATAAGGCAAGGGAAATAATGCATTATTGATCTTATAATAAAAGAGAGGTTTTGGGGTTCTGGCACTATAGTCTTTAGCGTGACGATCGACTGTATACGTTACATCTAAATCCTCTAAACGTTGCAATAACTAAGCTATACACAGAGCACTTACTGTAAGAGGTATATCTCCTTGGTTCTGACTTTTGCTTGTAACTAATTGATAGAGTGAAATTCTACACCAGAATGAACATCAGTATCTGCCTTCCTCTGACGCTTTACAACTGTGCACAACTATATCTGCTGGGCACGAATAGGGGCGACACTAAAAGAAGGAAAGGAGGGTAGTAGGGAACTGCTAGCTAAAAGTATAGAAAATAATTATAACGAATCCCTAAACACTAATCTCAACCACAGAACTAACCCTAACTCCAACCCCATGTTTAAAACTAACTCTATAATGCCGTAAGCTTTATTTAAATGTGCCGTTTCCCTATTTTCCTACTTCCCTCTTTCCCTCTTTTAAGTTCTACCCGCGAATAGTGAAACGAGACGCCATCATAGCATTAGATCCCAGCGAAAAATAGCAACAAAGGAATTGTTACAAGGCGACCAGACAATACCTCCGCGTAAGAAACGTAGATGAACAATAGTTGGATGATAAACAAGATACAACTCGATTGTGGAGATCCTTGTACACAACACACGCCAACACTGCGTAGCTATACAGATTAAACCGAATTATGAAGTGTGTTTTGGTTATAAATAGTAGGGCATGTCTTTATAGATACAGGATATCACCGATTATTAATGATGATGCCGGTCTTAGCTCAATTTAAAGGGATGTTAGTCAATGCGAATAATTTGTTGGTACATTTAAAGTATCTAGTGTATTTTATTTATGCTTTAATGATTTAATATAGCATTTTATAAAGGTTATTAAATTTATCCTCATTAATAAAAAAGTAAGGGGCGTTATCACACGGGTATCAGTCGTCCACCGTCGGGTTACCGTAGCTGTTGCAGTATGTTGTGTATTGTGTCGTTCCTTTAATTTTGGTAAAATACATTGATCCACTGGGTTAAGGCAATGTCCGTTAATTGTCTTGCCCAAGGACACAACCGACTTTATTACCGCTCAATTTTCTTCGAGGCTTAGTGTAATACGTCTAAACATACCGAAAGTAAAACTTGATTTTAGTCGTGTTTTAACGACTGTAGTTTTGCCGTTATCCTGTTTTCCATATTTTTATCAAAGTGGCTGCCTCTTTTTATTTAAGCTAAACTAAACTAGTTGTTAGCGAACAGTTTTTAAACTGGTAAAAAACACCAAGCAATCGGACAATATGATGGTTGATAGTCATTACAAACTGACATACCACACAGTCAAAACGTTGCCGGTTTCTTTAAACTAACTTAATATGGCCGAAAAGCGCAAAAGTTTTCGTCATTCTGTTTAATATATTCAGTCAATTTAAGCACAATCTGTAGAAACAACAGCTACACAAATAATTTAATAAAAACGGTTCCTATATGTGCAGATACCAAGAACAAAAATCTGTACAATTTTACAAACATTTTGGGCTTGTCCGCATAAGTCCGTTTATCTATATAAATCGGTTGCGTTAATTTTCCGGATTTGCTTATATGTTAGCTTGGCGGACCACCAGCCAAACGGGTGAGGAATTAAAATCAGGTGCTAGCTTGCCCTTTAACTAAGTTTGTAAGGTGAACCTTGCGTCTTCTAACGTACCTTCAACTGGCTGAATGCTTAGTGCGAACAATACATATATTGATTCTGTAAGGTTTTTATCAGCGAGCCCATCAGCGGTTTATATCAAGACTGAAAATTTATATAAAAAAAACTTGTCGCCGTTAGTAAAAAAACTAATATTTATTATGGATCGAGGCAAGTTACTGACAAAGTCAATCAACAAAAACTCATGCCCGACTAAATGGAAAGAGAGGCTATATTCTTTATGGTAAAACATATAATCAACCACTGCACAAAATTTCAAAAGTGGCATGTAAAAGCCCACAAAAGTTTACGCATCTAGCTCTGTTCTGCCAACAATGATTGGTACTATTTAAATAAGAAAC
>CH003304.1:768904-869017 GCA_000149265.1 Ciona savignyi
ACATAGCATCAGAAATCAACGTACAACCAGATTTTGCTAAGTTGCTCTTTGACCCAAAGCTGCTTCTCAAGGTAATTTTTAATATGATTTTTTAATAATTTTTTTTATTACATTTAACGTACTACAATATATTTTGGTTACCCGACTTAGATCACATGGTATCTTGCGCAATGTCGTGTTACACCTGCCTTTTTCCCTTCTATTACCCGACTAAGAGCATATGGTATCTCAAGTATTATCAGAATATACATATTTATTTTTTTTATATTGTGGGTTTAGCGACCCAGTCTAAATATACCGAAACTTAATAATTGATTGGTTTTTAGACATGTATTAATGACTGTCGTTTTGCAGTTTTTTTCCTGTTTTCCAAATTTTTAACAAAGGTCCTGCTTAGTGTTTTCATCGTGCAAACAACAAATAACTAAATTAAACTAACCTAACTTAGAACATGTGGTATTTTTACATTAACCTAGGATGTGGCATTTTCCCACATCCTAGGTTAAACATGACTATTTGTTCCGCACAGGTGCTGTTTGGTCCATGCACCCCATACCAGTACAGACTTCATGGGGTTGGGAAATGGAGGGAGGCAAGGAGAATGATACTCACCCAGGACGAACGAATAAGGCACCCGCTACGCACCAGGAAAACCAGTGGATCAGAATCATCCTTTCCATTTGGTTTCATTCTGTTCGTCCTACTAGCTGCTTGTGTGTTTTATCTCGTCTTTTGTTGAGCTTTGACAGTTGAGCTCCAAAAATGATTTGTGGAAATTAAAAACAGCTCACATTTTTTCACTTCTCAAGTTCAGTAATTCTGATGTAATTTTTATTTACGATTTTACTGAATAATAATTAGGTTTTGTGGAAGCATTTAATAATATTCGGCTAAATTTAATTTAATTTTATAATTAGTGTGCTATCGACTTTCATATGTCCATCTTTTAGATACTCAAAGTTTTATAGTTAGGACTTCTTGTTCCTTTAGTTTTGTTTAAAGGATTGTAAAATGACCGAAAAAATGTACAAATTTAAATCTAAAACAATTCAAACAATCTTTAAAAATATTAATAATTATTGAGTTCAAATTCCAAAAGATTTGGTATATTATGTCCAATTATGACTGTTCAATGTTTATAAAAATTTAAATATAAATTCCTTATTTCATCATCAGACCATGTTCAGTCTGACTTCAAGCTTTTTACACCATCGTATAATTCTATGCATTATTCTTCAAAAGCTAAAATGTGTTTGTGCGAATAATTCTGTATATTTTAAAAATAGCTTTATTCCAATTACTGTTCTATGCACTTAGTATTATTAAGTTAATGCATTATTCTGTATATTTCCAGCAAACAATTCAGCTAAAAACAGCAAATCACTTTTAAAGTAGCTTGGAAATTATATTATTTTAAGATATGTTTTACCAAATTGTCTAATAACGGTGCTTCTTTCTTCCAATTTATCACGGTGCTGTGTTATGACTTCTGTTATTTTTTACGATTTTTAATTTTGTAATTTTACTTTGAATCCTGTATTTTGAAGCAGAAAAAGGGAAAACTGAACTAAAAAAATGATTTTTGCGCAACTAATATTTTAATCAATATCTATGCACTATCAAAGTAGGCTTTGTAATTCTTCTAATCTTATCATTACAGGAATTAGTAGTATGGGTAAAAAGCGAGTTTGTGTGATTGGGGCTGGGGCAAGTGGGTTAACGGCGATCAAATGTTGCATCGATGAAGGTTTGGAGCCGGTTTGTTATGAGAAGAGCCACGACATAGGGGGTGATGTATACTTATTGATTTACAGGATATATTTTCGTTATAACAATGTGTATGGGAAAACGCAAAAAGCGTTATTACATAAGTAATCATTAGATTACCTCACGAATATGTAATGGAGTGTTATTACATGTAAATGTGTCAAATTACCTCGTATCCACATCAGGTTACTTAACTATTGCAGTAAGGGTGTGTCATAGGAGGGAAGGTCAGCTAAAACAAATGGCCCATTCACTTTTTTGGTGTAACTTAGTGTATATATACAGAAAATAATTTTGGTTTTAATATTTATAACTCTTTTGCTAGGTAACTTTTAGCTTGAAAATTTACAATAATCTAATATACTGCTACAATACAAATAAATACCCAATATTTATTTCTGACTTAACCAACAACTTTTTATTCTGTAGCTATTTATAAGTACCTAGATAGTTTATAAATCACAATGACTGCTGTTAGCCGAACGCGTAACCAGAAATCCAGCCATATTAGTCACTATCTTGGAACTGGAAGAGAGCTCCTAAATTCGGAGTTGCCTACGCTAAGAGATGTATTGAGATATGGTGTTTTAATCAGACAAACCAGCGAAAAGAACCAAAGAACTTACACAAATAAAGCCATTGCCAGTGATATGACCAAAGCTGTTTTGGCACAGTACACTTTGGCTAACGCTCAGTTCAAGCCTCCAGTCATAACAAGTCAAAAGAAGATTATTGAGAGACTGTTAGCCAGCTGGGAAAAGGCAAGCGATATCTCTCTTGGGAAAAGAAAGCTTGCAGTAAGGTAAGGATTAGTTTTGTCAAACAACCTGGACCAGTTGTTTGACATCATGTGCTTGCAAGTGCCCAATTGTTCTCTGTGCTGAGTTCGATTGCGACCGTGACTGTAAATCAGAGGCCCACATCTCCTGTAATTGCAGGCGTGAACTAAAGATTCCGGTGATCGAACTGGCATTTGTCAAAGCTCAGAGAGAGAAGACTGGCAGTATAGGAGCTCTTATGATTTCTTGCCAAGATATTCCAGAGTCCAAGAGACAGAAGGCTGCCACAGAAAGACAGAGGAAGAGAAGAGTTGCCGAGAAAAATAAAGTTGAGAAGGCATTTGTTGAGAGTAAGCAGACCGATTATTGTAGTCAAGTTGATTCAGAGTTTAAAGACTTCCCAATGGCTGATTTAAATGTTGATCAAGAGAATGATGAATTTTAATCCTAGCACAGAAAATGTTGAATCCAAACGTGCCAGGCATAAAATAAGAAATAGGAAAGATATTACGAATATAGCTATGGCCAGCATGCGACACCACACAGGTCTCCGAGAAACTGCAGAGATAGCAACAGCTGCTTGGATTGACGGTGGTTTGATAACACCTGATGATGTTCATCTGGTTATAGATCATAATAAAATAAAGAGAGCTCAGGAGAAACTTGTTAGTAATTTAGAAGAAGAATTTGATAATAGAATTAGAGAAAGGGGAATTAATTGTCTGTTTTTTGATGGGAGAAAGGATAATTAATACTAAAGTGTTCATGAAAGTTGGAGAAAGAGGAACATTATACTTGCTGCAGTCAGCCAGGAGGGGAGTATTTATGGCATTTCACCCCAGAAAAGGATGGCATCAAGAAGCCAGCTGAGATATTGGCAGATAACATTGTGAACTACCTCAGACAAAGGAAGATTGACCACACTTTAAAAGCTATTGGTGGAGACAGTACCAACACGAACACGGGATGGAAAGGAGTAGCGATGCAATGGATCGAGCGTAAAATTGGAAGAAAGCTGGTCTGGATTGTTTGTGACCTTCACTCCAACGAGTTGCCACTCAGACATCTGATCCAGGAGTTGGATGGCAATACTCTTTCAAACAACAAATGGTTCCGGTCCTCTTGGCAGGATACTGGATTCTGCCACTGAATTAGAAATAAATCTGAAGTTTGAAAGAGTCACAGTTGGCCTTCCACTCGTTGAGCTTGAGCAGTATGTGATTAACGATTTGAGTACTGACCAGTACTATGGTTATATGATTGGCAGTGCTATCAGGACAGGAATCATACCTGATAAACTTGCTTATTTGCAGATAGGTCCAGTTTCACATTCTAGGTGGCTCACAACGGCACTCAGATTCTGCAGAATTTGGATCTCTCATCATAATCTGAAGGAGAACCAGCTTCATAAACTGAGGCTTATTGTGCAGTTTATAGTGGGTGTTTATTTGCCAAACTGGTTCAACATCAAGGTCAAATCATCATTCTCTGAAGGTCCAAGACATGTTCTCTTTCAGCTTGAACTATTGAGGAGTCAGCCAAGCAAGGTTGTTCAGATTGTAGAGAAGTCTGTGAGGAGATCTTCCTGGTATGCTCACCCAGAGGCAATTTTGCAGACAATGCTCTGTAGTGAAGATAAGGAAGAGAGAAGTGTGGCAGTCAAGAAGATCTTGGATATGAGACTTATGAGAGAATCTGGTCATGACGAATCTATTGGTGACGACTCATTCAGGATCAGAAAGATATATGAAATTAATTTAAATGCGACAATGCTCAGTGATCTCATAAACCTGGAGAATATCGAGGCTGACTGTGAGCCTCCTCTCACCTGTAGTCTTACTAACGTTCAAGTAAGAGCTTTTCATGACAATCCCATGTCTGTCCCTGCCTGGCCTTCACACACTCAGAGTATAGAACGTTGTGTGAAGCAAGTGACCGAGGCCAGTGATCACGTGTATAGCCAGGAACGGAGAGAAGGCTACATCCGAGCTCAGATGGTCAGCAGAGAGGTGATGAGTAGAAACAGAAGTAAGAAAGACATGTTTCCGTTGGCAATTTGGCATGCAGCAACATAGGATCGTAGTAGTAAATCGGTTATTGTATAATTACTAACAAAGATGTTTAAACAGACAATTGTATTAAGATCATTTGTTTTACTTTTATGGACCTATTTTCATCCTAAAAAATCAATGTAATACATTGACTTTGCTCTTAATTAGCTTTTTAGTGATGTTGGTAAAAGGCGTAAAATACTGAATTTTCGTAGAATTTCAAGTGAAAATTTACCTAGCAATAAATAATAATTTTCCACTTTTGATGTTATTACAAGATTCTGCACATAAAACTGCATTATTAATTCCATGGGCCGATTATTTAAACTAAAAAAAAAAAAATTAGCCATCCTATGACACACCCTACTATTGCAGTGTGTTGTATATGATTTAAACGTTTCTTCAGTTTAGTAGAACCCATTAATCCGCTGGGTTTTGGTGATGTCATCTATGTTTCGATCCCACAACCCTCCGGATGCCAGCAAACTGTCCAATCTCTCAACGATAGAGCTGTTTTGGGTATTAATGGCAAGTAATACTAATGGTCCAGTTTCCATGAAAGTCTGACCACATATTTTGGTCGTTTTGATCAAAGTACAACCAAAAGGTTGTGGGAAAGGAATCCGCAGCTTGCTTTTACAGTTGAGTCATACGACACACTGCAATACATAAGGTAGCCCAACAGTATACATGCAGTAATATAGAAATTGCTAGTGTAATAATTCGTCAAACATTTTTCCCTACACAAGGTTAAATAATAGTGTCTTAATCTAGGCTTAGTATTGTATTTTTCTCATTCACGGGGATAAACATAAAAATCCTATCCTATCCAATTTGATTAAACTATTGATACATTCCTATTACACCCAATGTGTACTACAGATAAAGCATGGCTTTGAAAAATCAAGGGGGTTAACACACAGGCAAACACTATATCACCTAACACCCACCGCTGGGTTGTTGGAGCTATTGCAGGCTGTTGTGTATGACTTACATGTTCCTTCAATTTAGTAAAACCCATTAATACGCTGGGTTCAGCATGGCTTTACTAACTAGATCAACAAATCCCAGGTTTATGGAGATTTGAAGAAAGCACAAAGGATGGGGCCACTGTGTACAGATCAACATATATCAACACAAGTAAAGAGCTGATGGCTTATTCAGACTTCCCACCACCCAAGGAAGCTGCAAACTACCTTCACAACTCTAAAGTTATGCAATATTACAGGGACTATGCTGATAAGTAAGTAGTCGGTTTGATCAATGGTAAAGCTTTGGGTGGCCAGACGAAGGGCTTAAAGATTGAAACTTCCCGCTTTCTCGTTATTTGGGTACTTACATATTTATGTTTATCCTCGTGAATAGAAACACCAAGGGGGTTAACACATGGGCAATTGTCAGATTACTCCGCGCCTATCGTCGAGTTACTGGAGCTTTTGCAGTGTGTTGAATAATTAAGACATTCCTTCAATTTGGTAGAACCCAATAATCTACTGGGTTCAGGCAATTGCAGTGTGTTGTACTATCTAGACCAGTGCTTCTCAAATGGTGCGCTGCGGCGCACTGGTGCACCACACTTGCATGCGTAAATTTACGACAGAGTGTGCATACATCATAAACTACTAAATGGTTAGTGTCTAGTTCGTTCTTTTTTAGTTCTACATTAACTTTCGAAAAGCAAGAGCTATCAAGAAACAGTAATATCGTTTTTTTCATATTTTTCCTAAATTGTTTGTTTTGACTCCCCGTGCAAAGTGTGCCTGTTCATTTCTTAATTGGTATGGGGTGCGCCACGAGTTCAAAAAGATGGAGAACCACTGATCTAGACATTCCTTTAATTTGTGATAACTCATTAATTCACTGGATTTAGGCAATTTCTGTTAAGTGTCTCCGACTAGCTAGCGACAAGTTTTGAACCTACAACCCTTCGATTGAAAGGCAACGCAATAACCCACGATATTAACCGGTTGGACAAATCATCAGGTAGCAGGATAGATTTTTGAATAAGATAATTGTAAGACCATCAAAGATGTAAATCCCATCTATATATTTCACTCCCAAGACTGTGTGAATGTGATGTCTGAAATTTTTGTATATTTTTCCTTTTATTTCCAGATTCAATCTTCTAAAGAACATAAAGTACAAGAGGGAAGTTCTCTCATGTGAAAAAACTGCAGATTTTGAATTAACTGGAAATTGGTTCGTTACTTAAATGAGTTGGTGTGAGTAGAATGGGTCTTGCATGTAAGATACATGTGTGTTAAGGGCATCTAAATATCCCATAATGTCCTATCCGGGTCTATGGAACTATTGAGTTTGTGGTTTGGTTAATGCAGGGGCGAGTATGGAGGAGGTTAGAAAAATACCAGTGCATTTGTCTGTTTCATATTTATTTGGGATTATTAATTTGTGGTGTTAGTTGTTTTTGGTGGTAATGGGTCAGACCACAAACTCATAAATATTACAGATAGCTAGTCATTTGCATACCTCGATAAGGCAATTTCTTGCTGTTGATCAGTGGTTTGATGGGTTGAACTAAAACTAAAGCATTATCTCTTTTATTATATGTTTAGTAACATACTACTAGAGTCTGCAGGGCATCTGGAAAATACCAGTTTCCTTGTTTGTCTCTTATTTATTTTCAACTTTTTGTGGGGTTAATTGTCATATGGCTTAGTGGTAGCGGTTTAGACCTTGAGCTTAAAAATGTGCTTTATATAATATTGTTTGGAACCTTGCAAGAGTAGGCTAAATAAACCCTGACACTATAGAAACAAGTATTACTATACCTAGTCATTTATTGATTATGATAAGGTTATTACGCGATTGATCAGTGGTTTGATTGGTTAAACAAAAATTAAAGAATTATTTTTGTTGAATAAAAATATGATAAGCAACAGACTACTGTGGTCTTACAACTATTGCCTTTTTTCATTTCACCTTGTGCAGTTGTATACCTCACAATATCTCCACCAATTCAACAGCAGGCATGAGATATTCCGACAAATGCCTGTGTCATACTCTGGGAAAATCATAACCTGGCTTGATTCAACTAAAAATCCTTTACTTTATACAGGAAGGTTACCACAAAGAATTTGTTGACAGACGAAACAAGTGTAGATGTATTTAATGGAGTGATGGTAGCAGTGGGTCACCACGCTTTGCCACATTTTCCTGTGTCCCATTTCCCAGGTTTATTCACCCATTTCTATTTGTATACGTTTCTATTTGTATAATATACCTGTTCGGGTACATGGTCTAGGGGGTTTCAGCTTTAAAGTGGGTAACCAGAAAAGTTACAGGTTCTATCTTTGCCTTCACCACCTAATAAGTAGATCTGTCCATTGGCAAGCCAGTAACGATTTTTTTGTTGCCGGGTCCTTATTTTTCAGTGGTACTATTTAAAAAATACTAAATCAAGGAAAAATAAGCCAGGTAATCATAACACTGATTACTTCACACCACATTTTCGGGCCTGTTGCAGTTTGTTCGTTTTTTAGTCTTTCTTTTTGAAGGAAACCACTAAATCAAGGAAATACATAGAAAGTGGTTAAGTTGAATATTGAACCCAGCACCTGTATGTTCGTAACCAATGACCTTAACCACTAGCCCAAGCAGCCTTTTAAGAATGATTGTAACCTACATACATTTGATAAGAATCGCATACAAAGCAATTCATGATGGTAATTTCGTCAATTTTAGGTGCTGACAAGTTCAAGGGCAAAATACTGCACAGTCATGATTATCGTGACTTTCGTGGATTTGAAAACAAAAATGTTGTCGTTCTTGGAGTGGGGAACTCTGGTGGAGATATCGCTGTGGAATTAAGCTGGCATTCAAAACAGGTGGATTGGAAATTTTGTTTTGAAATTAGAAAATAATTTTTATTCTTTTTATTTATGTCCGGCCGGTTAGTCTGGAGGTCAAGTGCGTCGCCTTTCAGTCGAAAGGTTGCAAGTGCGAAACTGGAAGCTAGCAAGGCAGCTGTGTCCTTGGGCAAGGCACTTTACGGACATTGCCTGAACCCAGCGGATTAATGGGTTCTACCAAATTGAAGGAACGTGTCTATCATATACAACACACTGAAATCGCTCCAGTAACCCAACGGTGTGCGCAAGGTGATCTGATGATTGCTCGTGTGTTAACCCCCTTGGTTTTCCCATTCACTGGGATAAAGATGAATATCCTATCCTATATACTATTACAAATAAAGAGTAACACAGGCAACTGTTTGATTTTCTTTTGTGGGCAACACATTACAGTAGTTTTTTTACCGGGCTTGGATTCAAACCCATGATAGGCTCTTTTCTAAAACAGTTGTTAGTAAGTTGATATATGTCATTAGTAGTGGTAACCATTCGGTCACACAACCATACCCATTACAGTGTTACCCTGATTCCAACCTTTAAACTAATCTTAGTTTATAAAGAATCATTTAAATTTACTAAGTTGAAGCAGATTTGCTTAGAATCTTGCAAGAGTATGTCAAGTCCACCGTGACACTATGGGAAAAGATGTCGCCCTAAAAGACCGTTACCTAACAATTTACAATACGTTTGAGAATGTGGCCAATAGACACCATTGAATGGAAATATGGTCAGTGTGAAGATCGAACGTAGAACCTGCCAGGTCATGACCAGAGTACTTAACCACCAGACTAACATTGTTAGTAATGCTACAAACCTAGGTTTATCTGAGCACAAGACGGGGAACGTGGGTGTTTAATCGAGTTGGACCATATGGAATGCCAATTGATTTTCTTGTTACCACAAGGTGAGCTCAATTCTCAATTTCATATATGGTCACTTTGGTTTTGGTTTGTTTTTATATCTACATTAATCACATTTTTGTAATGGTTTTTTGATTTTTTTCAATTAACCAGTTGACTTTCTCAAATTTCTTTAATAAACAGTAAAAAAAATAAACCAAGAAACCTAGTTTTTATCATACGACAAGATGAAGTTAAAAAATTTAATTTTTTGATTCCTTTAGACACCAGGCCTTTCTTAACTGGATCATGCCAAGTAGCATCATTCGGAAAGCTGTCGAATCGCAGTTGAATGAAAAATTTGATCACGATCATTATGGCTTGAGACCTGATAATGGACCTTTTAACCAGGTACAACTAGTCCATGCTGTTCATATTGTCCGATTTTTGTCCCGGCGATTAGTCTGTGGGGGGAAATGCGAAGCCTTTCAGTCAAAGGGTTGCAAGTTTAAAACTGGTCGCTAGCTAGTCGGTTGTGTCCTTGGGCAAGGCATTTAACAGACATTGCCTGAACCCAGTGGATTGATGGGTTCTACCAAATTAAAGAAAGTGTCAATCATACACAACACAATGCAATAGCTTCGGTAACGGTGTGCGCAAGGTGATCTGACCATTGCCCGTTAACCCCCTTGGTTTACCCATTTACAGGGATAAACATGAATATCCTATCCTGTCATATATATGCTCTTTTATAAACCGGTGTTGTGAAAAATGAGATTAATATTTGCATGTGCAAATAGTGTAAAGGAGAGAGCATATTGGTTTTAACCAAAAGGTTCTAGGATCGATTCTTACCCTGACCACATTCTAGCTTTAATCTTAACACAGTCAACTTTCTTGGTTTAAGTGTTTATAATTGTCCGACTAGTTAGTATGGTGGCTTATTGCGACACATTTCAACCGAAAGGTTGTAGGTTCAAAACTGGTCGCTAGCAAGTGGGTTGCGTCTTTGGGCAAGGCACTTTACGGACATTGCCTAAACCCAGTGGATCAATGGGTTTTACCAAATTGAAGGTACATGTCCATACACAACACACTACACTAGCTCCTGTAACCCGATGGTGGATGCGAGATGATCTGACGATTGCCCGTGTGTTAACCCTCTAGGTTTTCCCATTCACTGGGATAAACATGAATATCCTACCTTATCCTATTAAACGTTATTAATTCAAAACGAACTGCAGCACCCATTTGTTAACGACGAATTACCGAATCGAATAATAAACGGATCAGTTATGATCAAGTCCAACATCGGATGTTTCACGGAGGATTCAGTGATCTTCGACGATGGGACAGAGGTGGAGGCGGATGCTGTGATCTTTGCTACCGGATTCATCTTCCAATTCCCGTTTCTTGATGACTCCATTGCACAAGTGAGGTTTCTATGTGAGGTTTATGTGTTTTGTAAGTTAAAAATACCAGGGTAGTGGAAATTTTTCATGGGGTTATTTGTGAAAATTTAACTGTTTAGACTCATCAGGATTACTTTGTGTAAAGAGTCTTTTGCAAATTTTTCAACTCACCTTGCCCATGGGCAAATCCTGTCTGGGTGATGGTTTCTTTCGAAAAAAAGTGTCTGGTTTTGATCAAAAAACCTTTTACTAACTAACAGGATAAATCTAACTGAAGTCTTACTGGATGACATATCTAACTAACAAGATAAAATAAACCTTGGTAAACAAATTTAATTGACCGTGCAAATCTAACTGACTGGAACAATCTAACTTGTTTGACAAATTGTAAAATAAACTGCCCCGTTTCATTACAGGTAAACGGCACAGAAAGCCAGCTATACAAATACATGTGGCCTGTTGGAATGACCAAACATACATTGGCTGTGATCGGGCATGTACAGGTTCTTGGAGCTGTCAATCCAGTATCGGAGATGCAGTCTAGATGGGCAACTCGAGTTTTTAAAGGTTAGTTTGACTTGACTATGCCATCTCTAGTCTATTTTTTTTAATTTTTGGAATGAATTTGGCTATGTCATTTCTAGTCTAATTTTTTTAATGAATTTGGCTATGCCATTTCTTATTTTTCTAAATGAATTTGGCAATGTCATCTCTAGTGTATTTTTTTAATTTTTTAAATGAATATGGCTATGCCATCTCTAATCTATTTTTTTAATGAATTTGGCTATGCCATTTCTAGTCTAAATTTTTTTTCTTTTTTTAATGAATTTGGCTATGTCATTTCTAGTCTAATTTTTTTAATTTTTTTAATGAATTTGGCTATGCCATTTCTGGTCTAAATTTTTTAATTTTTTTAATGAATTCGGCTATGCCATTTCTAGTCTAAATTTTTTTCTTGTTTCAATGAATTTGGCTATGCCATTTCTAGTCTAAATTTTTTTCTTTTTTTAATGAATTCGGCTATGCCATTTCTAGTCTATATTTTTTTCTTGTTACAATGAATTTGGCTATGCCATTTCTAGTCTAATTTTTTTAATTTTTTTAATGAATTTGGCTATGCTATTTCTAGTCTAAATTTTTTAATTTTTTTAATGAATTCGGCTATGCCATCTCTAATCTATTTTTTTAATTTTTTTAATGAATTTGGCTATGCCATTTCTAGTCTAATTTTTTTCCCTTTTTTAATGAATTTGGCTATGCCATTTCTAGTCTAATTTTTTTAATTTGTTTAATGAATTTGGCTATGCCATTTCTAGTCTAAATTTTTTAATTTTTTTAATGAATTCGGCTATGCCATCTCTAATCTATTTTTTTTAATGAATTTGGCTATGCCATTTCTAGTCTAAATTTTTTTCTTGTTTAAATAAATTTGGCTATGCCATTTCTAGTCTAATTTTTTTTCTTTTTTTAATGAATTTAGCTATGCCATTTCTAGTCTAATTTTTTAATGAATTTGGCTATGCCATCTCTAATCTATTTTTTTAATGAATTTGGCTATGCCATTTCTAGTCTAAATTTTTTTCTCTTTTTAATGAATTTGGCTATGCCATTTCTAGTCTATTTTTTTTTCTTTTTTTAATGAATTTGGCAATGCCATCTGTAATCTAATTTTTTGGTTTTTTAAATGAACATAGCTGTGCCATCTTTATTCTAATTTAAAATAGATTCTCAGGTTTAATCCCCAATAGGTGCCAATAAATGAAACACATGTATACCTTAGATTACCCTATTTTCTCAGTTAGGTTACCGGAGCTATAGCAGTGTGATCAATTTTTGGTTTCTTGGATTTTGGTCGTTTGTATTATCTGGCGACACAACTATACATGAAGTGGTCATGCTGAAGATAGAACCAATCACCCGTCTAGTCATGACCACCATTCTTAGCCTCTAGTCTACATATACAAAAGGTTGACCTTGTTCTTATCTTAATAGATAAGTACGGCGTTTGTATTTCAGGACTTGCTACATTGCCCAATGATAATAAAATGCTGTTGGACATTAATAGGAACAAGGTTTCTCTGCAAAAACGATTTTACAACAGCCAAAGACACACAATGGAGGTAATACCATCACAGTAATTAATTAAAAGATTGAAAAAAATGGAAAACAAAATATTTAAGTTTATTATTTTCTCTGGGTTAAAGACAATGGTGTGTTAGAACATGGGTAAACTTTTGGATTATATATTACTGTGGTAAATTTTTTTTTTGGCAAGGCACTTTGTGGCAATCGAGTTAACCTAGTGGTTTGATTGGTTAAAAATTTAAATAAACTACTACTTTTAAAAAAAATAAAAAACTACTACTGAATTATATACAAAACACTAACACACGGAATTACTGGAAAATATACAATACACTAAAATAGCTTCAGTAAACGGATGGTGGTCATAATGTAATTGAACTACATGATAACACTTTCCACTTTTGCCACATTGATATGTTTAAAACACAATTATCCTGTTTTAAGCGAAGAAACTCAACAATGGGCAAGAGGTCATCATTAGTTGTACCGCCCATTGGGATAAACGTGATAATCCAATCCTGGTTTAACAAAACTAAAAACGACAAAGTGCAACAAAACAGAGTGTTTAAACGCATGTATTCCATACACTTGTTATTCTCTTATATTCTCCAAGGCTGACCATGTAGCTTATATGGATGAAATCGCCGATCAAATTGGAGTGAAACCGAATATGATTTCCTTGTTCATTACCGATCGGAAGTTAGCATGCAAGGTTTGTTACTTTTTGAGTTTCTTACATAATTGCCATCACATAAATAAGTCTGAAATTGGGTTCAATAGGATAGGATAGGATATTCATGATTATCCCCGTAAATGGGAAAACCAAGGGGGTTAACACACGGGCAATCGTCAGATCACCTCGCGCCCATCGTCGGGTCACCGGAGCTATTGCAGTGTGTTGTATATAATAGACACGTTCCTTCAATTTGGTAGAACCCATTAATCCGCTGGGTTCAGGCAATGTCCGTAAAGTGCCTTGCCCAAGGACACAACCGACTAGCTAGCGACCAGTTTCGCACCTGCAACCTTTCGATTGAAAAATGTATATGACCAACACTTGAAACAGTATTGATATAATCCCTGTTACGATTAGCCCATGTTTGTGCTTCAGGGTATCAGCCGAAAGGTCGTGGGATTGAAACCAGCTGCCATCTAGGCTTGTTTGTTAAAGAAACATAATTGGCATTGCCAAATTTCTATATCAGATTGTCTGGATGGTAGAATGTTGGAATATTAGCCAAAAGGTTGTGAGATCAAAACCACCTGCCAGCTTATTGGTTGTGTCTTATGTGAGGATTGGACAAGTTAACCCAGTTCTTTATTGGGTTGTTTAAACACTAGCATTATTTCATGTACAACACACTCAACAATGGTTGGAAACCTATGGCCTCTCTCGCAATACCATCTTCCCTTTACCAATGGTAGTAATTAAATTGTCCACTATGGTTTTATAAATCAACTTACGGCCAGACTAACTGACCGGACCACCAGTACCCGTTGGGATCATGCAGTAAGAGGATTGTGCCCTCCGCTGGTTAAAATTGGGGACGCCTGGTTTAATCACCACTGTCAGTGGACACCAGTGTAGTATATAGACATATGTCTCCATTAAATTATGGGTCCCATTTGAAAAAATGGGACACATATTGTTTTTGTCCGTTTTTTTTTTCTTTTTTTTTTTCTTTTTTTTTTCGTCAAAGGTTTGACAGGCATGGCTTGTGGCCCCGACATCTACCAGAAGGGGTAATGGAATTGCAACGAAACTTTAACATTTGTTAGCGCACATGGTCTAGATATGCAGAAACCAATATTTTGGGTAATTTAGCCAGGGGAATTCCCCTGGTAGGTCAAAAACCAAAACGGTATTTTTTCTAAAAATTTAGCATTTTTGGGCATAACGCTTGAACGGCTGATCCAATTATGATCAAATTTGGTAAAATAATAGTGTGTTAATAACTGCTTTACTAATTAGAAGAAACAAAATATTTACCCAGGGAAATACCCTAAAAATGAAGATTTGTTTCTAAGTCATGATTGTGATAGGTATGGCTTGTTGGTCCAACATCTAACGAAAGGGGTAATGGAATTGCAATGAAACTTTTTCATTTGTTAGACAACGTGGTATAGACATGCAGAAACTAAAAATTATGGTTACATACCCAGAAGAATTTCCCTGGGAGGTGAAAAACCAAAACGGTATTTTTTTACTAAAAATTTAGCATTTTTGGGCACAGAGCTTGAACGGCTACTCCAACTTTAATTAGATTTGCTGAAGTATAAGTGCATTAGCCACTGATATAACAATTAAAAAAATTTTAATATTTACCTAGGGAAATACCCTAAAAATGAAGATTTGTTTCTAAATCATGATTGTGATAGGCATGGCTTGTGGCAACAACATCTACCAGAAGGGGTAAAGGAATTGCAATGAAACTTTGGCATTTGTTAGACAACATGGGCTAGAAATGCAAAAATCAAATTTTTGGATAATAAATCAAGGGGAATTTCCTTAATACGTTAAACACCTAAACGGTAGTTTTTGTCATTTTTTTAGCTTTTTCGGGCAAAGCGCTTTAACGGCTGCTTCAATTTTAATCAGATTTTGTGGAATGTAAGTAATTAGTCACTTATTTAACACCTTAAGAAAATAAAAAAAATCCCTAGGGAAATACCCCAAAAAATAGGTTTTTGTTCTCAAATCAGGATTGTGACAAGCATGCCATTTCACCCCGACATTTACCAAAAGGAGTAATGGAATCGCAAATAAAATTTGACATTTGTTAGACAACATGGCCTAGATATGCAGAAATCCAAAATTGTGGGTGATAAATTTATGGAAATTCACCTGAGACCTTAAAAACCCAAAAAAAATATTTCTAAAAGAATTGCTTTTTACGGGATAGCGCTTGAACAGATTCTCCAATTTTAATCAGATTCGGTGGAATGCAAGTGCATTAGTCACTGATTTAACACTTAAAACAAATAAAAAAGATTACCTAATGAAATACCCTAAAAAATATGATTTTTTCCCTCAAATCATGATAGCAACATGCATGGCGCCACGACATCTACCAGAAAGAGTAATGGAATCGCAATAAAAATTTGACATTTGTAATGGAACATGGTCTAGATATGCAAAAACTATAATTTGGGTAAACGAATCTAGGGGAATTCCTCTGAGACGTTAAAAACCAAAACGTTTTTTTCTAATAAATTGACTTTTTGGGGCATAGCGCTTGAATGGCTGCTCTAATTTTGATCAGATTTGGTGAAATGTTAGACCAGCTTTTTGTGACATAGCGCTTGAACGGCTGCTCTAATTTTGATCAGATTTGGTGAAATCTTGGACCATTAGACACTCTGTGCAAATTAAAAAAAGAAAACATTTACATAGGGTAATTTCCTTAAAAACGAAGATATGTTCCCGAATTATGATTGTGACAGGCATGCCATATTGCACTGACATCTCCAACAAGGAGTCGACAAATCAGATTAAAACTTTAAGAATTGCTACATAACATGACATACTTGTAAAAACAGATGTGTAAAAACAGAAACTTATCTACCAAACCCAGGAGAATTTCCCGAAACCATGAAAAACTAAATCGGGCTGTTCTGGGAATTTAGCTTCATTTCACTACAGCGCTTGAAAAGAAGCTTTAATTTAAAGCATCTGTGGTTAAATATTTGTAAATTTAAGACGTTTATTCTTTATTTAACTACACATGGAAAATAAGTTTGGTTGATTAACTATGGGACCCATGCGTTTATGCTTGCAGAAACAAACTTCCTACTTGGTGTATAAAATACAAATTGTGGTTAGGGACCCTGTAGCATGAATATATGGCATACAACATGTGTTTTACAAATAGTGTTGGTTAAACACGTGGTTGACACTCTCTAGTTATGACTGTTGTTTCCGAAACCATGGGGATAAACCAGAGTTCGTCACTTATTGCTCCTAATGATAAACTAGAACAACTGCCAGTTCCCACTGTAACCTAACAAACTTTTTCCAGGTTTGGTATGAATTCTGTTCAGGGTACCAGTATCGTTTGAAAGGGCCGGGAAAATGGGCTGGAGCAAGGGAAGCCATCATGGGGCAGAAGTCGCGAATGTTCTGCCCCTTACACACCCGCGCAACAACTAAAAGTTCAAAATCTAAAAAGAAATCGCTTCTCTCGTACTACTGGCTTGTGGCTGTAGCAATCGGAGCATTCTATGTCTACAGACGTCAGCATTTGATGTGAATTTAAAGCGAGTGTTATGTGTTTGAGGTGGAATCTCCACACTGCAAAGTGTTATCATCTATCTACCTCTGTAACCATAGTATTATAGTACTACTTAATTATGTATGGGTTATGGCAATGTGTGTCTATGTCCAATCATTTTATATCTAATCTGTAATCATAACGTGCTATATCTACTGTTTTATAATGGGTAATGTACCAGTAACGTGTACTAATAAATGTGCTTTTATATCAATTTTGCCTATGTCACTGTTAATGCAATTTACCTACTGCAGTTTTTGAGACGGTTCGGATTGATACAATTATATTAGTTTTAGTTTAGTTTTTTTTATTTCCACGATGAAAACATAATCAGCACCTTGGATAAAAATTGAAAAACGGGAAAAAACGGCAAAACGACAGTCGTTAGAACACGTCTAAAAACACGAAATTATCAAATGTCGGTATAATTAGACGTGGCCGCTAAACGTGCGGGAAAAAACGGCAAAACGACGTGTAAAGCGATATTAAGATGAGTTTAACAGTTATCTCTGTAATAGTCTCAAAAACTTTGTGTAACCATGATCTCTCCCTCTCTTCATAGATATATATAGGTAAAATTTACCTGATATTATTTTATAACTATCTCGTACAATAAGCTGAAGCTTGCTCAATTCAAAATGCTGTAGGGAATTGTAATAAAAAATATAGTACTACCACAATTATTTATGGTTTTTGTCTATGTGTATTTGTTTCTAATTTTTTATTTTAAATCTGCAAACATGCAGTGTTGTAATTGGTTTTAATTTAACTGTGCCGTGTTATAACGTAGTGACAAATTTTCTACAAATGACAGATTTTCATTACGATTCCATTACTCCTTTTGGGAGATGTCGGGGCAACAAAATCATATTTTTAGGGTATTTCCCAAGGTTATTTTTTAATTTCTTTTAACTGGTAAAGCAGTGGCTGACGCACTAACATTCCATCAAATCTGAATAAAATTAGATCCGTCGTTTAAGCCCTTTGCCCAAAAATGCTAGTTATTTTTTTTAAATATCGTTTTGTTTTTTTACCTCCCAAGAGAATTCCCCAAAATTCATCACCCAACATTTTGGTTTCTACATATTTTTATACCATGTTGTTTAATATATTACAAAGTTTTATCACGATTCCATTATTCCTTTTTGGTAGATGTCGGGACGACATGCCATGCCTGTCAGGCGTTTGACGAAAAAAAGGAAAAAACGGACAAAAACAACATCCGTCCATTTAACTATATTGCTTGTTTATTTGTTGAACTGCAAATTAAAATAAATCCTAGATTATTCATTATACCACAAAGAAAAGCAGTAAACCACAACTAACACTGAGGGGTAAAGCAATAGCTCATTTATTATGACCCAACTTACATGCGTAATTTGCAACAATATTCTTAGCCCCGAAACTAATCATAATTTTTGTACTGGTATAAATTTTAGGTATATTAAGTCACCACTTTTTGCATTAAAAAAACGATAAAAACCTGAGTTAACCTGCAGTCGGCAAAAAAACAAATGTTACAAGTGTTGACATGTAAAACACGGCGAAACAGAAAACGAGTTAAACCCTTAAATGGTTAAAATCGTAAAGAGTAAAGATCTTTATGCAGAAGACACAATGTGTTTTTGTAAATAAAACTATATGTTTGGTGGGGTATGGAATATTTACATTTAAGTTTACAAAATGATGTCATTTCGTTGCAACTATTGTACAGAATTCAAAAACTGCTTTAATCTTGAGATCTGCTTCTTTCATATCTAAACAATTCCAAGATTGACGGAGCATGTGAGAGAACACTTCAGCCATGTCCTCCTCCAATAACTTCTGTTGCCTCTCCACATCTGGAAGATGCTTGAATTCATCTTCTTTCTTTTTCATAAAAGTTTCATATATGTCTTCCGACCAGATATATCCTTTTACATCATCCAAACTCCAAAGATATTCTGAAAATAGAGTTTCTTTTTTTTTGCTTATCCACAAAAGGCAGTTCATTCAGAATGTAAGAATAACCACTCAGTATAATCTGTTCGGGTTCTTGTTTTAGCGGATTACTTTTTGCAATGGATATAACAAATTGAGCCAGCAAATCTGTCTCCAAATTTGATATCTCGGCGCCCCTTTCAAGATTTGTTGGGATAAGTTTTGGCATGGGGTAGTTAAAAGCAACCAAACGCCCGCCAGGTTTTAGAACTCGGGTCACTTCCTTGTAAAACTTGGGCCGGTCAAACCAATGTATTGCGCCTCCTGTGGTTACAACATCTACGCTTTCGTCTTCGCATGGAAGCTTTTCAGCAAAGCCAACTCGGTATGTCACGTGAGGGAACTTGTTTTGTGATCTTGCCCTTTCAATTTGGTTCTCACTTGGATCAATGGCGAGAACCTTATGAAAATAAGGAGCGAATGGTTGCAACGAGATGCCAGTACCACACCCAACATCAACTAACTGTTCAAACTTCTTTCCTTTTAAATCACCCAGAGCTAACTTGGTAATTTTAGGGGGATAATTTGGCCGATACTTAAAATTGTCTACAATCGATTTTGATTCATAAAATCTCAGCATTTTATAATGTTCCCACCTCTTTATTCCATTTATTAAACTAGATAACAACTGAAATATTTTCTCATAGGTTTAAAAAACCTAACCCAGGATATGATGCACACAATTGACACAAAAGCCACAACAACTTCTGTTAAGTGTCCGGCTAACAAGAACACGTTCCTTCACACATGAGTGAAAAACGCTTTTAGAATGTCCCTGTCCTCGGATGGTAGTAATTATCTGTAGTACGCAGGTCTCTTAACGTTTTGGTGTCGACAGCAACTGCTTCTAGTTATTTGTTTTAACGCACTACTGGTCAAGTAGCATGCACTACTGGTCAGGCCGGGTAAAGGAAAATATTATACAAAGAATTCGGCTAACACGATCGCGTATTTTATCTTTTTTGGGGGGACTTTAGATTGATTACAACGCGAAGCGTGGTTAAATTCCTTAAAGATGAAGGAAGAAACAGATTCCATTACGATAGATTGCAAAACCTTTCTCTACCAGCTCGCGCCGCTTCGCTTATAATCCTTAATGTGTTAAAGAAATATGAGTTTACTCTATTTTTTCGGTAATTATTTTTTTTTAAATTGTGCGAATCACCGTGGATAAGATCAGAATAAAAAAGAAAGCAGCTTGTCTTTTCTATAAACATAAAATAAAAAATTATTTCTAAACTTAGTTTACACGTTTCGAATAAATAAAATTTAGGTTTTAAAAAAAGATAAATTTAAGTTAAGACAAAATTTAGTTTTACAGAATGATTTGTCGTTGAAACTGTACCCGTCTTAATATTAACTAAATTAATTATAAAATAAAAACTTGTATAGTTAGGCCTATGCGTCTTAGTTAGACCTTTATACATAACACAAGTCTAATGTAAAGGCGTTTAACACCGGTTGGCAACTATAACATATTTATATTATAAAAGAACTCTAAAACTAGGGCACGTAATATCCACAAAGCGTTTCTTCATACCGGAAGCGCAACTATCATGCGAAAGCGCCCGAACATTTTTTAAAGCAAGACCTCGGAAATACAACTTAGATCATAGCTTTACCACAACATAATCATATCAGGAGCCCCACACACTTTAAAATGTTCTTCTCTGTATGTGCGATGTGCAACGCAATTTCTACTTGCAGAAACAAACGTTATCCAATCCATATAAGACACACCCATCGGTGATGAGGTAGCCAGGGAGGCCGATCACTTTAGAAAAATATAGCGCACACTCAACAGGGTTTTTAAAATAGGTGGGTAACACGTGGTTCACACTCTTCAGTTCACATTTAAGTTTACTACAGGACAATGTGTTTTGAAAATAATGGAAGACAGACAGTAAATATGGTTGTTTATATAAAGTTGTAATATTTTCTAAACGCCTAAGAGGAAAAATATACATTTATATAATTCGACAATCATCGCGTAAATGGAAATAAGACCTAAAACGCGACAAACGATGAGAAGGAGGTAATCAGAAAATATTAGAAAATTCTGTATCCTATAAAAAATATGTTGTAAAATCCAATTTTAAATTGAAATGTGAATTAATTACCTTTCACGTATTTCTTCTTTTTTCTGTGGTTCGTTTTAAATGTCGCTTTTCTCTAACCAACCACGTTGATTTGCCATTTTTATCTCAATTAGGAGTTCTTATAGCCACACAAAGTTTGCATAATATGCCATTCTCCACACCATTAAACATTTTAACACCAGAAAACACATTTAAGACCTTTAATCAGCATTCTTAACGCCGTAAAATAAAGCTTTTATGTTTTAATTCAGTCTACATAAAAATGTTATAAAAAATTGATAATAATTTATGATTTCTATTGTGCGCGGCAAATGCAAATTGTAAACAGCAAGATTTGTATTTTCTTGATGAATTATTTTGTTTTCTTATGCTTGGCTTCGTTTTGGCCCAAATACTCTTCCAAATATTTAAAGAAAGTAATGTGAGGTCTGTGATTTTTTGGACTGCACCGTTGTTAAATGTTGATTGTGTATATTTACTGACATAATATGTGAGAATAATGAGTTAAATGGTTTAGTTTAATTTATAATTTTAAAATTTAGTTAGGACAACACTTTCTGTAAAAAAATATTTAAAAGGAAATAGACTACAAAGTGCAGTCGTTTAAACATACAATTTATAAAAATAAATTAAACTATACCAAATTTGAGTTTCATCTGCAGGACAGCGGGCTGGGACAACATATCATGTTAACCCGTATGGAAAGTACGTCAATTTTCGCCGAGATCACGAGTGTGCACGCGCCAAATATTTAAGTGTGCAGTGTGCAAACGTCCAAGAGTGCACACTTCAAGTGTGCACACAATCTTTTTATTACTGTTTTACCAAAATCTTAAAAAAACATAATATTCTATCCTTAATCTTTCGTGCCCGTCAGCTAAAATATCGATCTACATAACATAGAATACGCTACATAACAAAAAAATGTACGGAAAGTAAATTACGCGAGGTCCAGAGGTAAGTTTAAAGGTTTATTGGAAATTATACGATGTTTATGTTTAAAACGTAAAGTCGGGTCAACACACACGCTTACGAGCCGGCGCACTGTTAATTTGTTTCCCATATAAGCTGGCTCCTGAGCGTACGCTCAGTATAAAGAAACAATCACCTGTCCGCCAGTTCGCGAGCGTGTGTAAAATTATCCAAGTGTGCAAAGACGCAAGGGAAAAAAAACTCGAGTGTGCAGCTGCCGTACTTTCCATACTGGGTTACAAGTTAACTCTTTTTTTAATTATATATTTTTTTACAGGGAGGCCCCAAACTACATAACTTTTGGGTTTATTTGGTGCCTTTCTGTTTTGCTGTAGTATCTTGCCACAGTTTTTTTTGTTAATTGTTAGATTTTCAGTTAACGGAATATTTGTTTTGGTATATATACATATATATATATATGACATGTATTTTCAAATTGTTGGTGGTAAACGCTGCAGCGAAAGAAACAAATAAAAATTGTATTGTATCACTAGCAGGAAAAAGTGTACGGTACCTCTAAATACTACAGGACCGCTTGGAGCGCTTAAATCACTTACTATACTTCGCAATTACAAAAGCCAGGATATTAATGTTAGGGTTGGGGTTAAAGTTAGTTCTGGGGTTAAGATTAGTGTTTTGGACAGGGTTAGAATTACTTTCCATAGCAATCTAAGTGATTAAAGCGGTCCTGCAGTATTTAGAGCAGTGTTTCCCAACCCGAGTCCGCGATCTCAAATGAGTCCGTGGAAGATTTAAATGAGTCTGCAAGCACATCAACAACTTGCAAAACTTTTATTTGTTTTTGATCGTTATAAACAGCAGTGATATGTTTTTATGAACGAGACATTGTAACTCATGGTAATTTTAAGTTTGTAGTAGTGTATCGTATGCACATAGTCCAGTTACGTTACACTTTTGACTTACGCCAATTGAAAATTGATGCACTTTGAGTCCGCAAAGACTTTCGCTGGTAAGAAAATAGTCCGCGTCCAAAAAAGGTTGGGAAACGCTGATTTAGAGGCACCCCAAAGTGTAGAGGTTTATGTTCATAGAAATAAGTTTATACTTGGTAACTCTGCTTGGCACTAACTCTGGTCTGGTTAGACGATTACTTACAGCTAATAGTCCAATATTAGTTCGAACTCTGTCACAAAAGATTTATTTTATCTCGGATTACTTGCAGACATGATAAAATATGCATATGATGATTAATTTATTATATGCGGGCATGACTGCATTTATACCAAAAGGGGTCGCGGCTTAGGCAGTGCAGTCATGCTTTTATTAGTTGTTCATTGTAAGAGTTATGATTCTTGTAATATCAATCCATTTTCAAAAACAAAAGACAGAATGGTTGTATGTGGGAAGAAGGAAGTTCTGGGAATCATAATGGCTGCGGTCATGTTAAAGCAGTTTTACAACCTTGTTAGGCGGAGTCATATGGAACCAGTGATAATGAATGCAGTGCATAATAAATAATTATAAACTACAAATTTGCTACAAAAGTATTTTTGTCACTACATGAGTGGGACAGGGTATATCCCATTATCTTGAGTGAGACGGGTTGTAACACAAGCGAAATGGGGTATATCATGAGCGGCTTCTTCACACTGTCTCGCTGAATAGCGTGTTGTCCCACACCGCTGTCTAGTAGAATAGTGTGTTGTCTTAGGTGAAAACTAAAAGGAGGGAAACCGCACATTAAAATGAAGATTATGACATTAGAGTTAGTTTTAAACATGGGGTTGAAGTTAAGATTAGTTAGGGGTAGGGTTTAAATTAGTTTCCGTAATTTTAGAGCAGTTTTCCACCTTTCCTTTTCCCTCCTTTTAGTGTTGCCCCTGTCTTATCCCGGTGACCCGCAGATTAGTGAAGTCTCCAAATTTCAAATCCAAATTATTACACATAAAACAAAGAGGGAACTTTTCTAAATACGATATCGAAATTGCAGAAACGAAGAATTTATTAAATATTAATTCCTTTTGAACCCTGGCTTGGGACTAACCACAGGGAGAGAGGGAAAAAATGTTGGAACTAGGGCTGTACAAGAACCTAGATTCCTATAACGGTTAACCGATCAAAGAAAAAAAAAACGGTTTACCGTTAACCGATGTTTAGCCTAATGTTGTCTCTTCCTAGTAATTAGTAATGGGAAAAACGCTCACGGGAGTGCGTCAGTGGTCCTGTATTGAATCTAGGTCAACATAACTCTAGGTCAAACCGCCGATTAAAGCAATAAACACTGCGACGAATCGTTAGAAAAGCGGCGCTGCGGTTAGCAAGGCCAAGACCTGCAAAATCATTCCAAGTCGATACGATCTCGAGGCCTCGACCGTTACTCGTATCATCACTTAGGCCTACTGCAAGACAACTGCGCGGTCTTTAAAAAAGAACAACCACCATATAACTTATATTGTTATCATGCGCTGTTCTAGGCGTGAAAAACAAACACAGTCGGTTAACCATTTATTGATTTCATTGACAGTTAACTGACGTCCACGTTAACTTCGCACAGCCCTACTTACGTAACTAGATTCCGACGTCCGTAATTTCGTAATTACGCCGAGCTCTAATCGGTTAACCATTTACCCAATGCACAGCCCTAGTTGGAACCTTTTCTTAAAAATATGAAAACTAATTATAATCATGCCACTGAAAAAACCTTCCCAGAGATAACCTTTATGTTTTAATTTTCATTTAAGTGTGCATTTTTCCTTTTTGACGAGAAATTGAATGTGTCAATAAGTTGTAAACTGTAGTCCTTTACGAAAAAAGTGCGCCTTGTTTTAGAGAAATATTGCAGTGGAATGTGGGAACTTTCTGTTTGCACTCACCTTTTCATGTTGTATAAACAAACAACCTGAAATATTTATTTCAAAATCGAGTATCATGTTGGGCAACAAAGCATTTTTTTTAACTTTGAATACCGTAAATGCACTAACAATAAATTTAAATGCTGTAATACCCCTACCCTGTTTTTGCATTAAAACAAAAATAAAAGGCTTAA
Organism: Ciona savignyi; assembly: GCA_000149265.1. NCBI lineage: Eukaryota > Metazoa > Chordata > Ascidiacea > Phlebobranchia > Cionidae > Ciona > Ciona savignyi. Next base: position 794,036 of record CH003304.1, read on the forward strand.
ACATATGTGTAAAATTATCAAAAATATTAAAAAAAAAATTATCGAAGTGATACCCAAGTTCAATAGGCCTATTATGTGGTGCTAAATTTTCATTAAAATTGTTGTAAGTGCTCAAATGTTTACAAGGTTTTTCTGTTTTAATATATAAAAATAAAGAGAATTTAATTTTTAATGTATTGAGCTTTGGTAAACTTTTACAGGAATTTTTTTTCAGTTGTTATTGAGGAATAAGTGTTCACGTAGCACTGTTGTTGTCTCTTTTTAGCAAAGGTTTCAACTTTTTTCTCTGTTTTTATAGCTAGCAAACCAATTAAAATGCCAGTTACTGGTAAAAATGGGCGAAAATATTCTGCTGTATTTGATGAAAATTCAACCCATATCCAAGTCTATTCTCCAGTGCCAGAGAAATACACTGGAACCTCGAAGAAAACCAAAACCTTTGGTATGGCTCTGAGACCAAGGATGCCGCTTAAGCAGCTCAATTCTGTCACAAGCCTTGCTCGAGTGTACTTGAATTCCAAACACAAAAGACTGGAATCTGAATCTGACAGTAAACTTGCTGGTTGCCAGGATTCGAAATTAAAAAGGAAAGTGCAAAACACATTTAACATTATGGCAGAGGTGAGGGGGCTTTTTCGTGTTGCTATGCAACATACCAACCATTAAAATATTTGTACATATTTGACCTAGTTTTTTTTTTAATTTTAAAAAATGTAATTAATATTTATTATAATTACAAATTACAAAATACAATTGCTATAAATGCACTATATTAAAAGTTTACGCAACCATTGCCACGCACTTGTTTATACTTATCATTGTTCATTCCAGAAAATCACTGGCAAAACAAAACGACAACGACTAGAAAATTCAACCACAGTGACGACGAACACACCTCGCACGAAATACAGAGAACGTCTAAATATTTCACCCCTGTCACCAGACAACCCCTTTGATTCTCCACTACCAAGTTCATTATCTTTGTCACTTCGTAGCCGGTAAGATTTCCAGCCATATTTTTGTATATATTAATTTTCTATAAATATTAAATAATTATATTTACTTTTTTATTGCCAGTGTCCAAACCCATGATCAAACCCATGAATAGAATTGGTATATGTAACAATCGCTTAAACCATTCTGCGACAAGCATGTACAATGTACAGTTACTGTTCTATAATGTATTAAAATTATGGATGTGTCAATTATAACTGTAATGCCGATCGTTTATTAAACCCAAAAATATGTTAGAAAACTTACAGTTGGTTTATTTGTAAAATTCCTCCTTGATTTAGTTGGAATGCTTACTTTTGTGAAATATGGTTTTAAATGAATTTTTAGTAGGAGCTAGTAGTACAGGTGTGCAGTAATTTTTTTACTACATACAATTGCCATTTGGCACTTAAAACAGTTTGTACTATGTGTGTAGCAAGTTTTGCTGGTTCTGTTTGGATGTTCTCAATCTTTTTGACCTCGTGCTTTATTTTTATTTGCATACAGGTTAAATATAATAAATTAATATCCTTAAATATGATTTGATATAAATTGCATTTTACAATGAATCAAATCAAGCTGTTTATTTATTTATTCATCAGTGAATCTACTTCTGCTAGTAAGCACAAGACATGCACAAGGAGAAAGAGGTACAATCATTATGAGTGATAAATCTTTATCTTGCAGTTACAATTAATTTAAACTATGGACATAAAATGCATATATTCCAATGTACAAATGTTCTGTTTTCTTGTTTATTGACACAGCTTCAGATATGTTAACAACACTATTATAACATATGATGCTTGGTATGTAGGTGGGAGTTTAGTAGCTCATTTTGTCCATAATGTACGGAACTACGGAAGCAAGTTCTTTATTAATATTCATTAATGTGATGTTATGGTTGCTTCTAGCTTGCTTAGGACAGTGAGTATTTGTGAGTTATACTATCATAAGCTGTCTGGTTACTGCATTGTGTTGTATATGATTGAAACGTTCTTCAACTTTGGTAGAACCCATTAACACACTGAGTTCAGGCGATGTCTGTTAAGTGCCTTGCCAAAGGACACAACCGACCAGCTATCGACCAGTTTCGAACCTGGAACCTTTAGGGAATTTTGAACTGAGTTTGTAATGAGCTAAGATAAACGGCTTTCAATACAAATTCTACACTCCACTTTTAGTTGCAAAATTTGCAAAACAAAATTCAGCAGTTGAGAAGGTTAATGTTATCATATTTTCATCACAGCCTTACTTTTCACAGGAGTTATCGGGCAGATGACTTTAACAATCATTTAGAGAAAGTATCGTGTGGAATTGAACAGCTGAGAACGAACGCCGATAATTTCACTGCTGCCAGTAAGACTCCAGCTTCCATTGCCAAAAAGTATGCGGAAATGCTTTCGGTTTTTTATGTTTCAGCTCTTGCTTATCGGGTAATGGTTAAATTACCTTAATCATTTGTGGATTTACTTTTTTTTTCACTTTAACCTCGAAAAAATCGCATACTCCTCAGTACTGGGTTATAATTTTTACTCACTTTTTTCAACCCTCTGGACTTAAAAAAAAGTGGAAAAAGTACTGTCTTTATTGTTAGTTTTAACGTTCACATCTGTTTTTTTACTTTATATCACAGTGTATAGCTGAACACTATAATAGCTCCAGTAACCCGGCAGTGAGCAAAGTTATCTTACAATTGCCCTGGTCTTAAACACCCTTACGTTTTCCCATCTTAAGATTTGTCCGGCCAGTTAGTCTGGCGGTTAAGTGTGTCGTCTTTCAATTGAAAGGTTGCAGGTGCGAAACTGGTCGCCACTCAGCTAGTTGGTTGTGTTTTTGGGCAAGAACTAGCAGATAAATGGGTTTTACCAAATTGAAGAAACGTGTCTATCATACACAACACACTGCAATAGCTCCCGAGGGGATCTGTCGTTTGCCCGTGTGTTAACCCCCTTGGTTTTCCCATTCATGGGGATAAACATGAATATCCTATCCTATCCTGTTTACAACCGATCTCTGCCGTAACGCTTTGTGTTTTTAATCAAGCATTAAATGTCACCATTTTCAGGCGACGCCAAGCGACGTTCAATCAATACAACGCGCTGAACGACGACTCGCCTGAAACCCTGCGATCTCGCCGTGCGATGGCGCGCTCGAGTGCACGTAATCTCGGTTTAAAGTTCGCCAAATCCGCTTCGAACATCGAAACTCGGCTCTCGAAAAAACCCCACTACGAAGCGGTGTCGTCACCGAAAAACCTACGTGGCAACTTCAACTCTGCAGTGGATATCCGTGCAACTGAGTAGCACCTACAACGGACATCATGCTCTACGAGTACGACAAACTTCTTTTCCTCTCACTTATCGCGTCGGATGTTTTTTTAAATAGATTTGAATTTAATAGGTGACATCTGGTATTAGTAATCACCTGATAAAAATGCAATTGCAACCTTATTATCGATTTTTAGTGTAACAACAAGCCGCGCAATAAAGACCATAATGTTTGCTTATTTAGCCACAAAGCTATAAATTACGTCATAATCTTGATAGACGTTTGGAAATTAGCTTCCATATTTGTTAGCTATCAAGTTCTAGGAACTCAAGATGTTTGTTCTGAGTCAACATCAAGTGACGTGTTGTTCTGTATATTAAATACCTTTCAGTGCTTTTGCCCGTGTATAGTGTTACACACAAGCTGTAATTTAGTTTTACTTTACCTATTGCTGATTCATGTGTTGTGTTTTTGCGGATGATTTATGTGTGCTAAACGCTACCGTAGTCTTCGGTTGATATAATCAATTATTTGCTTAATGGTGCTTCGCTTGTACAAATCATTTCTTAAGGAACAACAAATTACATTTTCAAATATGTTTTTAATCCTTTACACTGATTGATTTTCTTGTCATTTGCTACTAAGGTACAGTCTTATTTGTATTACCACCCTTCATATAACTGTTTGAAATAAACGCCATCGCTAGAATTTGCATTAAAAGTTTGTTTACCTTATTCTGCCTATTCTAAGTAAATGTTGTGCCGTTTGAGCGAATGTGCTTTTGCAAACCTTATTTGGAGACCTAATTGTACACGGTTTTTGTGTAAGTTTTTTTCTCTTTGGTCAAAACGTTACCGATCCAAGTATCAAACCAATTATCGTCTCGCTACTCGGACCGTTTTTTGTATAGAAGTCGGTATATGTATCGGTCGCGTTAACAATTCGGCCACAAGACCGTAGGTGACGTAATGGATAGGATGGGATATTTATGTTTATCCCCGTTAATGGGAAAATAAGGGGGTTAACACACGGCAATCGTCAGATCAGCTCGCGCCTGCCGTCGGGTTACCGGAGCTATTGCAGTGTGTTATGTATGATAGTAACGTTCTTCAATTTAGTAGAACTCATTAATCCGCTGGGTTCAGGTAATGTCCGTTAAGTGCCTTGCCCAAGGACACAACTGACTAGCAAGCGAAAGAGAGACAAACGAAGTTTTTGCCCTGCGTTGCTCACTCGTACTTTGACAACTAGAAAATGTTCAGCTTTTTTAAATTCGATAAGAATTACTGGATTCACAAAAATTGAAAATTGATCTAAATTTCGAAAAAGAAAGCAATATAATAAAAATAAATTTCCGTTCATATCAAATCATAGTTTAAATATCCGTTCACCCATATTGGCTCGTTTCGTAATTGCTAAAAACGCAGTTGGACAAAGTACGATTTTCGGAAAAACCTAAAATTGGAGCACAGAAACATTTTACAAATTAAAATCAGCGGCATTTCGCTCTAATTAAACTACCAGAATTATTTAGTTGTCCAAATCTGTTTCCACACACTGTTATTATATCTAACTGTCTCCACTTGTTTCACCGAGACCCTTCTTTATGTCAAGCAACAATATCCATACCATTTTAAACTACGGCCATGCCAAGTCATTCGATTTAATTGTGTTTATTTATGTACAGTGAACAATTACGTCACATGTCGTCGTACGTATATAAACTAGTTTTGACTCTTGTCAAAGCGACGCTATATAGAACAAGTCATACAGCACGATTAAAAAAAACAGTGTATTTATTCTACTGATCTAAATATTTTTTTTTATCAATACAGCACTTTTTTATCCTTTAAATATTAAAATATTGTGCTCGTAGCCTCCAACATGCGGCTTAATGTTCCCAGCATTGCTAAACAGAAGAGGGCGTATGAGAGCTGCAGGGCGTTTCCGGAATCAGTGGTGTGTTCGACTTCTGGTGCGGGCGGGGTAGTGGTGGTTACTTCTGGGAGAGTGGTAGTTACTACACGTGGCATCACCGTAAAGTTTCCAGTCGGCAGCTTCACCCAAAAGGTTCTCAGCTCCATAACCACAGTTGCACTGTGGAGATACAAAGGTTTAACGCCTAATAAACATACAAACTTTAATTTAAATCTGCTCAATCGATTACTGACTAACCCATGGATATTCGACCCTTAACTAGACATATTGTTTGCACTTACTAAATAATAAAATTCGTTGGTTGATTAACATCAGGCGCGCTCCATGTAAATTCCTGTGGAAGTGTTTTGTTGTTGGCATTTTTGTGAGTCAGCGCTCCGGTCGGCGAGCTACAGTTGATCGTCTGATAGTCGTTGCTGTCTGCTGGTACGAACCAAGACCCGACAGCAGCATCATTTTGTCCTATCGCCCGCGCCTCCAATAAAATTCCCTTGAAGGTGCCATTTCCGTCCAGAGTGACTGTAAATGTAAAATTTAATAGTACATTTAAATGTTGTACAATTTACAACAAGAAAATCGTTTACTTTCATCTTAGTCTTGTGTATTGGGTGCTATTCATTTTGAGTCAACGTTTAAATTTACGTTGGTCGTCGTTGAGGGCTACTCAAGGAAAAATTTAAGGGTGTGTAATTATTTCTGCAAAACTTTTCTAAGAAATACCAAATAATCCTTAAAATTTAAGTTTTTAAATTCAAATTCAACCATTTCTTAACAATTGGTAATTTAAATATACAGATTTTTTCCATATGCAAAATAAATTGGCCCAACAAGCTGCAGTGCTAGCGGTGTTTGCTTTTATAATCACATACCCGTCTGTATGTTTCCTGACTCTAGACTAAGCATCCCAACCGACACATTATATGGAGAGATCGCAGTCGAAGGAGTGTTGTTATGCTTAGTAAGACCTGGATCCGGAGTCATGCTCATGCACGCAGCAAGCGGTGCACCACCAGGAAGGCCATGGGCATATGCCAACAAGCCAAATACAACCAACACAGACAACATGGCAAAATGTATAAAGCGTTACCGTTTAGTGATACAACACTGTAATAAAAATAAATTCACATAAAATAAAATGTCGTTTCTCTAAAAAATCTATAAATTGTATTTTCCCAGCACGTTTCACATTTGTCCGGTTTAAACATAATTTAATTTCTAATACCATCATAAATAAAAATACAAAAATAATTACAAATTTCCAATCAACTTTTAAATATAATTATATTTTAGATCCGCCATATAGCTGGATATCAACTTATTGCATCATTTTTATCCGATTTAATACCCTTATAACAAAATGATTTTTCGTTATCAAAACGTAATGTATATGGTGATATAAGAAAGAAGAGATACTAAGTAAAAAAGTATCTTTATATTTTAGCTCGGTGCTCCACAACATTCCGCAACAACAGCTCCGAAACTTACTATTTGACCTAATATTGCAGTCCAACTTATACAATGGGATGTCATCCGACAAGCTATATACATTTGATTTTATATAAGCAAAGTGCCTGATAGTCGTAGATTCAAATTTATCAAAAACATAATTTATTTTTATTTGGTAAAAACCGTGTTTAAAAAATTATTATTATTTTCTCGCGGCACACCGAGCATTGTCTTGCGGCACAGCAGTGCTGTTCTAGTTTCGTGTAGAAAAATATTACTGCGGACATAGAATCGTGTTCCTTTTTTAAGTCTAGCTTAACCTGTCTTAGTGTACAACTAGCCTACTGGACAAAAGGTCATAAGAAAATAAGTTTTCTACGGGCAGCATATAGATAATAAAAATAGTACTGTTCGTTTTCTTGTTTCTTTTCTATTTCTGCCCAGGTTAAAACTTATTTGGTATATCACAGGGTGTGTACATAAAAACACTTTCAACAACGATTTGAAATCGCAACGTTGAGGTAAAATTTAACCTTGCCAAGAAAAAGGGGCCCACTTTGTACATAACAACGAAGCGTCCTATAAATATATCGCTACTTCTTATGTAACCAACACGACTATGAAGCGTCATGGATAAAATACACAGTAAAGTAAAATACCGCGAATTTGGTTACTTATTACTTTCCAGACGTAAGTTTGGTAATTTAAACAAGTTCTTTTTAAATTAATTGCTTAACCATTAGCTTGCGAGGTGGCCATCCGAAGGGTGTTTTACACAAGGCGCTGGTTAAACATTTGTTTCACCCTGTAATGACCTTAACGGACGTTGCCTGTACGCAGTGGTTTAATGAGTTGCACACAAACAGTGTTAATGTCTCTATTTGACACATGATAGTTTTAATATTCCGACTGTGCACGAGGTGGTCTGACGATTGGCTCATTAGAACGGCCAATTGATCTCTCCGTCACTTAAAGATTCTAAACCTATGCACAGTTGGTTCGTTTAGTTTATTTTTTGTTTCAACGATGCAAACACGAAGCAGGACATTTTATATAAAAATGGAAATGAAAAAAGACGGAAAAAAAACAAGGACGATAAAACGTCTTATAATTTAATCAATTATTTACATATATTTTAACGTGACCGCCAGAGATGTGTGCAATAGCTAAAATAATCCGTGTGTATCGGACAATTGTCTGTACAGCCATACCATCGGAAGTAAACATCCCAGTTTAAATTAATTCGCAATTACGACATTCAGGCATTCAGCTCGATTTCTGCTAATATCACGAAATAGTCTTATTACGGTAGTAGTAGCGTGTCCTCAGTCCGCATATATGAGGGTGGGGCTAAAAGGCTCATACCACAAATCGGCACATTTAGGTCAACAACCCAGTAGCAACTAATGAAAGCAATGCTTTGACTGATTTACGTGCTGGCGATAAAGCACGTTTATAAGATCGTGACTGACACATTCGATTATGTTTACCTACTTTCTGGGGAATGAGTGAGCTATTGGATATTCGATAACATCAAGTACTTTCGTTTTAAACGGTATTTACCTTATAAACAAAGCCATCAATAATTAGCTTGAAGCGTATCGCTTTTTGTCATACTGAAAAAATGCCCAATAGTTTAAACCAATATGATAGGCCTACATAGGAAAATTCTGTGTTAGGATACTTGAAAACTCTTTATATAAAGAGGTACTATTAAAAGTACCTAAACGCAGCAATGTTTATTGTACTTCTTGTTTTTTTAGCCAACCTTGAGCTATTTTCTTTTTTACTTGGTTTTCGATTTTTATTTGCTCAAACTAATAATTAAAGTATAAGCTTCTCATTAGATCCCCAAAAGTTGGTTTGCTACACAAATACTCTAAATTACAAAAAGTATCTGAAAAAAAATCTGAAGTAAATGTGGTTTGTATAGGATAAGATAGTCGGATAGAAGGATAGAATATTCATGTATATACCAATGAATGGGAAAATGAAGGGGGTTAACACACAGGCAATTGTCAGAAAATAAAAGTAAAAACCGATATTTTATGTCATTTTCAAAAAACGAGTGGATGTTACCATCTAATCTAAGCAAACATCAACAAATAAACACATAATACAGCTGCGCGACGACACATTATTATCGTAAACACGATAAATATATTATTTTATTGATCTTACTTTACCCTTACCCCTCCCTATGAAATTCAATAATAACGTCTTTTTATAACATATAATAACTATTTTCTAACCAAGTCACGCAGGTTTTATTTATAACTATCGTTTTTAAATTGTTTTCCGAAATGGGCTTGTATACCAAGACTGTTTTTAAAATCTGTATTGAAATCTGTAACTATGTATCGGCCGCTTTAACAACTCGGCTACAAGACCGTACTATATTCAAATGGATTTTAACGTGTGGTGCAGGAAAGGTAGTGCCCTCCTACAGTCCAGTAAAAGCATTTCTGAAAAACAACACGCTATAAATAGCCAGTTATCAACCAAGAAGCCCTCTTAGGGCCAATACGTATTTGGAATCAACTGTTATATTGGCGGCTTTTGCCTTTGGACTTTTATATATTTCTTTTCTTTATATCATGGGTTGTAATTAAAAACTGTGAAAATAATGCATGTTACTTTTTAAAGCGCTTTTTCAGAAATTGGATTTAAAAATCCATATACGGGATCTAAATGCTGTGTCGATACCTCCACAATTGAGCCTAATACATTTGACGGTGGACCTGGCATGTGCATCTCTGACAGACAGATATTCCTCCTTTTTGCCATGGGGTTTATCTTAGAATTAGTTTTATTATAATACGCGTCCCCAACAATTTCTGTAGGATCGGAGATCCTTAGCCATCACATCTATGTGATTTTAAAATTCTAACATGTTTTTGTCGACTGTATAACCACAGGGTTTCTTAAGCTATTGGTTACATTGAATCTAACACGCTGTCTTACGATTAACCTTGAAATGATCACGGTTTTTGTTTGTTTTTAAGACGTTACATTTTGTTGTATATGATATTACGTATTTTCTAGTTTTAGTAGAATTTGTTGTTGGATTCAGGCAATGTCAAGTTCCATGCTCAGAAACACAAACGTCCAGCAAGTGGTTTCAATTAAACAACTTGTGGTTGCATTATAAGGGCTGTATTATCCCAATGTATAAAGGCTTTAATGGTTGTTTTAAATGTAGTAGATAAGCATTTGCTTTTATTTAATTATAATAGTCAAGATGTGTTTATCTAAAACAGTAGTGTCCGGCCATGGTAGACACATTCTCTGCTTGTTCGTTTGGACGCTTTTTATTTCGTCTCGTATCGGAATGTCGGGAAAACATTTAACATCAGAACTTGTAAAACTTTTGCAACACAGATGTTATATAAAAGTACCAGTTCCTACCGAAGAGTTATCATTCCTGATTGGCAAATGCAAGTCGAAAGTAACCTTGATGCACCCCATGTTAATAAGCTTTACGGGTTACTTTAAATGTAATAGTTAAGTATTTGCTTTATAGTAGTTAAGAATATGCTTTATAATAGTTAAGACTTTGCATTATAACAGTTAATAAATTGCTTTATAATAGTTAAGACTTTGCTTTATAATATAGTTAATAATTTGCTTTATAATAGTTAAAACTTTGCTTTATAATAGTTAATAAATTGCTTTATAATAGTTAAGACTTCGCTTTATAATAGTTAAAAATATTCTTTATAATAGTTAAGACTTTGCTTTATAATAGTTAATTAATTGCTTTATAATAGTTAAGACTTTGCTTTATAATAGTTAATAATTTGCTTTATAATAGTTAAGAATATGCTTTATAATAGTTGGGAATATGCTTTATAATAGTTGGGAATATGCTTAACAATAGTTAAGAATATGCCTTACAATAGTTAAGAATATGCTTTTTAATAGTTAAGATATGCTTTATAATAGTTAAGAACATGCCTTATTACAATAGTTAAGAATATGCTTTATAACAGTTAAGAACATGCTTTACAATAGTTAAGATTTTTATAAGAATATTATTAAGCATATAAAACTGATGGCCAATAGCAACTTTGCTGCATTGCGATTTCGTTTTCAATGTTACTGGATAGACTGTTTCTTACCAAAGACAAAGTGTGTTTGCACTTTTATTTATGAGATGGAAATAGTGGATCACGATGATTAATAAAGGTTTAAATGCAATCAATTGTAAAAAATATAATATTTTTCGTGCCTCTTACTTTTCATAATCAGAATACATTTTAATCCATCCAAATATTTGGATAGACGTTGCTACTCGACTATTCGTGTTTGTCACAAATACGCCAGCGCCCTTAGTTAATATTTGGAGAAGTGTCAGTTCAAGAAGTATGATACATGTATAAATAATCATTGTCCAGTTGAGACTAATTCCTTATTTTATCGTAATAGCGCCATTAGGTGGACAATCATAATAACAATAGTTGTCCATAGCGGCAGTAGAGAGTTGGCAGAGCCTCTCGAGCCAGGTGGCTTGCATTCTTTATTTCCGAGTTGACGTGTCACCATCGTGCTTGGAATTTTGACGTAAAATTCAGTGTATTCTTGCACCACAGTGGCACTGTGAAACAAGAGTTTTAGATATTTATACGAAGTTTATAATGACTGATAAGATAGGATATTTATGTTTATCCCCTTGAATGGGTAAACCAAGATCGCCTCGCGCCCAGCATCTTGTTACCGTAGCTATCGCAGTGTGTTGTGTATGATAGACTTTTAGTGGAAGCCATTAATCAATTGGTTTATATCGTGCACCATGCTGATAATTATGATGGTTAAAACTGTGTTTGACTCCCTTCTCCAAATATGTCAATATAATGAATCCATACATTCAACAACATTACACAGAATCCATAATTTTTACAAACTTTTAATGGAATTTTCTGTTGTTCTGTCTGTTGTAGCTTACGTAAACCCCGAACTTTGTGCGTTTTCATTATCAATATACTCACTAAAATGTGTAGTCCATGGTCGAATTACACGGGGCAATCCAAACAAATGACTGGGGCGTTAACTTGTCGTTCGGGTTGATGTGGGTCACAGCAGAATTTGCCTCCCCGCCGCAGTTTAATCGTTTGTACAAATCTCTCTCTGGTTTATCCCACCAGCCTTCAGCCTTGTCACCAGCAGCCCGTGCTTGTAGTAAGATGCCTTTGAAGGAAGTGTCCGTTCCGTTTATGGTAACTGTAAAACACGTGTTTTTGTCTTAGATATAACGATTTTAGATTTACTAGTACTTGTATGAATAAAATTTCAAAGCATTAATTTTTAAAAAGCATAAAAGTAAGAAACTGTAAACTAATTCTTTTTAAGCTGTTTTGGTAATATAGATTTCTCAGTTTTCGATCAACATTAATCGAACATTTGTATATAAAACGATTTCTATAGACTGCTTTGTATAAACACACTCTGCCTAAGCATACAAATTAATGGTTAAGAGACACTTCAACGACTCACCAGTAATCTTATCTCCCGGTAAATATGAATTGGCGGAAAGAGTTAAGGAAAATGGGCTCGTGCTTAATGCCTTGGCAACGGATCCCCCGTGCGACGGTGTCATATGTCCACAGGCACCTTCTGGAGCGCCTCCAGGGTACGCATGTGACCCAACAACCAGACAAACCAAGCAAAGCCAACCTATCGTTATCATTTTTACACTAAAACGCAGAATTAATATTTACTTATTTTACAATTTGTCTATAAATTTATTGATATTGTGCATCATGCTTTTACAAGTAAAATTCTAATTGATTCTATTAATCCTGATTACATACATTTTTTGTTTTTCGTCGAAAGTCCAAGCTATTTAATATCAAATCTACCTTGAAAGTCACCACCTTTAATTAAATGCAAACACCGCGCATACGTTTAAGCATGTTTATTTTGTGCAAGATAAATATATCAACATAAAACTGACCGACAGCAATGTTGTTTATTCTTGTATTGGGCTCACTGCTGTATTTATTTAATTCCAAATTTCTCAACGTAAAAACAATTTCATTTGACACATTATTAAACTGAAGTTTTTTTTTAAAGTTTGCAAAAAAACTTAACCAAAACACCAATTATTTAACCAATAGGACACCTATTGGTAGGTAACAACATATTATATACTTTTGTGTTAAATGCAAAAATCTAATCTAAACGGTACTCTATCTCTCTGAACACAATATTGCACGAATTGCTGTAAATACCTTACATCCTTAAATCTTTTAACGGAGATAATTAGGCTTGTATTGCAGTAGAACTATTTGAATACTGCCCTTTTCCTGCATTAAAACCCTTCAATGGTTTACCGAGCAGTTTCGATTAGTGAGACCGGCTTATCGGGGAAACACTTTTTACATTCGAAACGCCCAGTTTCTTTTGCTTTCAGTCTTTTGTACGAAGACCGCAATCGAAAAGCGCCTTATCGTTTCCGCCCTTGCTCAATCGAAATTCTAGCAATTGCCTCCAGCAAATTACCAAGTCTAGAACTGTCGGACACCTATTTACTCAAGTACACGCCCATAACATAACATGAGATTGTTTTAAACTGTTTTAGTGTGATAATAATTTGATAAAGCTAACCAATTTGTTCATTTTTGCGGTTTAAGAATAAAGGGATTACTGTATATTTAAGAAATGAAGAAATGCTAAGTCGCTCTATAAGCCAAATATTAGGATTGGAAAAACTTGGATTTTGTTGATTTAATGCGTATCTACCCAAAATCATGATAGTTAAAATAAAGATTCGTTTTTAAAATGTTATCCTGTGTTTGTGTTTATATGCCAGTCGCGTTAACCATTCGAACTTCCGACCGTATTAACCTCTTCCACGAAATAAACACCAATAAAAAACGCCGTTACGGATTTTTTACTGGGTCATGTTTTAAAACCAGGAGCAGTTTTTTACTTAATACGCATTTCTATAAATTTGAGTAAATGCCGCGTTAACCATTCGCCCACACGACCGCCCACCAGTCAGGAATTAACAATTAACACCAGTAAGATGTGAGCTATTGCGCCACCGGAGCTCCAAATGTGGTTAATGCGGTTATAAACAGATTGTCGGCAGCTGGCGTAATTGGGAAGCACAGGGAAAAAGTACGTAATTGGAAGTACGGTTGTGTGGCCGAATGGTTAACGCGACCGATACATATACCGACTACAATACAAAAACGGTCCTGGTGACGAACCCATCATGGGTTCGAAGCTTGTCTCGTTAAAAAAAAAATTGGAAGTTCGGTCCTATGGCCTAATGGTTAACGCGACCGATGCATAATACACCAACTGAATAAAAAATTAAAAACGGTGTAAGGAACGAGCCCAGCATTGGTTTAAAAATGGGAACATAAATAATAGACATCCTATAGAAGACGTACTATGGCATAGGATATTCATGTTTAATCATCGCGGTAGGCGGTAGAGGCCAAGGGTCGGCAACCTGCAGCTCCATTTTCTTCTGATGCGGTTCTTATTAATTTTATTGTCGCTGTAGCGAGCGCTTAATAAGTTTAATATTCATGCATAAGTGAAACAAACAAAAGAACACTCGCGTCTTTATCTCAGACAGTGTTGTTTTCCTTTTATTACAAAACTAGTTTTGCAGCTCCCAGTGATTTTTATTTTGGAGAATATCGATTAAAATGGTCCTTTAAGTGCAAAAGGTTGCTGACCCCTGCTTAGGCGATATATTAAAGTGCCGAGTATGTGGTATTTTTTTAAAGGATGATCGGTAGCGATGTAATCGCAGCATAAGGATCTGGATAGACTTTAAAGTGCAACTTCAAATCCATTTAGACAAAAACGCAATCGACTAGTCCAACAAACACAGAATATTCAACACTTCACCAAGTTATTCCGTTCAAACTTATTTTCACGACAACACAATATATTCCACATATAAACATAATGGGTGGGGTACTGGGGTTTATTACTGACCACCAAAAGTCCACACACACATTGAGTGAATCATGACTTCGTGTCACCAGAGTTGTGTAAGGGGAGCGGCGATTGAAACTGTATTCTTTCCCGCTTAAAGAAGAACTATCCATTCAAACACACAAAATAATTTTTACTGTTAATTACTAAAAACACTATAAAACTGTAAGATATCTCAAACCATTATATATTTATTTACTTTATTTAACTGTTTAATGTTGTCTGCTATGCTAAAGTATTTTAATATGCGTCATAAACGTTGTATGTAGGAATGGGCGATTGTGTTGCAAATAGCCAATAGTAGACCGCATGGCATAGCTTTCTTTCTTTCTAAATTAGTTACTGTATAAGTTACAGTGTACGAATTTCCTCTGATACTGCATTTTCCGTACCGATAAAAGCCGAAAGTTTGGTAAGTGATGTGTTACCTGTGATTTACTTTTGGTCAACTAATGTGCTGCTTTTATTTTGTTTACCATAAAACTTCTGTGTACTGTCATAATTTCCGTATCAACCGTACTTTTACCCCACCACCGATTACCAGAAGACATAAAGTGTGTTTTTGATTCCACGATACGCGTCATTTTAAAACCACGAACCCGTTGGTCTATCCGCGGAAGTGTATTCATTAAGAAACTTTAAAACGCTAAAATTAACCAACCAGTTATCGATTATCCCATCGACGACCGTAAATAAATTATATAGGAAATTAAATATGTCGGGAATCGTAACACTAAAACCTGAATGGAATAACATACATAAACAAACAGCATGGGTTTTCGACAAATCGGGAAGAAGCAACTTTCAAAAATAAAATTTATGAATCATTTTGATTAAAGACTTCTTGTGTCAATTCGGATGGCTTGTGCGTGTGTTTTTGTACACGTTTTTTAGCAAACATAATGAAGACAAAGGGGCATACGTTCTTTGTAAACAGAATACATTAAACTTAAAGGATTTATTTCCCGGGCCTAGTTTATTGTCCAGGATCAGTGAATATCTTAACTAAAGCCCCCAAATAATTTAGCAAGTTTTTCTTGCCTTTTTTGTATGTATGAATGTATCCCCCCTTTTTGTATGTATTTTACCATCTATATAAGTGGAATGGGAAAAAAAACATAGTTCCTGTCCAAACGGTTAACGTAACCGCCTTTCCGCCATGTACTTTTAAAACAGTCTTTATATAATGTAGTAGACACTCTACCAATTTTGTTAGTGTTTTTTAACACAAGCGTTTTTTAAATTAAAATTATCACTGTGGCAAAATTCAACTAGACAAGTTTGGTTACAGCCAAACTTTAATTTCGCAAAGACTAGATTACCTTATTAATAAATAGACATATCATTATTATCTTGAAAGTTTTCAAATGTTCGGCGAACGCAGGTTAAGAAAAAGTGACTTGTACAGTCGCAAAAAATCGCTATATTCACCAATGAGTGAAAAGGCTAAAAAGCAAATAAAGTGCAGACAGACAGTGAGCAGACAAAACTGGCACATGTAAAAGCCATTTTCGGGTAGAATAATTATGAATGTTCCGTGATTGGGAAAACGCAGTGGAAGTTAACACACCGGCAATCGTCAGTTTACTTCGTGCTCACTGTCGGATAACCGGAGCTATTGCAGTGTGTTGTGTATGATTCAGACGTTTCTTCACTTTGGTAGAACCCATTATACCCTCGGTTCGGGCAATGCCCGTTAAGTGCCTTATCCAAGGACACAGCCGACTAGCTAGCCACGTGTTTCGAGTCTGCAACCCTTCGGCTAAAAAGCGACGCACTAACCCACCCAGAAAATCGGATTAGTTTATAAGACGCAGATATGTCATTGTTTTTTCGCAATTATCTCGTGCCTTTTTGTATTCGGCATTATTGTATAAACATCTAATATATAATAATTACACTGAACACCGAGGCTGCATTTTAATTGACCGCATTTAATTCCAAACCTTAATATTGTGTATAACCGAGTTGTTGCATGGCTATAGGGGTGACAGTGTTTTAAATTACCTATTCTAATGCGGTTGTGGTAAAAAAAATCCCAAAACTGCAGTTTAGAATAGCATCGTTGTTAAACATATTGGCGTAAGGGCGAAAGCCATTGTTTACCACGCAATTCTTAGATTACTGCACGTCCATCCATAATCATATTACTGCTGGTCTTGAAATTTATTGTATGAATTAAAGACGTTGATATTGTTTTTTTGACCAAACCATCCAGATTTAAAGCAACGTCAAATTAGAGCATTGTCCACCCCTCTCCCCAAAAAGGGAGATACGAAAACAGCCACTTTCGACCCCAGTAATCTTTAGTTAATCGTTCGACGTTCTACCGTATGAACTCATCTGTCTGGCGATGGAGGTTAACACTTGTCTCGCAACAGTTTGCTTAGTCCGTAAAATAAGCATGTTTCTGTTTTGTATATACAGTATTTAGTTAGCCATACTGTAATATTGCGTAATTATTTATACACAGTGATATATATTTCGCATTTATTTTTAGCCGACCTCAAAGCAGTTTTTTTTAATAATTTTAATTCATTAAACAGGGTACTTAATTTTTATCGGATATGTTCTAGGTTAAAAACCAACGAACCAAATATAGCATCACTAGCAAGTTGTGCCCCTTTTATGATCCCAATTACTACATTCCCCAACTATTTAATGACGAGGGGGTTAACACACGGGCAAACGTCAGATCACCTTGCGCCCATTGTCGGATTACCGAAGCTATTGCAGTGTGTTGTGTATGAACCACACGTCCCTTCAAGTTAGTAGAAACCATTGATCCGCTGGGTTCTCATATAAAACAATATAAAACGGTAAAGATACGCCAATCGCACGGAACTCGTGGCCCCGAAGTAGATTGGCACAGAATTTTCCTGCTACATTAACGCGTTGTTATCAGCCTTTTAAAGATTCATTCGCGGTTTAATATAATTAAACAGTTGCCGGGTAGACGTGCCGCTGATATCCAAGGCCTTGCGGTTACGTGACGTTAACAGGCATCGATGCCCTTTTTATAGACTGTTTGTAAGGCCTGTGGTTGGAAGTGCGGCATTTGTCGACCCACTTTCCGTTGCGCGAGAATTCTGCTGACAGGGCGTTGCTATGTGTTGAAGCTGCAAAACACGAATGAATTCTACCAGTTGCGAGCAACCCGTAAAGGGCCCCTTTGTATTCTCCATGAAACCGAAGCAAATTGTCACGATAGAACGGCAACAATTTTACAGAACGTATCCATTAACGTATAAAACATCGATTTCCGTATGGAAACGTGTGATCCAAAATTAAAACATTCGATAGAACACGATTAAAAACGGAAAAATAAAGACGAAAAATAGAAATCGAGATATGGGCCACCGTAGCTCATATATTCACCAATATTATATTACTAGCTAATTTGAAACATTAAATTTGTGGCTCATAACCCTGAATACACCTCATGAATGCTTAGAGCGAAACAGGTAAAAAAAATAACACTGAAAATAGTATTTTAATCCGCAATGTCATATGGTTGGCTACGATACTAACGACTCCATTTCAGGTGTTGCCCTTCATAAGGCCGTGTACGGAAACGGAATTACTTCAAAATCATGCGAACAACATTTTCGGAAGTCAATTAAGACCGACGTCATCGTTTTTGTAACGTTTAGCACTCCTGTGCACATCGTTGGGAGAAAGTCATTGCATTGCACTTAACACTTCCAATTTTCAATTTGGAAGATTTTCTCCAGTGCGTTCTTGACGTCATGAACTACGTGATCGGCCCTTGTCATTTCCTCGGTATAGGGAAGGTCCCTATGGCCGTGGTCGAGAACAGAATCCCTCCTGGTGGATGGGCGGCGGGCCAGTGGCGAAATGCTGGGTTCCATGTCGGAGTTTTCACCAAAAACGTCGTCTTGGTTTGCGTTTTCCGTCACTGGCTTGTATACTCCGGTGCAAACAAGAACCGAGGTGCATCTACAAGGAGGTTATATTTACTACTGCATTATACACTGGTGCATATGCTTTTTTTCATAACTAATATTGCGCAAGGGACTTGCAGGTTGCATACATTTTTTGAGGTGTGTTGTCACCGCAGCTTGTACAAACATGGTGAAAACAGATGACGTTTAAATAAACCCTTTGCTCAATCGTTCAAGTTGTTTTGTGGCTTAACTAAACAGGAATCGCGCGGTGTCAGCGCAGTTAAGAAGGGAATGCTGCATATATTGCGCGAAACCAGGCAAACATTCAACGAACTTTGCACGGGTATATATGGGCGTGTATGCGTTTCGAAGCATAAACCGACGGACATGTTTGCGAGTTCACCAATTGCTAACACTCGTAACCCTGGGTCGATGATACTAAAACTCATCGTCAGCTAAAAGGCTATTTTAAGACAGACGAGCCTTGAAACTTTTTTTTAGGTCATTGAGGATGTTCTTCGACAAAACAAAGAAAGGGTGTGTCACCTTTTTATGCCGCGGACGTTGGTTATGTCGCCGTGAAGGGAGAAGTGGGAATCTGTAGCGTTGTAGTTTTGGTCTTCTTCGGGCGTTTCGGAAGTCCTTCTTGAAATCCGACCTATTTTTGGAGATCTGCAATTGAAATTTGAGATTAATACATTGCAAATCACTTCTCACGATTGAACCACTTACGAATGAATAGTTTCAAACTCCCGTTTCTTTCTTTCGATCTCTCTTCGCTTTTTACCCAGGAATTTGTTGAACATGTTGGCACCGTAGATATCGGTTAGGGGGTTGTCCCTATGTAAAAAAGATACAAAACATTTAATTTCATTTACCAAGCTATTAACCTACGTTGAATGGTTGAACTTACCCAATAGCGTACACTGTGTCCAGATGTGGCATGTTTAAGCCGGTAGCTATTTCTTCAATCAACTTCTGCGAGTATTCGTATGTAATTTCGCTCGGTTTGCCAACCAAAGCTGTGTAAACCAGATCCTCGCCGCAAATCTTTTTGTACAGGTTCTCGAGGCAAACGAGAAACGCGCCATGACCGAATCTGCCAACAACAAAATATTACAACCTAGTTCCAACCGAATTTTACTTAAAATCAAAAGATGAATGTGTCATTTAACTGATCTGTACACGTTTCTTTATCATTTTTTCAGCCAGTTTACTTAATAATCCATCAAACTTCATAACCGCGTTTTATTCTGCTGACATTCGTGGAATAAACACAAATCAATATCAGCAGCACCTAACCTCTTAATATAGTGTTTAAAGCGCAACACAAAATGAGCGCTAACCTCGGTATATTAGCTTTGGCCATCCATTGTAGGTCCATGTTAACGGCCAACACGGGCAGCTGCTCTCCTTCAATGCACGGCGGTTGGTTCGGTTTCCCTTGGGTTACCAATACGTCAATAATCAGCTGCAAGTTGGTCTCCCACCTGGAGATTGTGTGTTAGTCATACAGGTCACGATGCAAAAATATCCGAGACTTTTCTCCAGACTAGAACTTCTGTCTACTAAAACAATCTTTAACAACGAATACACACCAAACAAAGTATGTAATTAAGTTGGTGATTTTTTCCTGAGACCATTCTACAAATTCATGCATAATAATAAAAAAGTTTACCTGATAGGTTCACCAAGTAAAACGATTGCTTCAATTGCGGGGAAGGATTCGTTATCTTCGACTTGTTTCTTCGGCCATCTTGATCGATCCACCCAATCCAAGTACGGATACGCTTCACGCAGATCCTCAATTGTAATGATCTTGGTAAACCCAAGGCTGAAACACGGATTTTTACATTACCTAGTGCCCTATGCACATGAAGTAGTACAGAATATAACCTACCTCTCCGCTACTTTTTTGCTTCCGCCGTCATGTTCTGGTCCAGAAACCAAACACCATTTGTCGTGAAATTCGTGGAACATTTCAAGCGGCGTCTGCGACATCACTATTTGGTCGGGATTGACCTAAAAAGAGATCCACCCATCAATACCGTATGCTATGCATGCACCACAAGACTGCTTACCTTCACCCCAAGCCTTTCGGACAGGGTGGCTGCCTTCACCTCTCGAAGACCAAACCCGTTTGTGCAAAAAACAGCCGGCACATCGTATTCCGCCTCTTCGTTCTTCAGCAATTTGAGCGCCTCGGCCGCTCCTGGAATCGGGGTTTTCCCTCTTAGGAGAACGCCGTCGATGTCGAACATTATTCCGAACTTTGGCTTGTCGGAAGAGAATCCCTGAATCAGCAGAGATACCGGCATTACATTTCATTGTTGTCATCTTTTGTTCCTTTAGGAGTGACGTCAACTAGCTGACCAGGCAAAGCGGGAAACAAAAGCGAAACACGCACACACGATGTAGGATGATGTATTCATAATTTACCGGGTCACCTCGTGATTTGTTTTGGTTATTTGTCAATCGCATAAAAGTAAGCATGTATTACACCCGAATTGCTTATTTCCTTTCGCCATTCAATATCCGAAATTTTCTGTGCCTGTCATGTTACGGTTCAAACAGGTCCATGTGTTTATCAGCGCATATCCGTGTCAGTAACGTATTCTCGAATCGAAAACCTGTTCCAATTGGGAACTTCAAAGGCATCTGTGACCCACTTTAGGTTTTTGAGATGTGAGCGCTTTATCGCCGAGCATTTGGTCACAAGTAGTTAACTGCTCATTCTTATATACCCAGTTGATGAAGTGGTTTGCCATACGAAAGACCGCTGAGCCCGGAAATTATTTAACTCTTTACGCAATAAAAAACAATTCAAACAGCAACGGTTGTTTGAAAAACGAGTCGTTTGCAGACATAAACGCAGCGGCAATGGGAAACTAGATAACATGCGATTGTTTTGGCTCCTAAATTTATATTTATTGCTAAAAGCGTTAAAATTTAACGACTTGTTAAGAAAATTGCAATATTTTTTATGTTAATTCTTTACTTTAACACTTTGTTTGTGCGTTTACTTTCGTTGTATATATTTTGTTTTGTTATCGATTTTTTTGCAAATTAAAATTTTAGCAAATTGATATAAAAAAGCGAAAATAGGTCACAATAATACCTTGGAATTGTTGTTGTTCATGTCAAAAGCTGAGAACCTTTGTTGCAATCTCTCCATTTTGACTTGAAGTAGTGTTAAACGGTAATTTATATTCAATCAGTAGAGCGTTACTACTTTCTAGCTTAAATCGTATCTGTAAACACAATTGGAAAGAGTTAAGCGGGGCGGGAAATTAATGCGACTGCTCTGCAGGATTGATATTTCCGTCACTGACTGCCCCGCGAATATTCTTATAACTTGTTGATCGCTCTTGTGGAACCTGATTTACGCACGTACATTTGTTTTCCATCGCACTGCTCTACGGTCGTTTGGTCATCAACAGCATACTGTTCGTCGATATTTCCAAGCCCTTGCGAATTGAGCGCTAACCAATGTAAGCCACAATCAGCTGAAGTTGTCCGCTGACATCTGCTATACCAACATTGGGGTCTATTGCGCGTCTCGCTGCCTCCGGTTTGCAAGTGAGTGCTGGATCTGGATTTATATAGTCGTCCGATGGTCGTAAAATAACACAGCACTGTCGGACTGATATATTGCAATTGATTAGTTGATGTTAATGAATTAACGACCATTGTAGAGCACCCGGTTTCTGACGTCAACAACACTTGTTGTCGAGAAGCCCGGGCAGCGAAAACAGTTCGGAATCAAAAACACGATCACGTGACTGTTGCCACGCTCCCTAAAAGAGGGAGCGACTTGCAAAATGATACTACAGTCATTACATACCATTATCGCGACAACTGTTGTTTGACCTAATTCCTAATAATTGCCCAAATACGTAACATTGGTTAATATGTTGTAGTCCAAACCAGTATCCGTTCGTGTATCTCTTTAAATATCCTTGTATTATATAGTAACGCGGTCCACAAACTACCAGTGATATATATCTAAAGTTTTCACGCAGTTTCATATATTTACAACATTAAGTAATTCTGAAATGTTCTCGATCACTGGCTAGCGCGCGGCCGGCGGTGTGCTGTCTGAGCGTACCACTAGAGAACTGATGCTTTTCATTTGTTTTTTTAATACTCCACCGCCACGTGAATTGTGCAATCCAGGTTTAGAATCACGCAGTGGACGCGTGGTCAGCGCATGCAGTCGTTGTGTTTAAAATGAATACGAGCATCTCACTCCTCTCCTCTTTGTTTCTTTATTATCTTACGTGGAGCCGCCGCTCGATCAGCTGATTGCAGGCCGTATGGTGTTTACCAGATGCCGCTGCGAACTCGCTTACCTAAATGAACCCTGTTTATAGACCCCTTTTGTTTGCTTCATGTAAATTATCGAGTTTAATTTATAAATTTCCCAATTGCAAACTAATTAACATTGCATACCACCAAGTTCTAAATTCTTTCTGTATGACAAATCTCTTTAACAAGGCCACGATACTTCTGTATTAGTTTTGTAACCGTGTTGACATGTAACGAGTTGAATTTGTGTCAAATTGTTTTAGCTTATGTATTTAAACATTAGTTAAACTGGATTGCTTTAACACGATGACGCACTTAAATTGTTCGTTTAGAGACCAAACTATGTCGAAACCTAAATTACGCCATGGCCATGAAAGTTTATAGTTGTGCTAGTTCAATGACGTTTTCTTTTTAACGAACTCCTTATTTCGAATTACGTAATTCACTTTGGTCGATATTTCATTCCTGGGAAAAGCGTGCTTAGTGCGTGGACATGGGCATCCTCGAGCGTGGTACAATGTTGTAATACTGGCCGTCGATTGTGCCAGTAAATCAAACTAAAATGGTTTGAGTATTATTCTTATTACATAATGCATTTTTATTAGGTGTGAGAATAGTATAAAATATATGTTAAATTAAAAGGCGCGAAATAGATGCTCAGTAGTTGAAATACAGCGTGCCATAGTGGGGTTACCATAGCCATAAACGACAACAAAAGGAGATTTTTTTGAATCCAATATACCTTACTAACTTTTGTTCGCTGTGCTTTGCCATGGGGCACACGCGATAAGGCAGAACACACCCTTGATTAGCATAATTGTATTGGGCCAAGATTCGAACCCATGATGGGCCGTCTCTGAGAACGTTTTTTTTTTTATATAATTAGTAGTATTTATCGGTCGTCTTAACCATTCGGCCAAACTACCGTACATAGGCTGGTAAATTATTTTCTAGGGTGTTAAAAAAATTAATTTAATTGACAACCAGCGTCAAATTACGTTTTTGATTATATGATTTACCATGGTGTGACATAAGGTTCTCTGTAAACAAAAACAACCTAAATACGACGTCATTTAGAATGCGTATATGATTGTGTCACTGGTATGCGTAGTGCTAACTCAAATGAACAATTTACTTAAAATTAATTTATACGTATACCGTTGCTAGTAAAATACAGTGGTTATTATGTACCAACTATAACAAACTAGAAACCGCATACCGATTATCGGATATTTTACATTGAAATGTATAGCGGCCTGTCACACTGGGAAACATGAAAAACGCAGCAGTATAGTGCCACAGTGAAATGTTTGGAAGTATTTGTTTTAAAGCTCATCTTTATTTCTTACTATTTTTCTGGGTCAAGCTAATTGAATTTTGGACTGTTATTCGTTTACCACAATATTATTTGACAAAAATATGTTGTTACATTATTTAGAAAAAACCCTTTTGACACAGTCTATTTGCCGGACATGTTTTTAAGACTATTTAAATTAACCCTTTGGTACAGAGTGTTAAAGTATGTGGTCGTTACGTAACTGTCCGCTTTTCTGAACCAAACATGTTTTGATTCTTATGCGATTCGGACCCGCATAACCCTTACGAACCGGTCCAATTTTGTCTTATATAAAATATACAGCAAGAAATTGACCGATTAAGTTTGACTAGGTTTATTGGTTAGAGTAATATAGTTAATATCTGTGGCCGTTGTCTGTCTATGTTTGTAATATACATACGTGAAGTAGCGTGTATAATTCGGCTTTTATTTGTTATCTGTGTAACAAAACAACGTGACATATTAAATATATACGGAAATTACATCATTACACCGGGGAATTACACGTGCTTTCGGGGCATGGTGTTCTCGTGCACAGCGCGTGCACAGTGCATGTTCAGCAGTCCTGTCGGCGAACAGCATGCGTTCATCAATAATCAATAACAGCTGTTGCTAATTTACAGGATACAAATTATTCTTTAGAAATAAACTCAATAAGAATACAATAAAATGTAAACTGCCATGGTGACCTGAAGTAATGCAACCACCATATAACCATCATCGATATCACTGGACTATGGGTAATGCGTATACAATAAACAGATTTGACTGCTCTGTTCGCAACCTCTCAAGGCAAAATGTTTGCTTCTTGGACTATAATTCTGTTAGGACGGCAAACGTTTAGTCAATTATATCGTATGTTGACATGTGTATACATTCTAGTAATTATTATAAGTGCTTTCCATTACAATCTGACTTTGGATTGCTAGCAAGTGACATTTATTATTCTGATTTTCTGGATTTATTCGTGTTTTGTCGGTCGTGGTCTAAGTGTCCGATTTTTATCTTTGTTCTATATGTTCTATTTATTCATATTAATCTTGGTATTGTTGTTGTTAACTACTCTTACATCCACGGATATTCCGATAACTTGTGTTTATCAACAGATGCGGAGGTGTTATACCGCCATACGAATGCCATGTCCTTCCAGGGTGGGTTAGTGGTTTAGGGTGGGTTAGTGGTTTACATGGTCTTAGTTCACTGCATTATTGCACTCAGTTCCACATGCTTTTAATTGTTTCTTAAAGAAACTGCCATTCGGAAATTCAGTTTTGATCGAGTGCTATTGGCATTAGTTAAACCAATGCCGAGGCCGTTTATTTCTTCCATGATTAAAGTTTTAGCCTAGATTGATTCCTAACAACATTTTGTACACACGTCATACGCAGTTAAATAGGTTATTTGACTTAAGTCAAATTGTGATTTAAAGTAAAGAGTGACTACTATAAATAATTTTGATTTAATTAGTTTCTCTATTAACAGTTATACCTCACCATCCAGTCCTTGCCCTTTGTTATGCAAAATGGTCGGCCATTGTCTTCAGATCCAAGGGTGGGCATACTTTTTTAGGAGGCAAAATTATTTTGTTCTTAGTCTAGCGGGCCAAGTGATCGAGCGCCACTCACCTATATTTTGTCGCTGGTGATAAAAAACAATAAACTACGAAATACGGCACGTTACTGTAAAAAAACTAGAAAGCACGGTTGCGCCAAGCGACTTTCAAATATAGCTGTGCACAGCTATTATGACATCATAATTTAGCTGTGACATCGCTATTTAGTCTTGCAACATCTCGATAACCTCTGGTGGGCCAGAATAAAAGACCCGGCCGGCCGGATTTGACGCCCGTGCCGTAGTTTGCCCGTGTCTGCTCTAGATTCATATAAATTCATACACAATTTTTATGCAGTATAAACATGTTTTATTTTTGGGGCTGAGATAATAAGGCGTGCAATAGGAATAAAAGCTATTAATTATTTTTACAAACTGAAATGTAGTATAGTCTACCTATTTATACGTGGTAAGAAAAGCTGGTCTTTTATTTGATATACAAGCCTGTAAAAAACAATACAATTGGAACAACGTCACTTATTTTTAGAAAGGATAGGATATTGAAGTTTATCCAAGTAAATGGGAAAACGCCATTGTCGTTAACGATCGGGTGTCGGAACACCTTGCGTCCATCGTCTGGTTACCAAAGCTATTGTGTTGTGTATGATTCAGACGATATTTTAAATTGGTAGAACTAATCAAGTGTCTTCCCCAAGGAAAACACGTATAGTTGGCGATCGGTTTCAACCAACAACCTTTCGACTAAAAGGCAATGCACCAACCCACAAATCTGCTCACCAGGTCGGACAACATGTGAGGTTGATCAACAGTTCTGTCACTTATATTACATAAGAACTGGTTACCGATCTCCATTCGGTAACCCAAATGCACAAATCTTGTTAAATGGGCTGGAATGAATAAGCTAACGCTTCTTGTTTTGTCTCTCGGCGTACTTAACATTAATTTGATTGTGGCAACGTTTTCTTATGTATATGGTTACTGTATTCCATGTCCCTTGTCCGGCTGATTAGTCTGGCGTTTTAGTGCAAAGCCTTTCAACCGTAAGGTTACAGGTACGAAAGTGGTCGCTAGCTAGTCGGTTGTGTCCTAGGGCAAGGCACTTAACGGACATTGCCCGAACCCAGCGGATTAATGGGCTCAACTAAATTAAAGGAACACGTTTATCATACAAAAACACACTGCAATATAACTTCGGTAACCCGACGGTGGGCGCGAGGTTATCTGACGATTGCCCGTGTGCTAACCCTATTGGTTTTCCCATTCATTTTCCTAGAATATCCTATCGTATCCCTCACTATATGCATTAATTTATTTTTATCCTGATAGGTATGTGGGAAAATGTATAATGTTGCTTGTATTTTTTCCTTTATCGAATCAGGTTTAAAATTTTAAGTAAACAAACTGGTTTACGCATAGTTTTTCTTGACCTTTAATTTTAGAAACAAATTGTAACAAAAGGGAATTTACGCTATCGGGAAAAATGTAAAAAAGACCAACCCCATTTTTGGCGTTATCGTCGATATCTCCGGATTAGAAACATTTACCTTAAAATTGTTAAGAAATTAAAAGATGTACAGCATACATTAGTAAAATATATCTATATTTAAAACTATTTATTCTGGGAAAAACCCTAAAATAGAGTATGCATAGTTTCTGACTATCTAGATCACTTTGTCTATCGAATAACAAAAAGTTCTATTTTATTTCCATTAACCCTTATGTGGCGACATGCCATGCCTGTCAAGCGTTTGACGAAAAAATAAACAATATAGTCCAATTTTTCAAATTATATCCATAATGACCAATTAAGGTAGATTTTCTGGAGGTGTAAGGTAATATAGCTTAAATATACAATGGAAAATGTTTGGTAATTGCGCCAGGGAAATTCCCTACAGACCAAACAATATAAGCACGACTGCCGTTTTCCGAATTTTCGGTGTCGATTATTCTTTAACAGCCAACATTTCTGGTATTATTTAGCTCAAATTCTAAAAAAAAATTGGAGATGGAAAAATAAACCAGGAAAGTCACAAACGGACTCTATATACCCTAAGTTACCACATAAAAAGAAAGTGGTTGGTACTTTTAGTTTTTGAATATATATCTTAGACCTGGAAAGGATTAAGTTTAAAAAATTTAAAATTAATTTAAATAAAGCGTAAATGTGACTTAAATTTTTCACCTGCGAAGATAAAAATGTGTGTCTAACACGTTAGTCAATAATGTTTAATCAAGACAGAATCGATGAAATTGTGAACAAAGAAACGATTGCAACGCAATCGACAAACAGAATTACAACATCACACCACGCTCGAGTATAAACACGCCACGCACCAACCACGCTTTTCCCAGGAATGAAATATCGAATCGACCACCACAGTGAATTACGTAATTCGAAATAAGGAGTTCGTTATAGAGAAAACGTCATTGAACTAGCACAACTATAAACTTTCATGGCCATGGCGCAAGTTTATTTAAATTACACTTTGTGGTTACTTTTACAAATAAACGGAATTTCGCAAAATATTTACTGAAGTGACACACGAGATGCACAAGATCGAACATGTTTTCATCAACATTGACATAGCGGTTATTTTATACGAGTTGG
This sequence comes from Ciona savignyi, assembly GCA_000149265.1. NCBI lineage: Eukaryota > Metazoa > Chordata > Ascidiacea > Phlebobranchia > Cionidae > Ciona > Ciona savignyi. Next base: position 822,375 of record CH003304.1, read on the forward strand.
GTACAGTATATTATCTGGTGCAGATTTTAACCTTGGTAATTTACAAAGTGCAAACAAAGAGGTCTATAAACACGGTTCACTTTGGTCTGCAAGTTCAAATACGCATTTGGTAAACACCACACCTGAACCTAATAAATGCGTAACCCCTTGGTAAGAGATCATAAAGAAATAAACAAGATCGGAACTGATTTCGTGTACCTTTTAATACATCGAATCCATGCGCTGTGCACGCGCCTACCGCGTGATATGATATATCGGGATTGGAAAATACACATCAGCCTTCTAATATAAGTTATTTGTCGAGAAGAAGAAATATTAAATTCCATGTTTTTGCGGGGGGGTTTACGTTTGAACCCATGATAGCCTAGACCCCAGGAGTTTTGTGTTTTTAATTATCTATACGTAACGAGCGCATTAACCATTCGGTGAGGCGACCGTATATTAAACTGCAGATTTAATTCAACTACCTGTCCTCTCTTACCAATATCGTTTTTAATTCAAATATATTAACTTATCAAAGACATAACGAGGTAAAAAGTATAAAAATTCTAAAGAACAATATCGATCGAACACAAGGATACACATTCTAGGTTAATAATTCAGGAGCAGCCAAGCAGATAGTGTAAGAAAACCGAATTCGCAGACGACATATAAATTCTAGCAAACTCTGTTTAAAATGCACCAATAACCGTTTTTTTTTATTTACAAGTCTTCCTTTTATAATACAAAACTTATATAATTTACCAGTCAAAGCAATGCCAGTAAAATTGGCCTGTATCGTGTTTTGTTATGCAACAGGAGCATAAAATGTTAAATCCCTTTGTATTGACTCTTGTCATATCAAAGTGTTAAAATAGTTTACTTGAGTTACGGTATTTTGTCAAAAATAGTTGTTATTGCATTCTTAACTAATCAGCAATGTTCTTTTGTGAAAGCTATCATGTTATTCCAGCCGATATTGCATAAAAAATAGTTCATACAAAAACATTGGTCTGCACACGAAGAATTAGTAGACGATTTAAAAAAAGGTTCCTAATTTGAGTGTTAATTAGACTTAAATCACATGTTATTTAATCACCTCTCCTTATTATGTTAATAATAGCAATAGGTAACTGTAAGGCCTCTATTTGGTGCGACCTATACTTAATTAAACACCCGAGTCCTTATCATGAAAAACAGTGTTAACGCGCTGGCCCGCACACTTGATCTCACTTGGTGGATGGTAGTTTATTTACTGATGAGTGTTCAGCAATCAGCGATCAGCGATCAGCGGTTTTCTATTATACAATTTAACATAAATACACATAAATAAACGACAAATATTAATAATCAATTTGCTTACCAACTGTTTTTTCCGTATATATAGGTCTATTCAAATTCAGTAAAATTGTTTCAGTATAATTCGGTATGGGAATCAGTACAAAAAAGAAGGAAAACCACGAGGTTGCAGGAATATAAAGCATGATAATTATTACTAAAATGACGTCACAATAATGAACATAGACGTTTCAAAAAACATTAATTTTAAGTCAAGACAGATTTACAGATGTTACAGGTAACAATATTTTTACAAAATATCGGAGAGATTTCCTGTAAAACATACTTTAGAATTTTCACAGAAAAACAAACCATTTTAATTAACTGTTTAAGACAGGCATTAATTTATTAACGAACCCTAAAACATTCAACATCGCTCCTATTAAATCATTTCTTATAAAAAAAACAATATCACAAGCTGAATCTACAAAGTGGTATTGGAGCTGCATGTGAGCCTGCCACATCAAACATTCCCTTGTCATTTGGTCGTGGTCCTTCGATTGGAACTTCAATCGCCATTCGTAAAATAGAACTTCCAGATCGAGGGTATGTTCGATACCACTCTGTGAACGGGGCTCTGCTACCATCGGAGAGGTAAGCTATTCCGCCCTTTAAAAATGTATAAAACAAATTTAACTGTTTTGATGACATATTATTATTTTCTGAATATAAAATGTTACTTATCACTTACCCTTGAAGTCATTTTAAGCCAGACTTGTACATAAGTCTGCATTGTAAACCAACTTCGTTTGACGTATGCAAAGAAAGCTCTGTAGGTTTGTTCGGAATCCACCTCCGCTAAAGTTCCACCATGATAGTGACACAAACTCTCAGCGGTGATGTAGTTTACGCCACCGCCAGACCGGAATAAAAGACGATAGCAATACCCGTTGTGGACTAAACCTCCACATGCTAGTTGGTCTGAAAAAGAATTTGAGCGATTTAAATGCTTATAAAATATTTAAATAAGATTGTTCCAACTTTTTTGTTTTTTTGGGAATGACTTTCATCACTAGGCCTAGCTAGATGCTAGATACTTCCAAATCTTACAGATAGATAAGCAGGTTAGATAATTCGTACAGCGGATGACCTTTAACCGAAATGGGAATGGCTATAAAAGCCACTACTCAGTCTTATATTTTTGGCGCAAGGCACTTACGTGACATTACCTTAACCCGTTAAACGGCTGAATTGCTTTGCAATACCAAGTTAGTTCGATATTGAGCAAGAGCTTACGTGACGATTGCCTAATTATAACGCCCGCAGCGTTCTCCCAGCGGGGAAAATATGAGTATTCTGTCCTATCTTAAGTTTTTTTTGCATCCAACTAGTCAAGTCTGTTTAGATCTTTCTCTGTCAACTTACCTTGTAATGCTTGTAATCGTTCATCCAAAATTGCGTTTACAGCAACGTGGTTAACTTGTCCCGGTTCTCCTTTCGGCCCTGGTGAGCCTCTATTGCCTGAATTTTCACCATGAAATCCACTCGCATTCCGGTTAGCTTGTTCAAAGTCAAATACCGAGTCCACCGTTTTGCACACAGTATAGGTTGTAGTACACTGAGCCATGTGCGCTGCACAAAAACCCACGAAAAGCAAGGCTAGTTTCATCTTGGTAGAATCTTGAATATGTCTGGAGGTTCTTACGACAACCGGCATTTATATATTTTCTTACAACCTTTCGACATTAAATTCTTCTCCATTTATGGAAATCGACGTTGCATCGATGAATGATTTATGGTTACACTATCTCCATTTAAGGCTAAGAAAACCTGCGTAAAGCTATAAAGTCATGAATTTATCTAATCTGTTTGTGTTTACACGATTAGCAAAGGTCTTGAAGATCCTTCAGCATTGCACATGTATCACCAATTGTTGTCTCGCTTTTTTCACAAATATTGGGAGATATATGTTTGATCAGGACTTTAAACCCAATTCGTAAAAAAACTACCACATCGGTGATATTTTCGATACCACTCATATAACGGTGGTTTCGATACCATTCGGTCAACGGTTGTCTCGTGCCATTGAATAGTTAAAGCTATTCCACTCTAAATATATAAAACTCTAACATTTCTGACTCGTGGTACATCCGACTGCGTGGTAAACCAAATTCGTTTTATGTATATCAAGAAAGCTGTGTGTAGATGTGTTCAAAATCCATTGTTTTGTTATTGTTTCCTTAATATTATTTTTTTACGGAGGAAACTAAATTTGACTCTGGGTCGCCATCTAGTGACCAACTTACTTAAATTAACGTAGATAACAAAGAATTAAGTCTGTCACATAACAAATTTGAATTAACTTGGACACATTCATTCCTTGTTTCATAAAGAACATGAATGTAGATCTTATTATTTATTGGCGTTTCGTACATAAAGGCGTTCTTGTTATCTTATTATTAATTTGTCAGTGATATAATTCATGTATATACCCATACGTTGGGTAATATTGCAGTCTACCTTGGCATTAAAGAAATATCAATAAAGCTATAAGTAGATTTATTTTTTATAATATTCCTTTTAAAGGTCTTGATTTTTTGTAAAACAATTAATATCACAAGCTGAATTTACAAAGTGGCAGTGGCGATGTGTCCGTGCTTACAACGTCAAACATGCCCTTGCTGTTGGGCCGTGGTCCTTCGATTGGAACTTCAAACGCCATTCGAAGAGCTACACTTCCTGATTTCGGGTATGTTTGATACCACTCTGTGAACGGTGCTCTGGTGCCATCGGAGAGGTAAGCTATTCCACCCTATGATAAGACGTAGTACTACTTTAGATGCAATTCACCACTTTTCACCTACAATTTTTAAAGCAATTTATGTTGGGCTTACTTACCCTTGAAGTCATTTTAAGCCAAACCATGACAGATGTCTGATAATTAAACCAACTTCGTTTGACGTATGCAAAGAAAGCTCTGTAGGTTTGTTCGGAATCCACCTCAGCTAAAGTTCCACCATGGTAGTGACATAAACTCTCAGCGGTAGGATAATTAACGCCACTGCCAGATCGGAACAAAAGACGATAGCAATACCCGTTGTGGACTAAACCTCCACATGCTAGTTGGTCTGAAAAAAAAACAATTTGATTGATAGTGAATATCCATGCAAGATATTATTTAAGTTTGTTAATCCTGAATTCATTGGTGATCCATATTTTAACATTCTGTCGGTACACTCTATTCAGATGGAAATAAAATATTTATTAGAAAAATACATTGATATAATTTTTATCGTTTTTTTTTACCAGGCTCAGTTTCAATCCCATTATCTTCTCTTTAAGAAGACCATTATTATTAGAAATTGTATCGGATATGAAACGGTCGCTTTAATTTTGCGGCCACACGACTGTTCACAGCTATGCACATTAATGAGAAAACAATTCTTTGTTAAACGAAATATATATAAATTTGATAAATTAAGCGCGCTAAACTTAACAGGCCCGAGAAATAAACCTTGACCAAACGTGCAGTTTAGCTTCACATACATAACGCCATAGCCTTTATATATACACACATACTTAACGCTATTGTCTTATTGGAGGAAAAGGCCTTTCCTTGCGTATTAAATGCGAGAATTAAAAGTTATTATGCCAATGCTACCTTGTAATACTTGTAATCCTTCATTCAAGAATGCGTTTAGGGCGACGTTGTTAAGTTGACCCGGTTCACCTTTTGGCCCTGGTGGACCTCTTTTGCCTGAATTTCCACCCTGAAATTCACTCGCACCCCGGTTAGCTTGTACATCATCAAATACTGACTCTATCGTTTTACACACTGTGTAGGTAGTGGTACATTGGGCAACGTGCACTACATAAACAGCTAAAAAGTTGCAAGCCAGAATTAAACTCAGTTTCATCTTTCCGAATTCTCGTATGTGTCCTTTGGTTGGAAACCCGGTATTTATACAGCCATCCGCATTTCAGCACTACTTTGATGTCTATTTATGGAAATCGACGTTGCGTTGGAGGTTTGATTTATGATGTAATCTATCTCCATTTAGGGCATAGGAAACCAGCGTGAAGTCCTTTATTATAATTTTCCTTTGAGTTTACCAAGCTTCTGTTCAGTCTACAAAGTAGAGAATCGACAAAACAACTGTTTTAATTCGAATTCATGTTCTCGATGGGCAAATCGACAATTTCACGATTCACAAAAGCGCTTTGTATATTGCTTATTGCCACCCTTAAAAGATTAGCTGATCGTGAAATAAACTGCAAATTCCAAAAGTAGTTTAGACGGTTTGGCGTTTTATAAAAAGTTTTGCCGATTACCAACAATAATATTTTGTTGCCATTCCCTATAAAACTGCGGATAAAAAAATTACAAAATATCCACATTGCCTTTATGTTGCATTGTATAATGTTATAACTCGACACAGAACCTAACATAACCCAATTTAAATTAAACTTAAAAAACAAGTATGGCAATATTTACGCAACACAATATTTAATAGATAATTTATTTCTTGTCCAATACGGAATATGTATTCCGGTCTTTTTTTAATGATGAATCGCGAAGTAAGCGTACTTATATAAGTATACTTGAATTACAGTATTTCATAAGATAATACTTAGTTATTAACCGTGTGTTAGAATTATGCTTAACCAGCATAACACAATATAATAACACATAAAAACATAGGTTTAATGTTCTTCATTTTTTTGTTAAATAAAATCTTGGTTTAGTTTTATTGTATTACCCGATCTCAAACGTTGAGTTTAGCGGTATTGGGCATGTATGTGCTTGAAGCGTCAATGCAGCTTAGAGAAGACGTTGCGCCAAACACCGGAAAAGAGATGTGATGATATCTACCACATTACATTTTTACTGAGCCAAGTTTCGAACCCATGATACACTCGTCACTCCGACCGTTTTTGTACGGCTACAAGACTGTACACCATATGAACTTTAATGCACCTAGGTGCTAAAGAATAGTAGTACACCTAATGGTGCATTCTTCACAATTTAGGCTAAGATCGAAATTTATCACGTCGGCAATTAAAGCTGCGTTGTCGTTGCGTTTGAAACCTAGTTAGGACATAATCCAGATCAATTATCAAATTCATCGGGCAGCGCACTTGACGCCAGTGTGGAGCTTTTGGACTCCCGTGGCATTTAAACAGAATGATGAGGCAAAATGCCAAATGCGGTTTCCAATGTTCTAGGGAGGTTTCTTCTTTATAACCTGTTTGTGTTAACATATTAAAATTTTTGTGCGGAGTTTACATCATTCCTTATTACAGGTCTTATTTAGTCAAAAACGTTTGTCAGCCTATCTGTAATGGGTGTTTAGACAAAAAGAGTTTGGTAATAAGGTTAAAAGTGTCAGAAATGTTAGATATTATATTCGAGTTGTGCAAAAATTGAAATTATAGCTCAAGTATAACAGCTCCAGAGACATTCCCGATATTCTACGACCATATCAACTTACCCCGTCAGATACATTGGTAACCCAATGTGTAAGCATAGTAACTTTCAAAATCTGACAGACGCCATTCTAAAAAAACACACAGTTTTTCTATTTTTAGATAAATCCAGATACGCTTTTGGCTGTAGCCAAGAGGACATTTCGTCAGAAGCTCTATTTCGCAATTTTGTATCGCGTATACGATTTCAAATGAGAAACACGCTATATACAGTAAGATTTTAAAAAACAGTTGTTTTTGGAACTTTGTTTTAAATGTCTTTACAGCTTGCAGTTTTAATCAACCATGTTGCTCTCCTTTTCGACTGGGTTGTAACATGCTGGTCCTGCTTTACCACCAATGCTTTCGTCGTAGCAACAAGCTATGGAAAATTAAGACGGAATCAAGCGTTTGAATATTTTTGGATGACAATATGAATTATATTTTAATACATTACGTACGGGTGTATACCAAGCTTAGCATTTTAATTTTTCAGAAAACCAGCCAAATATTTTTGACCACAGACACAAGATTCTTATTTATATTTTTCCCGCAATGTGTGTAAACGAGGGGCAATCGTTAGAATACAAGCAATCATCGGATTGTCTTGTGGCGCTCTCGAGCAACCGGGGCTAAAAAAGTGTGTTGAATATTGGGTTATTACTATAGTTTTCCCTCGGTTCTCTGCGTTCAGATACTTTCCGGTAATACCCAACAACTGAACAGCTTATAATTTGCGATCATAATGGTCACATGGCAACACTACGGGGAGGAGGGAGGAAAATTGCACACTAAAAGTAGAAAAGTAATTATAAAGCTTTTACCAACACTAATATCAACTCCAGAACTAATTTTAACTCTAACCCCATCGCTTACACAAACCCGAGCGCACTGATCTTTATTTTAGCATGTATCCCCGTTTTACTTTTTCTATTCCCCTGACAAGGAGGAAGAGGAATATAGGTCAGGGGGAAAACTGCTCACTAAAATGAAAAATATAGCGATAAGTTTAGTGTAAGGGATGACGACCAGAAGCAGAACAAAATTTGCCATTCCATTCTGCATTAAAACGATTTCCCAACAGTCCATAAAATATATTGGCCCCAAATACTGGCATCAATTACCAATAAAAATTCGTGAAATTCAACCTCATCATAAATTTATTAAAGCCGTTAAACAACACCTCTTGAATGATCCTCATCCCCTTTCATAAATTTACTCATTTCTCACTTTAATACTACCCTAATATTTAACTATATTGCCAGTCATTTTTACTATAATATTTATTTACCTATTATTACATCACCTTTTCCTTATTATTACTTTCTTTCATTTATTCCTTTATACTCCCACTGTACACTCCTCTCACAAATATCTGTGTTTTGCTTTATTTATTGTTTTTCTTATATTTGTTTCTATTATTAAGATTGAATTGCTTTAACACAATTTGACTATTTCACCATCACTGTATTAGCCCACTGTATAACTCACAGCATGCTGTCTTATTTTTATCATTTCACCATTTAAGTCACAGGGGTTTTTACTGTTAATGGCATGCCGAAGGCAATTTGTATTTATAGTGCTGTTTGTGTTTTCTTTTTAGTTTTTTGCCGGCCCTAATAGTATGCCCCTATTTATTGCTTGACTGCATGCCACATCTTTTTAGTACTTCACCAGCACTATTATATTTACTCTTATTAATCACTGTCTTTTCTATCTTAAAACTTCTGTTAGCAGTCTTTAAGACCCATACTGCCCAGAAATTCTTGTTTCAGTTGTCAAGTAATTCTATCGGCGGAAACGATTGCTCTACCACCTTCCCCGGCTCATTCACCTGCTCTTCGTCGGCGGCTGCGATCCTCTTTTCTGCGATTATGCCCCAATAAAGTTGAGATTTGGCAGTGGAACCCAATTACTGTGGAAACTTTACATTAAACTGTTTCGGACTTACTATTAATTAATTACACACAAAAACGGAAGCTTGCTGCTGTTTATCTGTTTATCTTTTTTCTTTAATGTAGTGTTATTTCAAATATTTATGTATACTGTATACATATCACTATCATAATTAGCCTAGTTTATTTATATTTTCTAGTGCAGTAATGTTTTGCACTTAAAGTGCTTTTTTTAATAAATGTAGTGCAATAACTGTTCTTGCACCAATTATAATTTAATGTTTTATAAAGTGTGTTTTGAAACGGTTTTTAACCACTGGTGGAATTTCATTTTAGGGGTTTTTCTTTTTCCACTTAATCCCAAAGCCGGCTCCCCCCTCAGTACTGGGTCGCGCTTGCACACTTTTACTCAAGTATTAAATAACATCAAATTTAATTAGTTGATTTTGATTTAAATTGTTTTTGTTGAAATTTATTTTTTAATGTAAAAAAAAATAAACTAAACTAAACTAAACTAAAGGGCTTATAGTGGAGTTAGGGTTTAAGTTCTGAGTTTGAGATTATTGTTTAGGGCAAGGTTAAAATTAATTTGCATTATTTTAGCATGCAGCCAATAAGTTAATGACAACTTATCCACGAAACTTACGAATATCTTCGCATTCTGCCTGAGTAATCCCCGGAAATCCACAAGCTTTTCGCTTTTCCACGCTCACGTCGCATTCTTAAAAAATCATCATTTTATGTGAGTAAACTATTCAACCCTCATGATTTTATACACAATATTTACATAAATATAGCATATTGTATATATGCAATTTGAAATGTGTGATTTATATCGTGTTCGTGGCTTATGGGTGGAATTTCATGATCCAATATGTCTTAAATATGAATCCTTCATTTCCTCGTTTTTCAATTGGCAAAGACAAATTGTTTTTAAGGTCATTCTGTTCATATCAGGTTTGTAGTGGGTATATTTGAATAAAAATGTTGTTGTTAAGCATGAAACTTACCAGAGATTTTGAAACAAGTTATCGCACCTTCCATAGTATCATCATAGCAACAACCTGTGGTACAATCATTCTTTGCAATACCATTCGCATTATGGATTTAATATTCTTACATATGGAATTGTTTAAAGGGGTTGGGACAGTACATCCTAAGAAACTATCTTTAACTTATATATGAAAAAGTTCTCTTTTACTAACTTATATATGAACACATTTAAGGAGGCTAACGACAGGTCCTGAAAAGTTTTGGTTGACCGTTTATCCCATATCTATCAACACAACCCAGGACTAGACTAAACCACTTACTTGTAGTTCTTTCGCAGGTAAATCGAGTCGGCTCTGAGACTGCGCATGCTTCCCGCTTTCCAGGTTTTATATACGGACATCTCCAACGTATGTTATCGATGTTTGGCATTTGACCATTAGCCGCAACCCGTCCCTGGAAAGTTTGTGTTTGATATGTTTTATCAAATAAAGTTAAAATATTAAAAATTGTATGCTTTACGCTCTTTCGTGGGACAATGAGGGAACGTGTCATGGTTATTGCTATAGATTATTTCTTGCCCACAGACAGATTATTATTAGAACAGGATGTTGTTTTACTTATATAGATGCATTTTAACAGTTTTGTTTCAAACATTAATTCACTGGGTTTAAGCCTTTTTAGCAAGCCAGGCACGTTAACCACGCACATGACCGTACAGCAAAGCTTTCTTACATTTTGCTATTTTCGTTTTACTTACAGTTACACTTTAGTGTTAGTGGTAAAATTGTAAAGTTTACGTACAGGTACTTATCATCACAGCTATCAGTAGTATCATCGTACAGTGCACTTGCGATTTCATTTTTGCTAACATGTGATATTTAGTCTACAGCTGATATAAGTATGCAATTTAAACTGAAAATAAAACCAATATTACATGACTCAAACTTCAACTCATATTAGTCCGACCGGTTTGCCTGGTGATTTAGTGAGACGTCTTTCAATCGAAAGGTTGCAGATTCGAAACTGGTCGACGCCAGCAAGTCGGTTGTGTCCTTGAGCAAGGCACTTAACGGACATTGCCTAAACTCAGCAGATTAGTGGGTTCTATCAAATTGAAGGAACGTGTGAATCATACACAACACACTACTAAAGCTCCGGTAACCCGACGGTGGGCGCGAGGTAATTTGACGATTGCCCGCGTTTTAACCTCCTTGATTTTCCTATTTACGGGGATAAACATAAATATCCTATCTTATCCGATGCACCTTATATCTGAATTGTAATAAAAAGTACCGACAGCGCTTTGGATTTGTTGGGGGGAAATAAGAACCGATAGCGAGATCTATTTACGTAGCATGGTTATTAACAAAGACTGTAACATATGCCACTTGTTATATAACATCGATAACTCGTTACACCTGATCTGTTGTATTTTAGTATTCGCACCTTTTACTGAATGAATCATGACTGAATAAGCGCACCCAACAACGAGTAGATGCAGATCCTATATGGACGACCTGCCTAAAATGTTCCCTGAATAAATTGCAGTCTGTGAGTCAACCATAAAAAAAACATTTAAATAAAAGAAAACCAAACACAGTTAATAACAATAAACCGCAGCAAATTTGAAGAAGAATTAAATATTGAAATTAAAAAACTAATCAAACCCACCAAATCGCCTGAGTTCAATCATATATGATGAAACTAAACTGACGACTAAACTATATATATTTACATGAATTTTAACTCGGATTGCTTCATTGTGTTACATTCGTCACGTGAACCCCTGTTACAGAAATTAAGCCCAAAATGGTCCACGGTCCACTGATTAAGCAAAGTTATTCATCAGAATGCGTATGAAAAGCTTTAATTAAATCATCGCCTTTTTAACCGTCGAACAATACATCAGAGCGTTACATTAATCAGTAAATTAATACTGCTTTCTTTAAAATTAAAAATAATGAACAACACAAGTATAATAGATTGGAAATACTTAAAGAAAAAAGTAAGACACTAAAATAAAATTTATTTTGAAATTATGTTTAAAATAATCTGGATATTGACAAAGTGAAACATGCTTTAATAAACAATTGGTATGTCGTGGTTGTTTTCTCGCAGAAATCGAATTAGACATTAGCGTACTGTGAATATAGGATATATATGTTTCTACAAATTTGCATTTTGAATAAATATTAACCGACATCAGCACTGTTAAATAGGATCACGAATTTTCTACAGGCTGACTTTCAAACCAATTATATACAGGTCACTAAGTCCGTTTTTATATAGAAATCTTTAAATCAATCGGTTGCGTTACACGTTCGTTCCTTTTAGTCAAAAGGTATCGAGTATAACAATATCCAACGTTATCGCCACCTACATTAAATCATACTAGGTTGTAAATAAGAAATTCTTAACTTCTCTTGGAATTTGGCGCTTTAAAATCCCACCTATCAGCCTCATCTATGACAAGTTCCGCCGCTGATCGTTTGGGTTTAGGCTAAACTAACCTTGTGCTGCTTCACTCAAAATCGCGTTTACCTCGACGTAATTAACTTTGCCAGGTCTACCTATTTGTCCGAGTGGGCCTTTATTTTCAAATTTTTATGGGTCCCATTTGAAAAATTGGGACACATATTGTTTTTGTCCGTTTTTTTTCGTTTTTTTTTCGTCAAACACTTGACAGGCATGGCATGTCGCCCCGACATCTACCAGAAAAAATATTGGAGTCGCAATGAGACCTTGCCATTTGTTAGACAACATGGTCTAGATATGCAGAAACCAAAATTTTGGGTGATAAAACAAGGGGAATTCCCCTGGGACGTTAAAAACCAAAACGGTATTTTTTTCTAAAAAAATTGACTTTTTTGGGCATAGCGCTTGAACGGCTGTTACAATTCAAATCAGATTTTCTGGAATGTAAGTGCATTAGGCACTGATTTAACACTTCGAAGAAATAAATAAAATACCTGGGAAAATACCCTAAAAAATAAGATTTTGTTCTCAAATCATAATTGTGACCGACATGCAATGTCGCCCCGACATCTACTAAAAGAAGTAATCGAATCGCAATAAAACTTGGTGATTTGTTAGAAAACATGGCTTAGATAAGCAAAAACTAAAATTGTAGGTGATAAATTTAGGGGAATTCCCCTTGGACGTTAAAAACCAAAGCGGTCATTTTTTCTTAAAAATTAGCTTTTTCGGGCATAGCGCTTGAACGGCTGCTCCAATCTGATTTAGATTTGAATAAATGTAAGTGCATTAGTCACTAATTTAACAGTTAAAAAAAATAAAAATAAATATCTAGGGAAATACTCTAAAAAAAGATTTTGTTCTCAAATCATAATTGTGACAGGCATGGCATGATGCCCTGGCATTTACCAGAAGGAATAATAGAATAGTAACAAAACTTAGTCATTTGTTAGACAACAAGGTCTAAATACGCAGTAGAAAAATTGTGGGTGATAAATCTAGGGGAATTCCCCTGAGACGTTAAAATCCAAAACGGTTATTTTTTCAAAAATTAGCTTTTTGGGCTATAGCGTTTAAACGGATGCTCTAATTTTGATCAGATTTGGTTGAATGCTAAATCGTTAGACACCGTGTGTCAATTAAAAAAAAGAAAGCATTTACTTATTGTAACTACCTTAAAAACGAAGATATGTTCCTGACTCATGATGGTGACAGCATGCCACATTGCACTGACATCTCCAACAAGGATTCGTCAAATTGGATTAAAACTTTAAGAATTGTTGGATAACATGACCAGACATAATGTAAAAACAGAAACTTATGTACTAAGCCTATGGGGAATTCCCCTAAGCCATCAAAAACTAAATCGGGCTGTTTTAGGAATTTAGCTTTATTTCAATACAGCACTTGAAAAAAGCTTTAATTTAAAACATTTGTGGTGAAACCTTCGTAAATCTAACACGATTGTTATTTTTACCTACACATGGAGAAGAAGTTTGGGTTGATAACTATGGGACCCATGCGTTTTTGCTTGCAGAAACAAAAACTACATACTCTGTGTATAAAGTACAAAATGTGGTTAGCGACCCTGTAGCATGAATATATGGCATACAACATGTGTTTTACAAATAGTGGTGGTTAAACACGTGGTTGACACTCTTTAGTTTATTTTGAAATCCTCTCGCATTGACGTGCTTGTTAAACGTCGTATAGTGATTCTACCTTTTTACACACTATGTAGATAGTTAGCGGTACACTCGATGACAAATACTACAAATAGCTCAAGTGTAGAAACAAAATGCGGCACTAGTTACATCTTCCAGTGGATTAATGGGTTCTTATAAAACATTCATAACCTGTCAATCATATTCCATCGTGTTTATTTTATTATTTCAGAACAGCTAGAATTTATATGTAAACTAGAGAGTGTCAATCACGTGTTAACCATCACTATTTGTAAAACACAAGTTGTATGCCATATATTCATGCTACAGGGTCCCTAACCACAATTTGTATTTTATACACTGAGTATGTAGTTTTTGTTTCTGCAAGCATAAACGCATGGGTCCCATAGTTAACAAACCAAACTTATTTTCCATGTTTAGTTAAATAAAGAATAAAAGTCTTAAATTTACGAACATTTCAACAAAAATGTTTAAATTATAGCTTCTTTTCAAGCGCTGAAGTGAAAGAAAGCTAAATTCCCAAAACAGTCCGATTTAGTTTTTCATTGTTTCAGGGAATTCCCCTGGGTTTAGTAGATACGTTTTTGTTTTTACATAAGTAAGTCATGTTATGTAACAATTCTTAAAGTTTTAATCTCATTTGTCGACTTCTTGTTGGGGATGTCGGTGCGATAGGCTATGGCATGCCTGTCACAATCACAATTCAGAAACATATCTTCGTTTCATGGAAATTAACCTATAAGTAGGCCTAATTGTTTTCTTTTTTTTAATTGGAACAGAGTGTCTAATGTTTTAACATTTTACCGAATTTTAATAAAATTAGAGCAGCCGTTCAAGCGCTATGGCTACAAAATCTAATTTATTAGAAAAAAACGTTTTGGTTTTTAACGTCTGAGGGGAATTCCCCTAGATTCATTACCCAAATTTTTGGTTTCTGCATATATAGACCGTGTTGTCTTACAAATGTCCAATTTTCATTGCGATTTCATTACTCCTTTTGGTAGATGTCGAGGCGACATGGCATGCTTGTTTGTCACAATCATGATTTAAGAACATATCCTATTTTTTGGGTATTTCCCTTGGTAATTTTAATTTTTCTTTTAAGTGTTAAATCAGTGACTAATGCACTTACATTCCACCAAATCTGATTAAAATTGTAACAGCCGTTCACGCCCTATGACCAAAAAAGTCAATTTTTTTAGAAAAAAATACCGTTTTGTTTTGTAACGTTCCAGGGGAATTTCCCTGGATTTATCACCGAAATTTGGGTTTTTGTATATCTAGACCATGTTGTCTAACAAATACTAAAGTTTCATTGCGATTCCATTTTTCCTTCTGGTAGATGTCGTGGCGACATGGCGTGCTTGTCACAATCATGATTTAAGAACAAAATCGTATTGTTTAGGGTATTTCCCTAAGTATTTTTTTTATTTCTTCTTAGTGTTAAATCAGTTACTAATGCACTTACATTTCACCAAATCTGGTTCAAATTGGTGCTATCGTTTAAGCGCTATGCCCAAAAAAGCGAATTTTTTAGAAAAAAATACCGTTTTGGTTTTTAACGTTCCAGGGGAATTCCCCTGGTTTTATCTCCCAAAATTTGGTTTCTGTTCATCTAGAACATGTTGTCTAACAAATACCAAAGTTTCATTGCGATTCCATTTTTCCTTCTGGTAGATGTCGGGGCGACATGGCGTGCTTGTCACAATCATGATTTGAGAACAAAATCCTATTGTTTAGGGTATTTCCCTAGGTAATTTTTTTTTCTTTTTAGTGTTAAATCAGTTACTAATGCACTTACATTTTACCAAATCTGATTCAAATTGGTGCTGTCGTTTAAGCGCTATGCCCAAAAAAGCGATTTTTTTAGAAAAAAATTACCGTTTTGGTTTTTAACGTCCCAGGGGAATTCCCCTGGTTTTATCTCCCAAAATTTTGGTTTCTGTTCATCTAGAACATGTTGTCTAACATATGGCGAAGTCTCGATGCGATTCCGTTATTCGTTCTGGTAGATGTCGGGGCGACATGCCATGCCTGTCAAGCGTTTGACGAAAAAAAAGAAAAAAAAAGAAAAAAAAAACGGACAAAAACAATATGTGTCCCAATTTCTCAAATGGGACCCATAAATATACAATATCACAAGCTGAATCTACAAAGTGGTATTGGCCTTGCATGTGAGTCTACCACGTCAAACATTCCTCTGTCATTTGGCCGTTGTCCTTTGATTGGAACTTCAAAGCCAATGCATAAAATAGAACTTCCAGATCGAGGGTATGTTCGATACCATTCGGTGAACGGGGCTCTGGTGCCATCGGAGAGGTAAGCTATTCCGTCCTGTGGAGGGCAGTCAGTATTTTTTGTGGGACCCGATAAAACATGTCTGGGTGTACGAATCTTGGCAGAATAACAATGATGGGGTAGTCCAATGTTATTACAATTAGAACAAACATGTGGTATGATTAAAAAATGTGTTTTTAGTTAAGTATGTCCTTTTTTATTAAACTTTACACGGGAGTGACATAGAGTCGGTTCTTGAGTACCAACTTTAAATGTACATTCTTGAGAAGCAACTTTAAAAAATGTGTGGATTTTGTGTTTTTTTTTGTGCAAAATTTATGGTACTAAGTTTAATTTACATTTTTAGTGTAGTGAAATTTAGATTCAAATCCTTTTAAGGAAAACATTGCATTACATCCATAGGGGGAATATACGCCAACATGCCTGATATATTAAATTGCACCAAAAAACATGATTTATGTAGTTGCCTTGGACTCTTATTTGCAACTTACCCTTGAAGTCATTTTAAGCCAAACTTGTACATAAGTCTGCATTGTAAACCAACTTCGTTTGACGTATGCGAAGAAAGCTCTGTAGGTTTGTTCAGAATCCACCTCAGCTAAAGTTCCACCATGATAGTGACATAAACTCTCAGCGGTAGGATAATTTACGCCACTGCCAGATCGAAATAAAAGACGATAGCAATATCCGTTATGGACTAATCCTCCACATGCTAATTGGTCTGAAAAAGAATAATTTTTTTTTATTCAAGTCCCAATCAAAAAACCTTACTAAATAAAACTACATGTATCATGCAGGTTAATCAAGTTGTCAATAAACCCTGTTCACCAAATAAGAATAATTTTATTTCCAGAAAGGATATTAGCCACCTTATTTTTTTAGCTGATTAAGCTAAACTGACCTTTGATTGGTTGAAGGCGCTCGTTCAATATTAAATCGAGAAATTCTTGGTTAAACTGTCCCGGCTCACCCTTCTGCCCTGGTGGCCCACGTGGTCCTTTCTTACCATGTCTTCCAAACTGGTGTTCATTAATTTCTCGACTACTGTCTTCCAAATCAAACACTGACTCGATAGTTTTACAAACACTGTACGTTGCGTTACATTGCGAGAAATTCAGTGTACGAACCACTAAAAATGCACAAGCAAAAATCGCTTCAACTTTCATCTTGCCAAATTTGTGAATGTCTTGAACAACCAGCATTTGTATCGCCTTCCATCGGTTCGGTACAAATTTAAAGCTTATACAGGAAATCGCTATTGTATTGAAGAATTGGTGCAATCGCTATTGTATTGGAATCAATTTGTTTGCCATTTCTGGAAAAGTAAAACTACGTGTAAGCTGTAAAGCTTTTGTTGATCAGTTTTCTATAACTCTATGTAAATGTCTATGTAAACTAGAGAGTGTCAACCACGTGTTTAACCACCACCATTTGTAAAACACATTTTGTATGCCATATATTCATGGTACATGGTCCCTAACCACAATTTGTATTTTATACAGTGAGTATGTAGTTTGTATCTGCAAGCACAAACGCATGGGTCCCATAGTTGTCCAACCAAACTTCTTTTCCATGTGTAGTTATTAAAAAAAGAATAAACGTCTTAAATTTACGAACATTTCACCACAAATGTTTTAAATTAAACCTTTTTAAGCGCTGTAGTGAAATAAGGCTAAATTGCCAAAACAGCCCGATTTAGTTTTTTCATGGTTTCAGGGAATTCCCCTAGGTTAAGTTAATGAGTTCCTGTTTTTACATATGTTGGCCATGTTGTGTAACAATTCTTAAAGTTTTAATCTGATTTGTCGAACCCTTGTTGAAGATGTCAGTGCGATATGGCTGGCCTGTCACAATCATAATTCAGGAACATATCTTCGTTCTTAGGGGAATTACCCTAAGTAAATGTTTTTTTTTTTTTAATTGGCACAAAGTGTCTAACGGTCTGACATTTAACCAAATCTGATCGAAATTAGTGCAGCCGTTTAAGCGCTATGCCCCAAAAAGCTAATTTATTAGAAAAAAACGTTTTGGTTTTTAAATTCTCAGGGGAATTCCCTTAGATTCATTACCTAAAATTTTGGTTTTTGCATATCTAGACCATGTTCTCTTACTAATTTTAAATTTTTATTGCGATTCCACTACTCCTTTTGGTAGATTTCGGGGCAACATGGCATGCTTGTCACAATCATAATTAGAGAACAAAATCCTATTTTTTAGGGTATTTCCCTTGGTAATTTTTTTATTTCTTTTAAGTGTTAAATCAGTGACTAATGCACTTACATTCCACCAAATCTGATTCAAATTGTATCAGTCGTTCAAGCGCTATGACCAAAAAAGGCTATTTTTTAGAAAAAAAATACCGTTTTGGTTTTTAACGTCCCAGGGAAATTCCACTTGATTTATCACCCAAAATTTGGTTTCTGCATATATGGACCATGTTATCTAACAGATCACCAAGTTTTATTGCGATTCCATAACTCCTTTCTAAAGATGTCGGAGCGACATGGCATGCCTGTCACAATCATGATTTGACAACAAAATCTTATATTATAGGGTATTTCCCTAGGTATTTTTTAATTTTTTTAAGTGTTAAATCAGTGACTAAGGCACTAACATTCCAGCAAATCTGATTCAAATTGGAAGAGTCGTTTAAACGCTATGCCCAAATAAGCTAATATTTTAGAAAAAAAATACCGTTTAGGTTTTTAACATCTTAGGGGAATTTCCCTAGATTAATCACCCAAAATTTTGGTTTTTGCATATCTAGACAAAGTTGTCTAACAAACTACAAAGTTTCATTGCGATTCCATTACTCCTGGTAGATGTTGGACGCCATGCCATGCTTGTCAAAATCATGATTATGGGTCCCATTTGAAAAAATGGGACACATATTGTTTTTGTCCGTTTTTTTTTTTTCTTTTTCTTTTTTTTTTTCTTCGTCAAACGCTTGACAGGCAGGGCATGGCGCCCCGACATCTACCAGAAGGAATAATGGAATCGCAATGAAACTTGGTGATTTTTTAGAAAACATGGCCTAGATATGCAGAAACCAAAATTTTGGGTAATTCAAATTTAGGGAAATTCCCCTTGGACGTTAAAAACCAAAACGGTCACTTTTTACTAAAAAATTAGCCTTTTAGGCCATAGCGCTTGAACGGCTGCTCCAATATGAATCAAATTTGGTGGAATGTTAGTGCACTAGTCACTGATTTAACACTTAAAAGAAATAAAAAAATTACCTAGGGAAATACCCTAAAAATTAAACTTATGCTGTTAAATGATAATTGCGACAGGCATGCTATGGCGCCCCGACATCTACCAGAACGAATAATGCAATCGCAATGAAACTTGGTGATTTTTTAGACAACATGGTCTAGATATGCAGAAACCAAAATTTTGAGTAATAAATTTAGGGGAATTCCCCTTGGACGTTAACAACCAAAACGGTCATTTTTTTCTAAAAAATTAGCTTTTTAGGCCATAGCGCTTGAAACGGCTGCTCCAATTTGAATCAAATTTGGTAAAATGTTAGTGCACTAGTCACTGATTTAACACTTTAAAGAAATAAAAAAATTACCTAGGGAAATACCCTAAAAATTAAACTTATGCTGTTAAATGATAATTGCGACAGGCATGCTATGGCGCCCCCGACATCTACCAGAAGGAATAATGCAATCGCAATGAAACTTGGTGATTTTTTAGACAACATGGTCTAGATATGCAGAAACCAAAATTTTGGGTAATAAATTTAGGGGAATTCCCCTTGGACGTTAAAAACCAAAACGGTCATTTTTTTCTAAAAAAATAGCTTTTTAGGCCATAGGGCTTGAACGGCTGCTCCAATTTGAATCAAATTTGGTAAAATGTTAGTGCACTAGTCACTGATTTAACACTTTAAAGAAATAAATAAATTACTGAGGGAAATACCCTAAAAATTAAACTTTTGCTGTTAAATGATAATTGTGACAGGCATGCTATGTCGCCCTGACATCTACCAGAAAGTTAAAATGGGGAATCCGCAATGAAACTCGGTGATTTGTTGGACAACATGGTCTAGATATGCAGAAATCAAAATTTTGGGTGATAAATCTAGGGGAATTCCCCTGGGACATTAAAACCAAAACGGTATTTTTTCCTAAAAAAATAGCCTTTTTTGGGCATAGCGCTTGAACGACCGATACAATTTAAATCAGATTTGGTGTAATGTAAGTGCATTAGTCACTGATTTAATACTCAAAAAAATTAAAAAAATTACCCAGGGAAATACCCTAAAAATCGGATTTTGATCTGTAATTATGATTGTGACAAGCATGCCATGTTGCCCCAAAATCTAGCAAAAGGAGTAATAAAATCGCAATAAAAAATTGACATTTGTAACAGAACATGGTCTAGATAAGCAGAAACCAAAATTTTGGGTAATGAATCTAGGGAAATTCCCCTGAGACGTTAAAAACCAAAACATTTTTTTTCTAAAAAATTAGATTTTTTGGGCATAGCGCTTAAACGGCTGCTCTAATTTTGATCATATTTGGTTAAATGTTAGACCATTAGATACTTTAGGCCAATTAAAAGAAAGAAAACATTTGCTTAGAGTAATTCCCCTAAAAACGAAGATATGTTCCTGAATTATGATTGTGACAGGCATGCCATATCGCACTGACATCTCCAACAAGGAGTCGACAAATCACATTAAAACTTTAAGAATTGTTACATAACATGGCCAACAAATGTAAAAACAGAAACTCATCTACTAAACCTAGGGGAATTTTCTTTATTTTATTACAGCGCTTAAAAAGGTTTAATTTAAAACATTTAAGGTTAAATGTTCGTAAATTAAGATGTTTATTCTTTTTTCAAACTACACATGGAAAAAAAGTTTGGCTTGATAACTCTGGGACCCATGCGTTTATGCTTGCAGAAACAAACTAGATACTCAGTGTATAAAATACAAATTGTGGTTAGGGACCCTGTAGCATGAATATATGGCATACAAAATGTGTTTTACAAATGGTGGTGGTTAAACACGTGGTTGACACTCTCTAGTTTGAGAGAACAAAATCCAATTTTTTAGAGTATTTCCTTGGGTAATTTTTTTTTTTTTTTTTGCTAATTGTTAAATCAGTGACTAGTGCACTAACATTCCACCAAATCGGATTCAAATTGCAGCAGCCGTTCAAGCGCTATGGCCTAAAAAAACATTTTTTTTAGAAAAAATGACCGTTTTGGTTTTTAACGTCCAGGGGGAATTCCCCTAAATTTATTACCCAAAATTTTAGTTTCTGCATATCTAGGCCATGTTGTCTAACAAATCACCAAGTTTCATTGCGATTCCATTATTCCTTCTGGTAGATGTCGGGGCGCAATGCCATACCTGTCAAGCGTTTGACGAAAAAAAAAGAAAAAAAAGAAGAAAAAAAACGGACAAAAACAATATGTGTCCCATTTTTTCAAATGGGACCCATAACTAATGGTAAGATTTTAATTGATGAACATAAATCGGAGCGCAAAAATGTAAAATTTCCGTAGTTTCGAGCGTTACCAAACTCTTGGCACCAGGAGTTCCCACAAGCGACTCAGTGACGTCACAAATGTCGATCAGCTGTAGCCTCAGTTTGATGTACATAAAGTGCTTACCTCACCGCATGGAAGGAAAAGTTATTATAACAACGACTCATGCAAAACATATAAACAATATATGCAAAAGGTTAATATCCGTAACAACGGGAGTATGAACATCCTATCCTGCAACAATTTCACAGAGAGCTAACTTTGACTCTGTTTTGGTAATTAGTGTTTAATCTTGTAATTACCTTCATTTATGAAAAAGGGAATTGCGGTAACAGCACATCGCAATGTTAAACAATTATAATTTATATATATAATGCCTGATATTTTTACATATCCATATATTTATTCATTGTTCCATACAGTATATATGTTGAGGGCGTTGTTATTGAGAAATCGTGTGTATATAAACACACGTTAACTCTCTTTAGTCCAAGTCATTTGCATATCTGACACCAAATTTTGTGATAAAGCCGTGCTTGTTATATACCTACAAGTGTGTCAATTTCAAATTTCTTTCTTAGTCCTTGGTGGCTTAGTTTTAGTTTTTAAATACATTATTCGATAGTAGAAGTTTCATTTACCAAGCAGTACGGGAGATGCGTGTGTGTCTTACTGTATACTTTGTTTGGTAGTCTGAAAGTACAAATAATCTCACTTCCGATAAACAGAACGCAAGTTATATTTTGTGTTTATTCGTATTGTAACTTCACATCTTAAAGTCCGATCCCAGTCAAATAAAAGTATGTCAGATTTTACAACATAACTATTTTGAAAGCAAAGTGATGCGATGATTGCTTGAATGGCATTATTCAGTTTTATATTAGGTTTTAGTTATCCGGCCCTATATGTTATTTTAAAAGTAGCTTTATAGTAAAGTTTATGGTAAAACACACCACTTTAATGGTTTTATAGTAAAGTACTATAATAGGCGACACACTAATTCAACAAGGTAATCGGACGAAAATTAACAAAAACCATAAAGCCTTAATCTTTATTTTAGTGAGCATTATACACTTTATATGTCAGTGTTGCAACCAAAATAGATTGAGCAGTGCGTGGACAATGTGTCGACAGTCCCATCTCGCCATAGCATTGCATTGACCTCTGAACTGGTCTATTTGCAGCAACCGATTATCTGCAATGTAGCGACCATTCTCACAGAAACTTAACAATGGACCGTTGTCAGAGATTGTTTCAAAGAGTAATATGCATAATGGTTCCTTCCCGAGTAATATATGCATGATAGAAAATAAATTCTGGTGTGGGATCGCTCAAAAATTCTCGCGCCAACTAACTATGCTCTTCAAAATTGATTGTAAGCAACAAAAATTCTTCCTGAAATCGTATTCGCAATAAAATCAAAAATTACCCATTTGTGTTAAAATGTTAATTGGTCTTGGTAATCAGGCGCAAACAACGGTTATAACGCCACCGTAGACATAACCCACATATTCGTGTTTACGAGACATGTAATAAAAAGGAAAAAATTTAATTGTCAAAAATTTATTGCTTAATGTGGCAGGATTTTGAGTAACAACCCTCTTTGGTAGATTTGCATTGGAGAAATAGGAAGAATGATTGGTTAAACGCCTTGTAAATGTACGACATCTTAAACTAGATTACTAACGCACTAACGTTTATGTTTTCATGAACCTGAATTATTGATATCATTAAATGGAAAACCAGTTTTTAATTGTTGGTGTATGTTTTGGTAGCTTTAACCATTCTGCCACAAGACCTTACTACCCCGAACATAGAAATGAAGAAAACATTAAATTTTCGCAGTTACATTATGCTTTTGCAAACACATGTTTCTCTGCTTCGCCATCTAGTGTTAATATAAAATATGGACTCAATACATCAATCATTGTGATAATAGCGCCGATGACGTAAAAACAAAGAAACGAATCTAGATGAGCGTAGACCAGACATGGGCGAACTACGGCCCGCGGGCCAAATCCGGCTTGCTGGGTCTTTTATTCTGGCCCGCCAGATGTTATTCGACATGTTGCAAGACTAAATAGCGACGTCAATGGCGTAACAGCTGCATTTGTGCGCTGCAAAAGTGCTTTCTCGTATTATCCAATAATGTGCCATATTTCTTCTTTTAAAGTTTAATTTTGAAATAAAATGGACATTGGTTCATTTTGATGAAGTATTCTGCAAGTATTCTTATCCCCTGAACTCGTCACAGGCGTTCGTAAAAATGTCAATAACTACCGATCAAATTTTATTCAATACTTTATAACATTAACGTGAGAAAATAAAATATTGGAAGAAATTCCGCTACTAACATGGAATAGATAAAGATATTGATGTTTATCCTCTTGAATGGAAAAAGTGCAAGGCTCGTGAATGGAAAAAGTGCAATCTTCGAGTTACCGCAGGTATTTAGAAGATAAACGACTCTCTGCAGCAAAGGCATATCACATCCCACGTCAGCACCGTCGGCAACTCAAGATCTTCAAGTCAGCGGTTGCTGGAACAAATCTACATAATACCATGGTCCATGCTTTCGGGCCACACCTTCTCCTAAAGCCGGCTCCCCCACTGTACTGGTCGCGCTTTACCGCATACTCTTCTTCAGGGCTCTAAATCGTTTAGTCTTAATTAAATTTCCATAGCTAAATATTGTTCATTTACCTAGGTTTGGCGGCCGCGTCCGCTATATTCATTAATTTGTATCATTTTTTTTACTGACGTGTTCTAACGACTGTTCGTTTTGCCGTCTTTTCCCGTTCCTGTATCGTGATTATATTCGTTTGCCATTTTTAAAAACTGGGGCAAAAAATGAATAAACTAAAAAGTAAACCATATAAAAATATATTACCCTGTGCAGCAGGAGGCTGTGATTTTAAATGTATTTTGTTGGGGCTATGATACATTGTACTCATTTCGCTTGTCGTTAATGATGCCAATAAATATCAGTTGAATCAAAAGACTTGAGTATGATTCAGACGTTTTTCTCCATTTCGTGAAATCCACTACTCTAATGGTTTCAAGGTAGAGTACTAACAGGCGACACACTAATTCAATGAGCTAATCGGACGAAAATTAACAAAAACCATACAAAGCCTTAATCTTTATTTTAGTAAGCATTATACACTTTAGATGTCGGTGTTGCAACCAAAATGGATTGAGCAGTGCGTGGACAATGTGTCGATAGTCCCATCTCGCCATAGCATTGCATTGACTTCTGATCTGCTCTATTTGCAGCAACCGATTATCTGCAATGTAGCGACCATTCTCACAGAAACTTAACAATGGACCGTTGTCAGAGATTGTTTCAAAGAGTAATAATTATAATGGTTCCTTCCCGGGTAATATATGCATAATAGAAAATTAAATCTGGTGTGAGATCGCTCAAAAATTCTCACGCCAAACTCTGCTCTTTAAAATCGATTGTAAGCAACAAAAAATATCCTGTACCCACACATATTACTAAGTATATCCTGTTCCCACAAATGCATTACAGTTAAACAATGCAGCGAAGCAGCTTGCGAATGTCGTTAAACAATAGACATCTATGGTATAAATACAACTCATCTATGAAGGGTATTCACTTTGCAAATATACCAAAACAAGGTAAGTTTGGTGTTGTTGGTTTTGTTTTTGTATTGAGTTGGTGTGGTTGATTGCTTGTCGGTTGTGTTCTAACGCAATGTATACGGTAGGCATGATCTATCTGACTCATAAGTTGATTTTTTTCTGATTATCAGAAGTAATCTGATTGTTGTCAATTTGCTATATATGTCCCGCGTTTTTTATTCACGGAAATAAAACAGAATTGTTCCAACCAGTTTTACCTCATATTTGCAGATGAACAAGTTGATTCTCGTTGCTGTTTTAATTGGTTTGTTGATGGTAACGAACGCACGTGCGGATGCTTGGTGGAGTAGACGCCGCTACCCTCCTGGTCGCTATTATGGTAAGTACCATATCTAGTGATGTTTAATTTTATTAAAAATTCTTTTACAATAGGCAGTTAGTCGGTAATCCGTTTATTTATCAAAACAAGTTATCCAATATTATTCAAATGTTTTTTTTTATTATCAAAATGAATATTTATTGCTTTTTTGGTGTGTGCTACATCAACTGATTTTCTTTTATTCACAAAAATATAAGACTCTATTTATTCATTAACAGACGAAAGACCACGAAAAGGTTGGTGATGGTTTAATCATTTATATTTTTATACATTAAAAAAATAATAATTAATTTCTGATTTCAGATTCCGATGTGTTTTTCTGGAATAAAGATATATCTACTTTTAAAGGTAAACAAACGCAGCTTCAAGTAACTATAGTATATAACTGATGGGTGGTTTTATACGATGGGTTTTCTAGACATTATAGCATTGGAACCAGTGATGGTGGATCAAAATTAAAAAACTAACGCGCGGCATTTAACGTATTCCGTTTTCACTAAGATGTTTATTTCAGATGATGAAGAGATATTGGATCAATAGTGGTCAAATAACATCTGCGAAGGTTTGTAAAATATTTTTTTTAGTTATCTACAAAACCTTTTTGTCGCAATAAAATCGTGTTCCGTACTACGTCACCACTTTTAATGGCACAGTTTGAACTCCTGGGTTATTAACTTATGATTTAATTACAAATAAAGACTTGGGAGCAAAATTTTGTTTTAATTTATCTAAGTACATAAACTAGGAATTTATATAAGGGCCCAACTGCCTCCTACCATCCTACCCGTTATATAAATAAACATCAGCACTAAATGTGCTTTGTTATAGAATACTTGAGTTTAAAACAACATTTTGTTTACAGGCAAGAAACAGATAAAGAAAATTAAAATTCTTCCTTGAAATTGTATTCGCAATAAAATCAAAAAGTACCATATTGTGTTAAAATGATAATTGGTCTCCATAATCAGGCGCTAGCAACAGTATATAACGCCGCTGTAGATATAACCCACATATTCGTGTTGACGAGACATGTAATAAAACAGAAAATAGCGTCCAGAATAGCTTTTAATCGGTAGTGCGTTACCTTTTAGCCGAAACGTTGTATATTCAAAACTGAAAGATACTTCTAGTTATAGCTATGCTAATTAAGGTAAGTTAAGGTTTTTTACTTGCAAGTTAATCTAACGTCTGTCTAATAGATATAATTCGTCCACGTTTTCCCATTTACGGGGATGAAATATTAATATATTATAGTACGCAAAATGCTAAATTATAGGGTAAAACGGAAGAGGGGGTTGCGCAGCAAAATAGTTAAAACCATTAAGCATCTTTCGAAAGCTGTTTTTCACACAAAATTTAAAGGTGACTTATTTATCATAATTGGTTAGGCCAAACTCGAGTTAGTTGATCTGTTTAGTCCAAATATGTGCTAAACGTTTAAAACCCTATAATACCTTTTACTAAATATCTTACCTAGTGCCACATTGTTTGCACAAGACTACATAAACATATATTTATTATAAAAACGTATTTAAATATTAATCATCATAATATGCATTTCAATCAAATGTGTAACAGGACATTGCGTACAATTATGACCAAAACAATTGTGTAGAACAGCGGTTCCCAAACTGGGCGCCGCGGCGCCCTGGGGAGCCGCGAGACTTTGCCAGGGGCGCCGCGAAAGCATGAGGAAGTTGCTGCTGCATTTCTTGTTTTTTTCACAAAAAAACAGTACATGTGTGTTACACCAGTAAAACGTTAATTGGATATGTTTGAGCCTGGTGTGCAACCCCATACACTGGCATACAGCATTCGTTTTACTTGTAAAATCCATTGTTCGGTGTTATCTGCCACTATTTGCTCACTAACATGGCATTGTTTTCGAATAATGGTTTATCAAATAACTGCTTTGCACTAATTGACTGTTCGTCACTTTAGTAGTCTAGTGAATAGTTTTAAAGAGTTTGAATGGTTATCTAAATACATGCTATAGTCTGGATATACAATATACAATAAATGCAGTTTGAAAATTTTGGCTTTATGGGGGAGCCGCAAGGTTTAATAAGTTTACAAAAGGCGCCGCCAACAAAAAAGTTTGGGAACCGCTGGTGTAGAATATACACCAGCTGCTGTTCAAACCTGTGAACAGTAACAAAGCGGTTTTCTGGAAACAATCGAAGTGTTACTTCTGTTAAAAATCCTATTTGTTTAATTGCCAAATTGCATTTGAATCCGTTCATGCTAAAATACTAAAAGCTGAAATATATAAAAAGAAATCAGCAAGATTATGTGCTTAATTTTTTGGCTTTCAGCGGAAAAAGCGACACACTGTAGCAGCCGGTTTTAGACGGGTTATAGCCAGAGTAAAAGAAGGGGTAAACAAAGGTTAAGTATTTTATTAGGTATTTACGCAAAGTGCAACAAGGAAGAGCGCTGTACACAAGAGGCATAGCTTAGGTAGGTATAGGTAAAGGTTTTGAGAGAGCAGCGGAACCAAGCGAGGCTCTACTAAAATGCTCTCTGATATTACGAAATCTTATACAGTTTATATAAGACACATAACAGGAAACACATGTTTGTATACACGAGGCGTGGACGCTGTTAATCAGAAAACTCGCGGGAAATAATTCATCGACTGAAATGTCCAAAACAGGAAATTATAATCGCGACTTCCCATGCATAAAATATGGACACATGGCATGGCGCGATCTAGTTGTTAAAATATATAATATTACAATTATAAACGTGTGGGATTCCCACACACGTTTAATAATTAAAGTTAGCTTTAAACAAATTTATTCTGTAATAGACTTATTGAGCGTATTCTTCTTTATATATACGCGTATTACATCTTTGCTAAGCTGACTTATTCTGTTTGGATGCACTGTCAAAACATTCTCCATATTTAAATTTTAGGTTATTTTATTTATTGCTAAGTCCTGCATAAATAAATATTCAGACACAACACAAAAGCTTTGCTGTTTAGCATAACTAAGCGCGCAAGTCAACATGGTAGAAGGCAGACTTGAACAACTAAATAATTCTAGTTTTCTAATTAGACTCATTAGAGCGAAATGTCGGTAACCTAATTCTAATCTAATTGTGAAATGTTGTTATGCTCTAACTTACGTTTTTGAGCAAGTGTTTATGTTATTTCTATACGTATGAAAGTTACAATTTAAGGTAATTTCCCATGGTAACTTCGGGCTTTTCAGTCGAAACGTTGTGATTTCGAAACTGGTCCCTTGGGTAGCCAGTTATGACCTTTGACAAGGCAGTGACTCTATTTAATCTTAGCCATCTAAGCTCCGGCATATAAAAACTATGTGTACACGGTCGTGTACAAGACATGAAATCAAATTATTATGTTAATTTTAACTTATATGGAATGTTATCCTCGATCGCTCAACCCATTACTTTATATTTAAGTGAGCATTATAAATAAACGATTTACCACCTAGTTGTCGGTATTGCGACCAGGATGCGCTGAACTGTGCGTGGACAATGTGTCGATAGCCCCATCTCGCGATGATTTTATAGTTACGTAAAATGCTTTACGAAGCAGTGTTACGGCGACACGCAGTAAAGGATGACGCATTCTTTACAATTCTTTATTTAGTAGTTTGCGGTAACTAAAACTCAAATTTATGTTCGGCATTACTACAAAAATAATAGAAAACTATACTACTTAGTCCGACCGGCTAGTCTGGTGGTTTTGTGCGACGCTTTTCAACCAAAAGGTTCAGGTTCAAAACTTATCGTTAACTAGTCGGTTGTGTCCTTGGCAAGTCACTTAACGGACATTGCCTGAACCCAGCGGATTAATGGGTTCCACCAAATTGAAGGAACGTTTGTATCAAACACAACACACTGCAATAGCTCAGATAAACCGACGGTGGGCGTTTTTAAAAAATTATATTTAAATTAAAAACCCAATTAACGGAAAACAGCCCAACTAAAAAAAAGTTTACAATCCGATGTAAGTCAAATTGAAGCGACACAGCATAGTAATGAAAAATTTACAAAAATCAATGAACCATAAGAAAACTACCGCGGTGCAGTAACATGCAGCAACCATTTTTTGCCGATTATCTTATAGAAACTTAGCAAGTAGACGGTTCAAAGGGTAGCCTAATATCCTTAATGGTTCCTTTCCGCTCAATAAACCCTATAGAAAATAAGTTCTGATGTGAGATCGTAAAAAATTGAACTGACTGGACCCTTCCAAATCGATTGTAAGCAACTAACAATATCCCGGTATGTGGTATGTAGTGTTTATTTTCATAAATTGCGTTATTTTCAGTTAGTGTTTTTTGGCAGTTTGCCAATGCATATAACTACTATATATTAGCTAAGGTCTCTAACATATTGCTTCATTTATTCTTTGTCTATTGGACGTTAAAGCAGACTAATCACTGTTTTGAGTTCGTTTGAGTGTAATACGGTGCTTCTTCTGAAAATGATTCATGGCGGGTATGGGATATCCTAAACTTTTGTTCGCACTAAATTCCACTATCGATTAGTGTTGATTTTAACTGTTTGGCGCTTTTAATTAGCTCTTTTATATGCGGGAACGGTATGCTATTTCTATACGTATGAAAGTTACAATTTAAGGTAATTTCGCATGGTAACTTCGGGCTTTTCAATCGAAGCGTTGTGATTTCGAAACTGGTCCTTGGGTAGTCAGTTATGACATTTGACAAGGCATTGACTCTAATTAATCTTAGCCATCTAAGATCCGGCATATACAACTATGTGCACACGGTAGTGTACACGACATAGAATCAAATTATTATGTTAATTTTAACTTATATGGAATGTTATCCTTGATAGCTTAACCCATTACTTTATATTTAAGTGAGCATTATAAATAAACGATTTACCACTAGTTGTCGGTATTGCGACCAGGATGCGCTGAACTGTGCGTGGACAATGTATTGACAGCCCCATTTCGCGATGATTTTATAGTTACGTAAAATGCTTTACGAAGTAGTGTTACGGCGACACGCAGTAAAGGACGACGCATTCTTTCCAATTCTTTATTTAGTAGTTTGCGGTAACTAAAACTCAGATTTACGTTCGGCATTACTACAAAAATAATAGAAAACTATACTACTTAGTCCGACCGGCTAGTCTAGTGGTTTTGTGCGACGCTTTTCAACCAAAAGGTTCAGGTTCAAAACTTATCGTTAGCTAGTCGAGTGTGTTCTTGGGCAAGGCACTTAACGGACATTGCCTGAACCCAGCGGATTAATGGGTTCTACCAAATTAAAGGAACGTTTGTATCAAACACAACACACTTCAATAGCTCAGATAACCCGACGGTGGGCGTTTTTAAAAACTCATATTTAAATTAAAAACCAAATAACGAAAAACAGCCCAACTAAAAAAAAGTTTACAATCCAAAGTAAGTTAAATTGAAGGGACACAGCATTGTAATGAAAAATTCACAAAAATCAATGAACCATAATAAAACTACCGCGGTGAAGTGACATGCAGCAACCATTTTTTGCCGATTATCTTATAGAAACTTAGCAAATAGACGGTTCAAAGAGTAGCCTATCCTTAATGGTTCCTTCCCGCGTAATAAACCCTATAGAAAATAAGTTCTGATGTGAGATCGCGAAAAATTGAACTGACTGGACCCTTTAAAATCTATTGTAAGCAACTAACTATATCCTGTTTCCACAATTTTTATTACAATTAAACAATGCAGAGAAGCAGCTTGCGAATGTCGTTAAACAATAGACAGTTGGGTATAAATACCACTTATCTATGAAGGGTATTCACTTTGCAAATGTACCAAAACAAGGTTAGTTTGATGTTGTTGGTTTTGTTCTTGTATTGAGTGGGTGTGGTCGATAGCTGGTCAGGTGTGTTCAAAGGCAACGCACTTAGCTCTACTAAAAGTTAATGAACGTCTTAATCATATTCAACACCCTCTAATGGCTCCGGTAATCTGACGGTGGACATGAAGTAATCTGATTATAGTCCATGTGATATATGTCCCGCGTTTTTTATTCACGGAAATAAAACATAATTGTTCCAAAGATTTTTACCTCATATTTGCAGATGAACAAGTATATTTTCGTTGCTGTTTTGATTGGTTTGTTGATGATTTCGAACGCAAGTGTGGATGCTTGGTGGAGTAGACGCCGCCACTACCCTTGTGGTCGCCATTATGGTAAGTACCATATCCAGTGTTGTTTCATTTAATTAAAAATTCTTTTACAATATGCATTTAGCCGGTAATCCGTTTATTTATCGAAACAAGTTATCCAATAATATTCATATGTTTTTTTTATATTATCAAAATGAATATTTATTGCCTTTTTGCTGTGTGCTACATCAACTGATTTTCTTTCATTTACAAAAATATAAGACTTGATTTATTCATTAACAGACGAAAGACCACGAAAAGGTTGGTAATGGTTTAATCATTTATATTTTTATACATTAAAAAAATAATCATTAATTTCTGATTTCAGATTCCGATGTGTTTTTCTGGAATAAAGATATATCTACTTTTAAAGGTAAACAAACGCATCTTCAAGTAACTATAGTATATAACTGATGAGTGGTTGTAACGTCGGGTTTTCTAGACGTTATAGCATTGGAACCAGTGATGGTGGATCAAAATTAAGAAAACTAACGTCCGGCATTTAACGTATTTCGTTTTCACTAAGATGTTTATTTCAGATGATGAAGAGATATTGGATCAATAGTGGTCAAATAACATCTGCGAAGGTTTGTAAAATATTTTTTTTAGTTATCTACAAAACCTTTTTGTCGCAATAAAATCGTGTTCCTTACTACGTCACCACTCTAAATGGCACAGTTTGAAATCCTGGGTTATTAACTTATGATTTAATTACAAATAAAGATTTTGGAGCAAAATTTTGTTTTAATTTATCTAAGTACATAAACTAGGAATTGCTATAAAGGCCCAACTGCCTCCTACATCCTACCCGTGATAAAAATAAACATCAGCCCTAAATGTGCTTTGTTATAGAATACTTGGGTTTAAAACAACATTTTGTTTACAGGCAAGGAACAGATAAAGAAAATTGAAATTCTTCCTTGAAACCGTATTCGCAATAAAATCAAAAAGTACCATTTTGTGTTAAAATGGTAATTGGTCTTCACAATCAGGCGCTAGCAACAGTATATAACGCCGCTGTAGATACAACCCACATATTCGTGTTTACGAGACATGTAATAAAACAGAAAATAGCGTCCCGAATAGCTTTTAATCGGTAGTGCGTTACCTTTTAGCCGAAACGTTGTGAGTTCAAAACTGAAAGATACTTCCAGTTATAGCTCTGCTAATCCAACGAATTGCCGTGTGTTAAGGTTTTTTACTTGCAAGTTAATCTAACGTTTTTCTAATAAATATAATTCGTCCACGTTTTCCCATTGAGGGGGATGAAATATTAATATATTATAGTACGCAAAATGCTAACTTATAGGGTAAAACGAAAGAGGGGGTTGCGCAGCAAAATAGTTAAAACCATTAAGCGTCTTTCGAAAGCTGTTTTTCACACAAATTTAAAGGTGACTTATTTATCATAATTGGTTAGGCCAAACTCGAGTTAGTTGATCTGTTTAGGCCAAATTTGTGCTAAACGTTTAAAACCCTACCTTTTACTTTTCTAAATATCTTACCTAGTGCCACATTGTTTGCACAAGACTACATAAGCATATATTTATTATAAAAACGTATTTAAATATTAATCATCATAATCTGCATTTCAATCAAATGTATAACAAGACATTGCGTACAATTATGACCAAAACAATTGTGTAGAATATATACCAGCTGCTGTTCAAACCTGTGAACAGTAACAAAGCGGTTTTCTTAAAACAATCAAAGTGTTACTTCTGTTAAAAATCTTATTTGTTTAATTGCCAAATTGCATTTGAATCCGTTCATGCTATAATACTAAAAGCTGAAATATATAAAACGAAAACAGCAAGAGTATGTGGTTAATTTGTTGGCTTTCAGCGGAAAAAGCGACACACGTTTAATAAGTATGGGTCCCATTTAAAGAAATGGGACACATATTGTTTTTGTCCGTTTTGTTTTCGTTTTTTTTTTCTTTTTTTTCTTCGTCAAACGCTTGACAGGCATGGCATGGCGCCCCGACATCTACCAGAAGCAATACTGGAATCGCAATAACACTTGGTGATTTTTTAGACATCATGGTCTAGATATGGAGAAACCAAAATTTTGGGTAATAAATCAAGGGGAATTCCCCTGGGATGTTAAAAACCAAAACGCTATTTTTTTCCAAAAAAATAGCCTTTTTTTGGGCATAGCGCTTGAACGGCTATTACAATTTGAATCAAATTTGGTGGAATGTAAGTGCATTAGTCTCTGATTTAACACTTAGCAGAAATAATAAAATTACCTAAGGAAATACCCGAAAAATAGGATATGTTCTCAAATCATGATTGTGACAAGCATGCCATGTCGCCCGGACATCTACCAAAAGGATTAATGGAATCGCAATCAAACTGTAGTATTTGTTATAGACAACATGAGTTTAGATATGCAGAAACCAAAATTTTGGGTAATGAATCCAGGGCAATTCCCATAAGACGTTAAAAACCAAAACGTTTTTTTTTAATAAATTAGCTTTGGGGGCAAAGTGGTTCAGTTGTAAAGGTGTTCAGTTGTAAGTGGTTCAGTTGTGAGTTGTTCAGTTGTAGGGGTTTAGTTTTAATTTGTAAGTGGTTCAGTTGTAAAGAGGTTCAGTTGTAACTTGTAAGTGGTTTAGTTGTAAAGAGGTTCAGTTGAAAGTGGTTTAATTGTAAGGGGTTCAGTTGTAGGGGATTAGTTGTAAATGGGTTTAGTTGTAAAGGGGATTATTTGTAAAGGGGTTCAATTGAAAGGGGTTCAGTTGTAAGTGGTTCAGTTGTAAAGGGGTTTAGTTGAAAGGGGTTTAGTTGAAAGGGGTTTAGTTGAAAGGGGTTTAGTTGAAAGGGGTTTAGTTGAAAGGGGTTCAGTTGAAAGTGGTTCAGTTTTAAGGGGTTCAGTTGAAAGTGGTTCAGTTTTAAGGGGTTCAGTTTTAAGGGGTTAAGTTGTAACTTGTAAGTGGTTCAGTTGTAAAAGGGTTCCTTTGTAAAGGGGTTTAGTTGTAAAGGGGTTCAATTGTAAGGAGTTCAGTTAAAAGGGGTCAGTTGTAGGGGTTCAG
Source organism: Ciona savignyi (assembly GCA_000149265.1). NCBI lineage: Eukaryota > Metazoa > Chordata > Ascidiacea > Phlebobranchia > Cionidae > Ciona > Ciona savignyi. The sequence continues at coordinate 857,140 of CH003304.1, forward strand.
TTGTAAAGGGTTCAGTTGACTGGTGACCAGCAACGTGGCAATTAGTGATATTGCATTTCGTTTTGGGGGAAGTTTTAGTGATATTTGAGAAGGGCAAGTTAAGGTCGGAAATAATTTCTTTAGACTGTCGCAGATTTAGAACGAAATTGAGGTGAAAACATTTGTTGAGATTCTGTCTTCAATTTTCAAGTTTTTGCAAATTCAGTAATTCTAATCTAATTTGGGAAAATTGTGTAGCTCTAATTATAATTCTAATCTAATTTTGTAAAACTGTTAAGCTCTAATTTTAAGTCTAATCTAAATTTAAAAAGCCGAAAAATATCTACTTGTCCAAGTCTGGTAGAAGGTGGACGGCTTGTTAACAAATCCTTATTACTTAACAATCCGATGGAACGTGACTGTTACTGCATCGCTGCAGTAGTTGTTTTGGTTCAGTGCTTTTTATGGTTGGTTGATTTTGTTATATTTTATTTCTATGATTGTCCTTGGCGAATTTACGTTTTAATTTGTATAGTCCTTTTTTTGTGTACGCCAGCTGCGGGGAAGCAGCAATTTATTCACTAAATGGTAAATGGTAAATGGTCAAAGAAGTTACGGACGTGCTATTGTTAAGGTATTATTTTGTTATGGTTTTTCTTTTTTTATAATGTCTCGTACTAATTTATGTATTTTTTAGTTACCGCTAAAACAAGTAATAAAGGAATTGGAAATAGCGCGTCAACTTCATTGCGTGGCACCGTAACAGTAACTTAACAACGACGTCGGCGTTGATTGGCCTCTATAGTGACTGGATCCAGATAATCCACCTAGACTAAATGAATAATGGATGACACAAATACGGACAAAATTAATCTAGCGGTTATTGATGAGACGAATGTTACAGTGCGTCGGCATGTTAATCTAAATAGAAAGTTAATTGCCCAAGAAGCAAAGTTCAATTATTCAATCGAAAAGGTGCAGGAATCCGTGATCGTGTCTGATGAACACGAACCAATACAACGGACAGTAACCAATTTATTTGAACAAAAAAGGAATTTTCGAATCTTAATGACTGACCTTGAGCATGAGGGTGATCCGTCCATGTTCGGTAAGTGGACCGAAAAAGCAGGACGAATACAGAGTTTATTCAATGAGACCAGAGACCTAGCTCAAACCAATAAAATTAGAAGTTTTTACCGGTAATCCCCTTCATTTTCCATCCTGGAATACCGCGTTCGACGCGCTCGTAGATTCGAACACCAATACGTGTGCTGCACAGAAGCTGAATTTGGGGCAGCAATACCTTTCGGGGGACCCCAGATCGGTGGTGGAAGGATACGTTCTGTTGCAGTCGGAGGAGGCGTACACCCAAGTAAGAAAAATATTAAAAGAACGGTATGGAAACAATAGTTTAGTCAGTAAATCCTTTACGGATAAGCTAAATGATTGGCCCAAAGTAAATGTAAATGATGCTAAGGGTCTAAGGAGATTCTCCGACTTTCTCAATCAAATTGTGGCCGCCAAAAGCCAAATCACCGAAATAGGGGTTCTTGACTTCTCCAATGAAAGTACAAAAATTGTTGCACGGTTACCGCCGTTTATTATTAACAAATGGCGTGAACATGGAACTCATCCACCATTCGAAAAATTAGCAGAATTTGTGTCTTTGCAATCGGAGCGGGAGAATATCCCGGAATTGCAAGGTATTGGCTTGACCTTTGATCGCAGAGGAAACTTACAAAGCAAACCGACCACTTCATTCTACAACGCGTCAAGTGAACCATGGAAGTATCAACAACAGGTTAATAGATCGTCGCCAAATTTGAACTGCACGTATTGTAAAAGTTGTAACCATGGACTAAACGAATGCAATATATTTATGAAATTGAATTTATGTGAAAGAAAGGATTTTCTGCGAATAAATAATTTGTGTTATGGGTGTGGTTCAAGCTATACTCACATTGCTAGAGAGTGCACGCATCGAGCTACATGCAAAATATGCAAAGTTCTCACTTGACCTCATTACACGTTTATTGGACCCCACAATTCTATTGCAATCGCCTGAAATCTACTCCAACTGACATAACCTGCAGACAAGAAAGTTCGATGATAGTTCCCGTATGGGTAAGGGATATAAGTCAACCACAATATTCAATCTTTTGTTACAGCATTTTGGATGGTCAATCGAACACAACATTTATATCGGAAGAGATATGTCGACGATTGAATAAGAACGGAACTTCAACTCACCTGGAATTAACTACCATGGCTGGACGAGGGCAGATTGCACGCAGTCGTCGAATATCAAATATTGAGGTACTGAGCTATGACAGAAAAGTGAAATTTAAAATAGACCAATCGTACACCTGTCCAGAAATTTCACAGGATCGTTCTCAAATACTAATACCCAGTCACGCTAAAAGATGGTCGCACCTAAATCGGATTGAAAAATTTATATTGCCCCTGCAAGCGAACGTGCCAATCGGAATGCTAATTGGAACTAATGTTCCTGGAGCCATCAGACCACGTGAAATTGTAGCAGGGGGAGAAAATGAGCCATATGGTCAAAAATCGGCTCTAGGCTGGGGAATTGTTGGAAGTTGGGTTCCAAAAAGGGGCACAGAGAATTTGCGTCAGTGCTATGGGACGGAAACTAACACCAAATTGGGCGTACCGAAAAACAAACATTCAAAAACGAAAGAGTTAGGTTCATCTGGACTGTCTGAATTTGTCGAACCACCGCTCAGCGACAAAGAAAGCATAACGGATGCTGAATGTCCAAAACCATTAACGTCGAGCCACAACTTAACTTTAAAGAAGACGTCTTCATGCCCTATTCGAGCTGTTAAAAAGAACGATATGTAGATGAAGCGACCTTGTAAAAAGGTAGAGTACCGGACAAATCAATTCTGGGCTCGCAGCAGAAAAAAGTTCTTGCTCACTTTGAAACCAAGAAAGAAATGGCAAGATGGGCACACGAATAGGAAAGTGAGGGATAAAGTACGGGCGACACCGGGGATTCCCGAACGGGGAGCCAAGGTGGAAGGTCACGCACACCGCATAATAACATCGCAAATAAGATGGTTACATATGCAAAGAAACTTTTAGCTAATATCTTGTTTAAAAAAAATCGGTACATTTTTGGAGAGCCATGTTACTGCATCGCTGCAGTAGTTGTTTTGGTTCAGTGCTTTTTATGGTTGGTTGATTTTGTTATATTTTATTTCTATGATTGTCCTTGGCGAATTTACGTTTTGATTTGTATAGTCCTTTTTTGTGTACGCCAGCTGCGGGGAAGCAGCAATTTATTCACTAAATGGTAAATGGTCAAAGAAGTTACGGACGTGCTATTGTTAAGGTATTATTTTGTTATGGTTTTTCTTTTTTATAATGTCTCGTACTAATTTATGTATTTTTTAGTTACCGCTAAAACAAGTAATAAAGGAATTGGAAATAGCGCGTCAACTTCATTGCGTGGCACCGTAACAGTGACAATCAACCTTATTACATCACAAGGCAAGTACAATAGCATTATCAATTACTAATGAATACTACTCGTAGTTTTTTCATTAATGACATAAATATTTTATGTCATATTATTAAAATTTATCTTAACATAAACGAATTATCAAACAGACAATATCAAAAAAAACGTTAATGAACAAAAACTTTTAAACTTACCTTAGATTAGAATTATTGGCTTCTCCAGTTGCATAACCAGAACTTTTTGGCTAAAAATCCCCAGCACTAACATAAAATAACCGGTTCATTTTTTTCTTTTTCAGATGTATGGTGAGTTCTATCTACAGAGGTTCACTTCTGATGTTTATTTCTACCACGGTGAGGGATAGGGTCAGCTGAACGATTACAAGTTTTAAACTGGTCTGGTAATAGGCGCGAGATAATCTGACGATTATCTGTGGGTTAACCCCCGTTGCGTTTAAGACCACCAAACATTTACCTCTTATTAACCAAAAATTAGTCTACAACAGGGGTTCTTAAACTGGGGGCGCGCCCCCCTTTGGGGGCGTGAAAGCTTCTTAAGGGGGGCGCGAGCATGACAGTGACTGACACATTGATGAAAAACAGCTCTAAGTTACAGTCAAACCTCGTTTCTCGTTAACACTAATCCAATAGATTAATCTGTGATCTAGTTTTAAAAAACAATTTTGTCTGTGTTATAATTCGTTACTGTTTCAATTTTCGCTGTCTTACTTTCCCCAAAAAACAGCTGCATCCTTCACACTAAGCAGGGTAGTGGCAAATAAATTATTGTTCTATTTTTCGTAAATTCGATTTTGAGTAGGTGAGGCGTGAGCATGAATCACAAATCTCAAGGGGGGCGCGACTAAAAAAGTTTAAGAACCCCTGGTCTACAACGATTGCAACTAGTGGCGGTCCTGGATTGACTCGACAGTTTTTTGTGTAAAATTTGGAGTGTTTTGTATTTAGGTTTCAGATCCAAGCTTTAAATTTGAATTGTGAAATATTTAAGGTTTCATGTGGGAGGATTTTAAGTTACAACCCTCTTTAGTAGGTTTGCAATGGAGAAATAGGGATAGTAATTGGTTAAACGCCTTCTAAATGTACGGCGTCTTAAACTACAAACTAGGCCACTAACTCATTAATGTTTATGCTATCATGAATCTAAATTAATGATACCATTCAATGGGCAAACCTTTGAATTATTGGTGTATATATTGCTAGCTTTAACCATTCTGTCACAAGACCTTACAGCCCCGACTCATGTTATGTTTCTTTTCAAGCAATATCTGATCGACCCTCGTCGGCCCGAAACTTAAAAAAAAATTAAAAAAGCGCAGTAAAAACTTGTGTGATCCATTTCTGCATACTGAATTAAAAATCTTGATTATTTTTTACGTTAACCTTAGTTTTTAGCGCGACCAAACAGTAAAAAGCCTTAATGGCTCTAATCTGTTAAAGCAGGGGTGGGCAACCTTTCTCGGCCTGGGTGCCAAAATTGGCTAAAATTAATGGAAAAATCCTTCCGCGTGCCAACTAACAATTGGTGAGAACATATTTCTGTTTTTGATAGTTTACCCCTACTATAATAGGAGTTGTACTATTTCCTACTATATTAGGAGTTCTGTACTTTTGAATTGCACTAATGTGACATCAAATAGCTTCTTGTGATGTCATAAATGCCTATAGCCTGTAAGCTTTCATGACAAATTGTTTGTTAAGTTGATTGTAAGCGAAGTTGCGTAAAAACTTAATTTTACACAGGTTTTTTTTCAGAAGCGTCGTTTAAATTCTTTGGAGGGTGCTTAGCGGTCCCAGAAAATTGTCTTGCGGTCCCCAAAAGACCGCGGACCCCAGTTTGAGAACCACTGTTTTACAGTAATGACTTTTTATTTTTATCTTTACTGCAAAATAAGCAAGCGCTGTACCATTACTAATAGAGCAAACCTTACGCAGGTGAAAAAGTGTGTTCAACGATGAATTTTTACTCTCGTTAACGCAATTTGATAAACGTAACAACTATAAGCTTGTGTGAAATAAGTTACCGGTATTTTTTTTACTTGCCGAAATATGCATTTATGACCTTTACCGATACCGAATGACCTTACCGGTACATCGTACACCAGGTTTATCCCTATAACACTTTGTATCTCAAACTGCTAACAAAAGTAAAATAGGATGCTAAGGGTAACTGATATTAACTACATCTGGTTGGCTGTTGCGAAATTTGCAAGCGGATTGTTGTACTCTTTGGTGTTTGTTGAGTAACAATAACACGGTAATAAATAATCAAATCTTCACAACATACGGTAATAAACATTTTATGCACGTGGCCAAAGCTCAAATAATACAACAACTTTTAAGTTATCATCTTTAAGAGAAAGGAATCTAATTTCCTTGAACTAGCGTGCCACAAATACGAGCTCACGTGCCAAGGTGGGCACGCGTGCCAGGGGTTGCCCATGCCTGTTATATACGTTCCATCTTTAACTCAGAAAGTACGTCTCCTTTAAAGCCAGAACGAAAGAAGGTAAATGAATTAAAGATTGTTTAACTAAGATTGTCTTCAAACTAAGTAGATCAGACTTCGGTAATTCGCGTTGTTAAATTTTAACGGTATGTCGTTATGTTAAAATGGCTCTAATTTTGTATAATATTTGAAATTTTGAGATATATAGCACTATTATCATATTACTATCGTTTTAAAGTAGGCCTAATCGCTTCCGTTATATCTCCAGTCGCTGTAAAAATTAACCGCTAGCTGGTCGTTTGTGTCCTTGGGCAAGGCACTTAGCGTTGTCGCCTGAACCCAGTGAATTAATGGGACGAACTGAAACTGTAGAAACGTCTCAATTGTACTGAACACACCAAAATAGTCCCGGTCACCCGACAGTGGGCACGTGTTATTTAGAAATTGTCTGTGTTAACCAAATTCCACCGCAGGAATAAAAATTAATAAACTATTCAGTAATAGCTATACTCATACATTAATTGATTCACAACATTTGTATCTGCTGTATTAATCATAATAAGTTTTCCATTAACTAAACTGGTCGTACTTGTTAGAAAACGCCGTAACCTGTAATTTCTCGTTTATGTTTATACTTTTTATTGTTTTGTTAATCACTTATCGGTGTCAGTATCTAAATATTCAAGCGAGGCTGGTTTTAAAATTATACTCTGTTTTCATAGCGAGAACGCCTGCCTGCAAATGGGGAAGTTGTTTTCATAGAGATTCATTAATGTTTGAGAGATTTATGACCTTTTATAATTTGCGGGGGGCTATAAAAATTTAATCCGCATCGCATTTTAAGCATGTCTTCCAATTTGGGTGCCAAATTATACAATACCTTATGAATTAAATAATTGAATTTTGAAAAAAAACGCCATCGCCAATGTGACGTCACCGTTTACGTCACGCCATATTTGTATAGAATTTTCCTGCGACGTTACAATTTCATTTATATAAAATATTGGATAAAATATAAACCGAAATGTGGTTGGTTCGAAACCAGTCACTCACTTGTCGGTGGGTCCGTTATTTACAAGATATTCAGCCGGCGTTTCTTGAAGCTAGTGGATTATTTGGCTAAACAAGACGTTAAAAATGCTTAATCATAGTCAACACCCTGCACTGACCCGTTAATCATAGTCAACACCCTGCACTGACCAAACAGTCAACACGGCCATAAAAATGAATCACTAGTGCTGTAGGAAACTAGGGCAAGAAAAAAATGTTCAAATTAATGATTAAAACAGAATAGTAGCAACTTTTAAACTTAGGAACTGGATAGTAAAAATAAAAGGGAAATATTCCAAACAGGCAACACAATACACCAAAGATGACTCGATACATAGCAGTCATATTTCTCAAGTCCACACCATGCCTATCAAACATATTATCCGGCCCTTTCCTTCTGAACTAGATGAGGCCAAAGTTGAATCTTTGATGAAATCACTGGAGGTAGGATTGTCTTCATACAATGGTATCCGACACTTTGAAATTCTCCTTTGGATAAGGAACAGTTTGCTACATCCATAGACTTCAAAACCAGCTTTTAGTTGGTCAGTTGTGCTCAAGAGCAAAACACTTACCGGTCATGCCATCCACCTATTATAATAATGTTCTATTAAAATTAAAGGTCATTATACTCGTCATATACAACACACTGCAAGGGCTCTAGTAACCAAACAGTGTTCGAAAGGTAATTCGACAATTCAACTGCAGTGTCCCTTTCACGGATATAAGATCCAGACATCAACACAATACATACAGGACCTGGAACTCCAAGATTCAGTTCCGCCGATAGATGTGATGTGGGTAGAAGGAAGTGAAGGGGGGAATTACTTTTATTCATTCGGAGGCCGTCACAGGTAGGCATGTACAAAATAACATAAGGTGAAACTTAACAAAATTCCTGAATAGCAAATCTGTGGTATAAATAAACTTCGGAAAAATTGGGACAGAGGATTATGGGACCATCAGTATAGTTAGGTCTTTATGCATGATATTTAAATAGTTAAAAAAACTCCTGGTTGTAGGAGTTATGATGTACAAAAAACAATGATATAATAGGATGCCAATATTGATGTTTTGAAGGTACGAAGCTCATCAACGCTTAAAGAGAGATCACATTGATGTGAAACTTATTCGATCCAGTAAAGAAACTTTAAAGTCTTATCTCGGGGCATCAACTCCAGATTTGAAATGAGAAGTTACTCTTGGAAGTTGAATAGCAAACATTTAAGCAACTAAGCCGTAAACTGATATGTTAAAATGGTGGTTGTGTAATAGCAATTTCAGGACATTGTGAATATGTTTTATAGATTGTACTATATCACATTGATGTTGGTTTTTCTTTTTTATCCATATACGATGGGAGTGTCTGGATATGCTGGTATTTTTTATTCCGATAAAGAGGTGCCATCGTGTGACAGACATGGCCCTCAAGAGAACACCTCAAACATATTGATTGCATGCAAACACAGTGAGATTTGAGCAAATGCAAATGAATTTTAGAAAACAGTGAGAAAATACAAAGAAGAACTGCAAACAAAGGATGGACATACAGTCGTCCACAGCGTGAACTTTCAAATAAGAATCATGAAAAACGAGGAAACTAAGAATCAAAAATAGGAACTTGATTATGAACTTTTCGAAGAAACAGCACCTGAAACATAATTTATATTAAAAAGGTATTGCAGAAGATTGTACTTGGCTAGCTTAGCCTAATCCTTCAGTTGTAATTTTAATACGCCTTGTAGCTCTTTGTGAGCTTCACCAATTCTAAAATGGACATAGAAAACACATTACAAGTGAGAATGCTTCCCAGTGAAGACCCTAATTGCTTAAAAATTAAGCTAAAGCTTGTCTCACTCAGCCTCAGTGTAGACGGGGCTTTATGCACTTCTTTATTACAACTGTCAAAAATATTTTTTTTAAATAAGTGAAAAATACGGAAGTTTAAGGTAGCTCATGTTTTAAAATTATCCAGAGCACATTGTTATATCTATATTAGGCAATATCAAAGTACACTTAAATGCTTCACCTCTGTATCTTTAAACTTCTGTATTTCTCACTTATTATAAACTACTGATGGTTAAGCAACAGCACAACATTTAATATATTACTGCTATGTGCACTTTCGTTACTTTTTCTGCCATTTTTATCATTAACACTCATAGTGACTGTTTTTACTTCACCGGCAATGATGAGATATTTATGGAATAAAAAAATCAGTAACCCTAATGTGATACATTGGCCCTGTTGGGGTATACACAATAAAACAGGGGAACAAGAACAGATAGGATAGGACATTCATCTTTTCAAGGGGGTTAACATCGCCGGGTTACCGGAGATATTGCAGTGTGTTGTATATGATAGACACATTCCTTCAATTTGGTAGAACCCATTATTCCACTGGGTTCAGGCAATGTCCGTAAAGTGCCTTGCCCAAGGACACAACCGACCAGCTAGCAACCAGTTTCGCACCTGCAAACTTTCGATTGAAAGGCGACGCACTTAACCGTTAGACCAACGGGCCGGACCCAGATTTATCTAAATTTATCATTAATAACTTATTTCCAAGATACAGTTACCATACGGTTTACAATTAGATGGAAGAACCTACTTCAATTTTTGTTATTTTCTTATTAAACAGTTTCTCTTAAAATATAAAGTAAAAACATCCTTATTTTGGATGCAAGGTAACAAAATTAATAGAACTAAAGTTTATTCCTGGGTTACTGGATATATTGCAGTATGTAGAATGTGATTTTTCAATATATTGAAGCAAAGTCTAGCTAGACCGCTAGAGTTTTGCTCAACAACATTTATACCAACTAGTTAGCCGCTGGTTCTGGTTTTAATCCCAACCTTTGGGTGGACGAAATCTGATTTAAACTTACCAGGCAAAGTTTCCTTGTTGCTGCTACTACTGGTGAAGACGGCATTACTGCAGTGGGGCTGTGTGGACATGAAGTTCTGTCCCAGGGTGAGTGGGGGTAAGGAACAAGGGGCCAACCACGGGGCATATTGATTTACCCTGTGTTATTTGGGGAAAGTTACCAATGCTATTACAGGCTTAAGGCTTATTTAATTTATATTGTGTTAAATTGAAAATGTTTAAACTATAAACGGGGAGATCTTCACTATCCACCATATGCAACATGCTGCAATAGCTATTAGGGCAGGGCAGCTTATTCAGTAAGCATTCAGGACTGTGTGCCATAGCTAAAAGGTTATGGGATCGAAGTGTACCCCTGGTTAGTCAATTGTGTTCTTAGTCAAGGCACTTGACAGACATTGTTTATTTACACCACATTGATCAGTTGAATCAGGGCGATGTCCGACAAGTGCAACTGGTTTTCGATTCCACAACCTTTTGACTGACAGGAAACTTACCCACCAAGCTAGTCGGCTGAACGAACTTACATGTAGATTGCATGGTGAACTTACATGTTGCTTTGTATGCTTCCAACATCATTAAAGAACATCTCATGTTGTGGAGACATGGCTGGGAAGTCTACAAGATTATTCTTTTATACAGATACTGTTTCTATGCTTTATGTTATTTCAAGCATTTTACACAATGCATATATTTGGAATATTTCTGCTTTCATTCAATAACCATGTATCCTCTTCAAAATAAACCACAATAACACCGTAAAACAATGTATGAAAATACCATTAAATGTTCATGCGGTAGGCGCAATGCACTAGATAGGGATGCAATATTGGATGTTTATCCCGGTGACTGCCATGAATATGAAAATAGGAACGTTTATCAAACAGATAATAGTTCCAATTACTACCATAGAATTTCCAGAGATATTGGAGTAGGTTTTGTACAATTAAATTAGGGGGTTCAGTTTTGGTAGTTGCCAATAATTCAGTGGGTCCAGGCGATATTCGCTAAATGTATTGATTAAAAATAAAAGCTCCAAAATAGTGACCAGTTTCGATCTTAAAACTTTCAGGTGAAAGGCAATGCATGACCCACTAAGCTACAGACTAGATGCTTTAAACTCCCTTTTAATAAGTAGAGGCAATCTATTAGCGCTGAATTAAGTTGTATAAACAATTATAGACTGATACAACAAAGGGGGATTACCAACATGCTAGAATAATTCCTGCTAATGAAATAAAGCAGGTATTGGAACACCGGTCCTTGATTCCATCAATTTGGCCACCAGAAATAACATGATTATAAATACGACATGGGAAGTTTTGTTCAATCTATTCAATTCCACTGTGTTAAAGCAATGTTTAACTGGGACACATACGACATGCGGCTGGTTTTAATCTCCCAACCCTCCAGCTCACTAACACTAAACTTCCATCTGGTGACCCAAACGATAGAAATTTTTTAATAAAAAACACCAACCTTGTTTCGTGGAAGGGGAAACCCCACATTTTAATATCCCAGTAGCTGCAGCAGCCGAGGCGATGTCACAGTTGAGACCACGAGTTGATATTTCACTCTTCTCTGCTAGTGTCACCTGGATTAGATGGTCCCAGTTATTTAAAAGGCTTAGAAAACTGTGGCTGTGCTTAAAGTACATACTCACTATACTGGTTAGATAAAAAATATTTGTGGGTGGCGCACCAGTGGTGGTTTACTAAAAGGATTACTGGTGAATACTGCAGTGGGATAATGCATTGCTTGTATAGAATGTAGAGGTGCTTTTATTCAAGTTTTTAAGTTGATCAGCTTGGCTGTTTAGTGCATTGCCTTTTAGCTTTAGGGTTGCAGGTTTAAAACTGGCTGCTAGCTAGGCGTTGTGTCTTTGGACAAGGCCCTTACTAACCTATTAAGATTATTTTATTATACACACCGGAATAGCTCTGGCAACCCAGCGGAAGACTTAAAGTCAGCGGACTGTTACCCATGTGATATCACTTCTTGGATTTTCC